>OY757934.1:64588904-64676404 GCA_963585895.1 Sepioteuthis lessoniana
TAAACATTTTTAAATATGCAGTGTATTTACTTTCAGCCATTTATGGTCTTTGTCAAGAACGTGCGTGTCATGATTTTCTTTTTGATAGATAGATAGATAGATAGATAGATAGATAGATAGATAGATAGATCAGAAGAAACAAAGAGAAAAAAGATTGAGCGATAGATATACTTGAAGTAAAAAAAAAAGAAAAAAGAAAGAAAGTAAAATAGAAAAGTTTAATAGATAGATAGATAGATGGATAGATAGATTTGAAGAAAGAAAGAAAGAAAGAAAGAATGCATCGATGGATAGATATACCAGAAGAAACAAAGAGAGAAACGATAGATCGATAGATATACCTGAAGAAAGAAAGAAAAAAGAAAAAAAGAGAGCATAGATAGATAGATAGATAGATATTCCTGAAGAAACAAAGAGAGAAAAGTCTAAGCGATAGATATAACTGAAGAAGGAAAAAGAAAGAAAGAAAAGTTAGAAAAAGAGACTTATAGATATACCTGAAGAAAGAAAAAAGAGAAAAGAAAGCATAGCCAGACAGATAGATCAATAGACTGTGATGATTGCCTGATATTAGTAGCATTTGGTGCTGGGAAGGATATATAGTCATGTCTCTACTTACCAGGGTTCAACAGCATTAGTATACCCAGTGATACACTGATACTGAATAAACGGAAGGAAAGGCAAATATAGGTTGATATACATATCGGACAATTAATACATGCATATAAAATATATAAGAATGCTTGGTTGTTTGGCATATCAATCTTTGTAGGTTATTTCATGTCAAAACCATTTTTAAACAATAATCAGTTCTATTTCAAACAATTCAGTTTAGCATGAGTACACAGTTTAATTGTCACAAACATTTCTATTTCAAGCTATTCAGTTTAGTCAGACAGTTCTAATTCAGCTTATTCAGTTTAGTATAAGTATAGATTTTGTTTACATGTCAAAACAGTTCTATATTAAACAATTCAGTTTAGCATAAGTACAGTTTCAATGTCAAAACGCTTCCATTTCAAAGAATTCAGTTTAGCATAAGTACACGGTTTAATTGTCAAAAAAATTTCTATTTCAAGCTATTCAGTTTAGTCAAACGGTTCTAATTCAAACAATTCAGTTTAGCAAAAGTATGCAGTTTAGTTCTATTTAACCCATAGATAGGGCCCTATCAGGTGCTACCATTCCGAGCCATAGTGGACCTGGGAGCGATGGCAATAAAGGGGTACTCCGCATTCCCCAAAGCCCCAGCATCACTGGAACTTCACCATTAGATTGTTTAGTGTCATATCCAGGACAATCATTGGGAGTAGGTCTTAACCCTCAGCAGAGATGCAGTTGGTGTATTCCATAGCCCTGTGGGGTTTAGGAATTAACAGTAAAACTCCCAACCGGATATTGACTCGTCGGCTGTCAGATACAAAATTTATAAACGCGTCGCCACGCATAAGGCTCCACGCATCCATCCGGTTAAAATCAGAAAAAAGAAAAATAATAAAAAGTAAAGTAGCCAATGGGAAGCGGTCGCGCCAAAATTAGAAGGATTTTGGAGTGGCGAATTTGGAGCCGGTGGAGAGAGATAAATATTCAGGTTTTCTGTGAACCAAGTCTTTTCAGGGAGTGTCCGTCGAACGAACAACATCATTTTGCTGTCTGGTGTTTTGGGCACCACGCTACGTCGTGGGACGTAGCGTCGGTTAGTCCGTTCTCCAAGTAAATAAAGGAAAGTATGGAAGAAATGTTTTCGTCTCTTATCTGTTTCTACCTTTTCTTTTTGTATATTTATTTTGGACTTTCTTTGGGCAAGGCATTGCGCCAGCCAGTCAACGTGGGGTAAAATAATATAACCAAAATATGGAGTCAGATATCTTACGGCAACACAGCCTTGCCCTTAGCCCCTGACCTCCTAAAACCTTTTAACCCCCCCCAAGCTGACTGAGCAAAAATACATGAGAAGTATTTCAATAATAAACAAACGTGTCCAATAGACGAAATGTGCGCAATGTTTTATGTACAAACTGTGCTTAAAAAGAGACCAAAATTGTAAAAGTCTAAGTTGTCTTCCATGACCTTACCACGTGATTTTACATTTCAATGCCGCAACGAAAGATTATTGATGAGATTGAAGACAGTCTCTTTTCTGTTCAACGATCAAAAATGAAAAGGCCGGTCTCATGCGTTCGAAGAACAGAGACAAAAAGAGGACGAGAAGAAATTCTGAATTCACGCGTGACCAATGGACACGAGATGTCCAAAGACACGCCCACAAACCCAAAGGAAGACAGATCGATGAGTATACTAGAAGATATATATATATATATATATATATATATATATATATATAAGTAAAGAGCAATTGAGGGCGACCCGAAAGCTTCCTTTTTTATATCTACTACACTGAGGTTTAGGGGAGGGCGCTACTCCTTCCCTTTACACCTTGATGTTGTAGCTATTAAAAAGGAAGCTTTCGGGTCGCCTTCGACTACGGTCGTCAACTTTATTTTTTACTTTTACATCGATGTATTGGCAAGGACATTGCTATTTTCCCTGGATTGCTCTTTTACTCTTGATACGTACCTTATAATGCTAAGTGCTAAGCAAAGAGGTATCAAGTACCATTTTTTGAGTCTTTGGTATGACTCAACCTGGGATTGAATTCCAGTCTCCCAGACTCTTGGCGAACACTCTACCTAGTTTGCCAATAGGCCGGTATTTGTTTGTTTAGTTATTGCAAAATTAAGAGAGCTATTTAGACATCATTGGAAAGATCAAAGCTTTCGATCAAGTTACATTGAAACTCGGCCAACTCCCGCGGAGCGGGTGCAAAAATTGCTTTGTTCCATTGGTATTCTTCTCCAGGTGACCCTTAGGAACCAAGAAATTATCTCAGCCCTTAACAAGCAGGGTGGGCTGTATTAAGTTGATCGCCTGGTTTCAGGAGGCCTTTCACCCAGGCAGTACCTACTTAGCTATGGGTAAATAGTAGGACAGACTAGGTTCTTCAGCCTTGGTTAGGCAACTAGTCTAGGAGAAGGAAAACTCTGAATTCAAACCTGTTAAACTCCGCTTAAAAATTGACCTTGTGTCATATCCTGCCCGAGCGGAGGGGTTGGTAAATAGTACCTACTTAGCCGGGCTGGGTTTATCGCTTAGCATCTGAGGCGCCCCAAAAGGGGATGGCGTGGAGGCCAAGCATTTTTTTGTAACGGCCATACATGAGTCTCGATTTGTGCGTGGGCCCCCCGCTATGAAATGACTTTATGCCAAAAATCTGACTTAGTGGAAAGTCAGATGAATTTACATTCATTTTAGACGAAGGGGTAGGTGCTGCCTAGTTGGGAGGGTCCTGTGAAATTGAGTTGTTATCAATTCTCATCCACCCAGCGTGAACGCCATGTGAGTCCCTCTCAGATCACTGAAATTAAGTAACGATGAGCCTTCTCTATAGTTCGATGGGTAACCATTTAGTCGCAGCAGATACTATAAGCAAATTGTGACTTGTATGAAACACTATGCATTGTGAAAAATTCCTTTAAAAACCACAAGGACTTGATTAGGGGTGACGTGTCGATTCGAGATATGTCCCATTTCTTGACCTGAAGGTCTCGGGACTCTGAGGCGCCAGATTCCGGTGACCTTCACCATATCATCGACCTCCACTGTTAATGAGAAAACAGCCAGTGGTCGGTTCGGCTTAAACTTGTAAGGACCAGACTGAATTGGTAAAATAAGTCGCCACTCGCTTCCAGGAGGAAACCTTGAAATTGAACAAATTCAACTCCAAGACAACCCACGAAATCATACATCTACGAATCACCCTTCAACAATAAGGAATTTTGTAGCACAGCTACCTTATTGTCATGAAGAAATCTACGACATCCCTCGAAATTTTCCAACTTTGTTAACCGGACTCTGATTTAAGTTCTCCGCAAATCACACCAAAATTTGCAAAAACTATCTGTCTTTCCTTTTTTTCTTGTTTTTACGTATCAAATTTGCTGTTGAATATATTTGTCTTGTCTTGTCTTTTCATTCAGTGTCCAAACTTGAAACTTGCGGTAATTTCCTTTTAAAAGATTAATAAAATAAAAGTATTTAATTAAATTCACCAATCTTTGCTTTGTTATGGCATGTAGATCTTTGATCTTCGAGATCACGTATCTAGATAATTAACTGGTTTATTACTCCTTAACTTTAGTCATGTAATTGAACCACAGAACCGGTGCTTTCGGTGTTAATTTAGTGAAATTTTAATAATTTCAGTTAGTATAAATTTATGGGCTTAAGGGGTTTGAGTGTCCGTCATATGCGTTAGTGGTCAGTCGGTGTGCTTGCTGACACCGCTACGAGAAGGAAACATCATGTGTCGCTTAGCCAGAGGTCTAGCAGATATGTGTGTTCTAACTAACTGCCTCAGTTGACGTAGGTAAAGGGATCTGAGAGTTTCTTTTTGGCGCCAGTAAGCCCATCTTTTCAGGCATGCTCGGACTGTGCTTCTTGTCATAGGCCCTCTGGGAGATTGTTACTTTGTGATTTGTTTATCTTATTTTGTATTTATTTCTCTTTTATCTTTCTTATGTTATTGTTTCTTTTATTTTATCCCCTCAAATTCACTTAGACCTTCCACCATGGGCAGTGTGACACACAGTCAATTTTTCAGCAGAAGTTGTTTGAATTTTGAGTTTCTTTCTCCTAGACTAGTTGCCGTACCAAGGTTAACCCAGTCTGTCCCATTATTCACTAAGTATGTTCAATAACGCACACCTGCTAAAGCACCATTTTCTTTTTCGTTCTCCCCGCCCATCAGCTAATTATCGGATCTAACCAAATTTTCGGTATTTAAAACAAAGACGAGGTTTCATTTAAAAGACATTTTCCTTCAAAAGTTTGAAGACATGGTTTTTATTACCCCTTCAAACATTTTGTTAATTCACCTTCTTTAATGGAGGTGCAGGTGAATGACTTTTATCAGTTTTAAAGATAATTCCTTAGAAAATTAGATTTTGTTTATTTATTTTTTAAATAACGGTCTATCTATTTCTTTGTACGGATGCCTTATTTTTTAAGTTCTGAAAACGATAGAATCAGTTACAATATTGCGCTTCCTGGCATTTTTTAAAAATTGCTTTCTTCGTTTTTGTCGCTTAATCTTCTCAGGGTGTGGTAAATAAAAGAGAGAGAAAAAAAATTCAGGTTAAACCTTTTTTTAGAGGTTTAAAATAGACATTCGTAGATTAAACACTTCCACTCACTGCAGATGGCAGGGGTTGTTAATTAATGTAAAAATACTGAATAAATAAATTTGACTAATTAGATAAAAATAAGTATTTATCTGAATAATACTTTTTAAGGCTTGTTCTTTTTTATTTTTTCTTTAGAGTGGTTTTTCATTGTACGATTTTTTTCTACGGACGCCCGTACGAGAACCGATATAAAAACATCGCTTAAAAGAGATAAAGGTCATCTGATAATTTATTGCCATAAAATAACACTGATTATTACGCTTTTGATCATCCATACTTCAGAAGAAAAGGAGCGTGGTTTTTCAGTTATAAATCATGACATTGCTGATAAAAAGTGCATTTTCTTGAACATGCTAAGTATTTACCCACCCCCACGGGCAGAATATGACACAAAGTCAATTTTTAAGCGGAGTAATACCATTTAGTAATTTACTAAGCTTTTTGCTGAGATGTGGCACAAGGCCGTATGAATTGGGCACCCAGTGAGACTCGAACTCCCTTGTGAAGGCTTGCTAACCATTACACCACCCGTGGCGCCCGGAGTAATGTGATTTAGCCGTAACTTACTAAGCTTTTTGCTGAGGTGTGGCACAAGGCCGTATGAATGGGGCACCCAATGAGACTCGAACTCACTTGTGAAGGCTTGCTAACCATTATACCACCCGAGTAATGTGATTTTGTCGTAATTTACAAAGCTTTTTACTGAGGTGTGGCACAAGGCCGTATGAATGGGGCACCCAATGAGACTCGAACTCACTTGTGAAGGCTTGTTAACCATTACACCACCCGAGGCGCCCGGAGTAATGTGATTTAGCCGTAATTTACTAAGCTTTTTGCTGAGATGCGGTACAAGGCCGTATGAATAGGGGACCTAATGAGACTCATTCGTAAAAGCTTGCGAGTCTAGCTTGCTAACCATTACATCACCCGAAGCGTCCGGAGTAATGTCATTTCGTAGAAATGCAATAAGTGAACTCCTATTTATATAGCTTTTTTTTTTTAGCCCCTCCCTAGCCATCGCCATTAAACGCCCGGGGGAAGCGGGTATTTTAAAATAACCTCCCTCTCTCAACTACCTTTCTGACTCTGGCTTTTATTTTCTCTCATTCAATTGTTACGTTTTTGAATTTTTTTTGATAGCTAGAAGAATTAGTTTCTATTTTTTTTTAAACTTAAAAAAGTTGAACTAATTTTAAACGTTAAATTTATTATTTAGAAATTGATTAATTTACTCCTGCCCGTTTATTTGCGTTTGCACATGTGTGTATATGTGTATATCTCTTTGTACATGTGTATTTGAATGTAAGTGTATATGTGTCTTTCTATATATGTGTTTGTATGTAAGTGTATATGTGTGTCTTTCTATATGTGTATATATAATCAGTGACTCAATTTCTTTAACTTGTATTATTCTTTCCAGTTCTAGCATTCTATTATTCTCCTATAATTTCCGAACAGAGAGATTAACGGAATAATATGAACTCATTATCAGTATCCAGATCGTTTTGTTGCTAAGGGATTTTTAGTCATTTTAAAAATATATATGTATAAATTATATATTTCTTAAAGAGCAATAATGCAATATTTAAATTGGATTTTTTCCGCCAAGTAAGAGGTACATTGTATTTTAGAGCAGGCTGGTTTAACGGATTAAGCGAATGGTCAGAAATCGAACGTTGACAGAAGGAATAACGGTTGGCGTTGTTCTTTTTCCCGACAGATGTAAACAGATCATGGTGGGAGAAACATGGTGAAAACGGAGTTGAAGAGACATCGCTGCACCTAAAGACTCTTTCGTGAGCGACAAGTGTAATCTTTTTTTTTTTTTTTTTTTACACCTTCGGAACTATTTATTTAAAAATAAACCCAGGGATATTTTTCTATTGATTTCAAACAATCTACGAGAAAACTATAAAAAAACAAAAACAAAACTGAGTTGTGTATTGTCCCGGGACAAACGAGGAAAGTAAATTTCCAGCCCTCAACAAAAAAAAAAAAAAAAAAAAAAATACCATAAATTCTTAACTTAAAAGGAAAGGAAAAAAAAAAGGAAAAGTTTGAGATTAAAAAAACTAAACAAAACAAAAAAAGAAAAAACTAAAAAAAGTATTCATCATCGAAAAAGAAATACCCGGAAAATTTTACAGTAAATTTTTCTAACCTTTTTTAAAAACTTATTTTTATTTCTGGATTTAAAGTTTAAATTTTAATTCGAAATTTAGGTTTCACTTTTTTTGTCATATGTTTATAAATTTCATTCAAAACCCGCGGGTGAATTTTCATTATTTGAATTATTTTCTTTTAGTTACTTTGTTTTCATTGAGATTTTATACAGTTTTTAACTTTTTACGATCCTGCTTTCATGTTTAATTTTGATAATTTAAAACCAGGGTGTAGTAATTTCATTTTCAATTTAAAAAAACAAACAAACTCTATTATCATTTTAGTACGATTTTCATAAATACAACGATAAAGGAATATAGATTATAAGATAAAGCTAAACTTTTTGCCTGGAAAAAAACTGGGATAATAATAATAATTTACAAGTAACTAATAATAATAATAGTGGTGGCTTGTTTCCATTTGTTTTTATTGTTTGAATGAATTAATTTATTTCACTTTGTAGGTTAAATTATTTTGTAGTTCTTTGTTGTTTTACGTTCAGTTGATAGTGTCTTTTTTTTTTCTTGAATTAATCATTCAGTTTCAATTAAATTGGTTTAAACAACAACAACAAACGTTAATTTCTTAAAAAAACAAACAAAGAAATAAAATAAAGTCGATGACATCAATTACTTGGGTCATCTTTCTCTTTAAGTCGACGGTTATTTTGAAACGAAACTGTCTTAATTAATAAGTCAAATGGTAAATAATAATCATAATAATATCATTATTATTGTATAAGCTCCATTCGATTACATTTTCTTTAATACCAGATTCTTTAGTTGTATTTTTTCAAATATTTTAAACCTAAGATTTGAAAAAAAAAAAAAGTGAACTGAAAGAGTACGACAAAAAAGAGAAACCTTTTTTTGTCAGTCATTTAAAGAAAATAATAATATTAATAAAAGAAATAATTTCTTTCTTTCTCGACATTTAACTGAGTCATAGACAACATTAACAAAACAAAAACAGACACGCACCCACGCTTACAATTCGTAAATAAATAAAAATATAGGTATCCACATGACTTCAACCAGAAGAGACTTTAGAATTATTTAACTGCTACTACTAACTATTTAGTACTTTTTCCTTTTGCTACTCTCTAGTCGCACAACTGTTATAATTTATTATTAGTAGTAAACTATAAAAATTCTCCCGAAATTATTTATTAATATTACGTTTATTTACAATATTGACGCTGATTAGACGAAGTCATTTTCCCTTCGAGCACCTGCAGATACTAAGTGAAATGTATTTATTTGTACTAAAATGATGTCATTTTTCAAATACAGTTTCTTACAGAATTGATTTTATTTAAAATTAACAAAGCCTGCTGTCAAGAAAAAAAATCTAAGTCTTTCTTTTAGAAATTAATTGAGAATTATTAATGTAAAAAAAAAGAAGACTTGTTTAAAGAAGAAATTGATGTCACCTAAATGTTAATAATTTGAGTGAATAATAATCTAATTAAAATTATTATAATTTTTCTTTCTTTTCTAAGAGAGGAGAAATATTTTATATTTATTCTTTTAAATACAAAAAAAAAAAAATTCCAATACCGAACTAACAGACAGACAAACCAACAAAAAAGTGTGATTTATTTGAACAACATTGAACATGACAAATATGTCAGCCTTAGTAAACATATTTACGGAAGCAATAAATGAATGTGATTTGGAAAGAATCCGAAAAATCTTGGATTATTGTCGCGAAAATCATTGCAGTCGTTTCTTGGAGCTAAATAAAGCCCTATGCCTGGCAGCTCGTAATGGCTCCACGGCCGTGGTGGAGTTGATCCTACTCAGGGCACGGCCTCCTCCCAGCCTCTACTATACCGACGAGACTGGTAAGAAGGCCCTTCACCACGCCGTCTCGAATGGATCACTGGAAATGGTCAAGTTTCTCACCCGCGCTGGATCCGTCCTCAACAGTTCTGATTCAGAGGGCAAAACCCCACTCCTCATCGCCTGTGCCCGTGGCTTTACCGACATTGTGCGCTTCCTGATCAGCGAGGGGTCCCATGTGAACCTGTCCCGCAACCACAACGATGAACGAGCCCTTCACATCGCAGCCGGGGCTGGGCACGTTGATGTTGTACGGATCCTCTTGGAAGAGGGTCGAGCCAATCTGGACGTGCAGACGTCTGTCAGTCGGGGTGGGGTGACCCCATTGCACAAGGCCTGTCGAAACGGACACATCGAAGTGGTCAAGCTTCTGTGCGAGCGAGGGGCCGACTTGGAGGTGAGAGACTCAGAAAACCGTAGAGCCGTTCACCTAGCCGCTGAGTCTGACTCCTTGCCCGTTGTGGAGCTGCTGATCCGTCACGGGGCCGAGGTTCAAGTAGCCGACAAATACGGCATGTCTCTTCTTCATTACGCTGTTAGTGTGAAAAACCTGGCCATGGTGGAGATGGTATTGAACACTGGTAGGGTGGAGGTGAATATACCCAATATTCACGGAGAATACCCCATTCATATTGCCATCGTACATAAATTGGACAGGATCGTGGAGTTGCTTGTGTCAGCTGGGGCCAACATTCATGTGATGACCCCTAATAATGACACACCCTTGCTGCTGGCTGCTTCCATCGGCAGTTACCATATTGTGAACATTTTGTTAAAAGAAGGAGCCGATGTCAATGCTAAAAGTGCAGATAGTTCTACGGCTCTACACAAAGTACAGTACTCACGATGTAAGTATAAAATGAAGTATCAACTATTTTTGACCCTTTTCTTTTTTTTACCATGTTTCATATTGTGAATGTACTTAATTTACAACTTTGTCTGCAGCAGTCGTCTTTTCAAGGTCAAAAAACCAATAAAAATCAAAGATCATAAAAACTAGTTTAAAAAAAATCAGCCTGGCAGTTTTTCCTTTTCTCTTGGAATTTATGACAGAAACTAGATAACTTGTCAACCTGTTGGATTTTTGTAGCATTGGTCCATGATGATATTGATGCTTCTATTCATGAAAGAGTGAAAGATTCTTATTAGCTTTCATAGTTACCTCTTTTATAAGAATTTATATTTATAAAAAAAAAAAGAAAAAACATGGTCAGCAAAAACGGAGATATCACAAAATAAAATTTGATTTACAAACTGTACTGGAAATTGATTATTTTATTTTAGTTTGAGCATTAAAAAGTCTATTGCTCTATTAAAAATTTCACTATAATGTGCTGTTTTTGCTAGTGTATAGGTACCTACATGAGATTTTTAGCATTAGATATAACCTGACTTTTATTGCTATGATTGTCTTATTTTTTTGTAAACATTAGTTTTACGAACTTTGGAAAGACTCGCTGCAATAAAAGAATTAATTATATGTTAAATCCTCCACTTTTTTTTCAATTTCTTTTTTGCTATTAATTTCATTGTTTGAATGTCAGGTGTTGCAACTCAGGTTAATTACTTGAGTAAGTCCAAGACCCTGTAGGGTTTATTTCTTATTTGCATATACAGGTTAGGACAAGTAATTGGGTGGTAATCAATAAGATTTTATTATTGACTGCCCGATTACTTTTACTCTCAAAGTTTTTTGTGCATGTTCATTTTCATATGTCATCTTTGCTCATTTTTTAATTAATGACATGGACATTTTTTCTGATTGATTGACATTTTGATTTTAACAGCATGTCAACCTGTCTTATGTTATTTTTTGTCTAGCCGTTAGGGAATTGCATTCATTGTAGAATTTATATTTACGTTTTTTGTGTGGTTGTTTCTTAAGAGTTTTTTTACATGCAGTTATAGATCAAGTATTCCTATCTAATACAAATGATTTGTACAAACTCTGAATTCAAAACCAGGAGTCATAGGGTTAGCAACTCTACCCCATAAAAAGCTCCTTGATATTAGAAATTCAGTACCATCACAGATGTAGGGTGACTGTGGCTCTATATTCCTCAAGGAGTCTTCTCACTTTAAGGAATCTGTAGCCCTATAATCCTCAATTATTTTGCAGCTGTGTATACTCATTAAGGATTCTGCTGCCCTATATTCCTCAAAGTGTCTGCAGCTTTATACTCTTTAAGGAGTCTGTGGCCCTATACTTCTCAAGGATTCTGCAGCCCGATATTCCTTTAGGTGTATGTAGTCCTATATTCCTCAAGGAGTCTGTGGCCCTATACTTTGTCTGTTGTCCAATATTCTTCAAGGTGTCTGTGACCTGATATTCCTTAATGAGTTTGTAGTTCTATATTCCTCAAGGTGTCTGTGGCCCTATACTTCTCAAGAAGTCTGCAGCCCGATATTCATCAAGGTGTCTGCAGCTTGATATTCCTCAAGGAATCTGTTGTCCTATATTCCTCAAGGTGTCTGTAGCCCTATACTTGTCAAGGAATCTGCAGCATGCACTTTGTGAAGTTTGCAGTTACCCAACTAGAGCCAAATCTCCTGGCTCTTGTCTTAGAGAAGTATAAGGCTGCAGATCACAGTTGCTATGGGAAAAAATGAGTCACGTAGTAAGACCTCTATTTTGTTGCTCTCCTCAGAACCCTTGTGCCCTTGTGGCACATATGGGATGCTATTCTATGACACCATATGGCTTGAGGTTCACCACATCAAATTTTTTAATAGGTTTCTATTCTTATCTGGTGGTGCCTATTATCTTTCCTACCATGAAAACATTGTACTGATATCAAATAACATTGCCATGATAACTGCACTAACTGTATTCTGCTAACTTCAGTGAAGAGTATAGGGTTGCAGCCTCACTACATTTGAAGGAGAGTAGGGTTCATGTTGGGCGATCAGTTAGAACTTATCTACAACAGCTCTGTACGGACACAGGATGTAGGCTGGAAGACCTGCTGGAAGCAATAGACGACAGAGATGAATGGCGGGAGAGGGTCAGGAAAATCTGTGCTAGCAGCATGACATGATGATATGATTTGTAAATGAATTGTTTGTAGGTGACATTTTTAAATGAGTAAAAGCTCATTTGTTTGCACACAGTTAAATGGTTTCAAGTATTGCTATTCAACACTAATAGTTTTAGTGGTAGTACCATCTATGGGACCCTAACAGCTACTACCACTCTGAATCGAAGTGGACCTGGGAGTAATGGCAATTTGTGGTACTCCTCATTCCCTAACTGTCAGATGGTTTAGTGTCATATCTAGGACACTTGTTGGTTGGAGTGGGGGGGGGGGTCTTACTCTTCTGCAGTTATGCAGTTGGCATATTCTACAGCCCCAGCCAACTGGGTTTTTAATTTTACATGTAATTTACTTCTTGATTTGGATTAAAAAAGAGTAAAAAAATTTTTATCACTTAGAGTATTTGGACAGGCGCCTCTGGTGGTGTAATGGTTAGCAAGCTGGACTAGCAAACCTACACGAGTGAGTTCGAGTCTCACTGGGTGCCCCTTTCATATGGCCTTGTGCCACATCTAAGCAAAAAGCTTAGTAAATTACCACTTAGAGTATTTGGACTATTGTCTTGATTTTCATTGTTATATTCACAACATTTCAGCCGATGTGTCCTTCAGCCTTCTTCAGGTGTTTCATGTTGAACTTGGGAACCCATACAGAACTTCCAACTGACCCCTTTATTTAATCCATAGAGCTAGATTAATTTTGTATGGGTCCCCAAGTTTGACATGAAACACCTGAATATTCTAAGTAACCTTAGTTGAGGGTGAACCAAAGGCTTCCTTTTCAGTAGCTACTACATCGAGGTATAGGGGAGGGCGCTACTCTATTCCTTGGATTGCTCCACTTTACCCTTGATCCATATCTTATAATGCTGGGTGTTAAGCAAGGTGGCATCAAGTACCATTTTTTGAGTCTTTGGTATGACTGGACCTGGAGATTGAACCCCAGTCTCCCAGACCATTGGCAAACACTCTACACATTAGACCATTCTAAGTAATAAAAATTATCAAGCTTTATCTCAGAAATTTAAATAAATTAAAAACTTTTTTGTTGAAGATTTCTGCTATTTCTTTAAATGTGATAAAATTTTGCATTTGTTTTCTTTGTTTTAATTAGATTTATCAGATAGTTTATTGCAATTTACTCATGAAATACATTAAAATGGAGAAAAAGAATTCATATAAAGTGAAAATAGAAAAAACAGAATTGACCAAAAGTAAAAACAGGATTAAGGAAAACTGAGAAATAGAAAATTTGTCCCCTTACATTTTGTACTAATTCATATATCCCTTTTACTATAATATGTGTATTCATTTTGATGGAAAAAAATAGTATCTTATCAGTTGTATTGTAGATTTGTATTATAACTGATAAAAATCATAACCCCTCCCCCATATGTCTCCCTTTTGGTCCACTATGCCTCTTCCTCTAGGACATAATAGTTTTTTGAGCCCTTGAGTTTGAGACCCCTGATCTAGACTAAATATCATTTATCAGTAAATACTGTTTCATTTGCATGTCCCTACATACACCTTTCCTTGTAATTTCTCATCGCTGTGGGTTAAATAACACCACTTGTGTTTTTCTACCAGGATGGCTTTGGCATTAAATAACCTACAAAATTTGATATGCCATTAAACAAAGAAATCAAACCAAACTTTGTTGTAATTTCATTCAGTTTCTTGTTATCATCCTACAATTAATCTTTCTTTAACATTTAATAATAAATCCTACATCAGATATTTATGACTTTTTTTTTCATTAAAGGAAAGAGACTTTTTGATTTTACTTTTCTAACTTATGGAAAACTAGCGGTTGATATTAATTAGAAATCTTGAATCTACACCTCTCTTGAGAATTGTTTCTATTGTCTTGATTTTAATTAACTTTCTATGGTGAGAAGTGTAAATATTGGCTCATTGTCTTATTTAGGTTCATTGAGAATGTGGATTAGTGCCAACTATAGTAGATTTAATTTCTTATGGTCATTATTGGACTGGACTTCCTCAAAATTCCTTCTAATACTTGAAGCAAAAAACAAAACAAATTCTTTGATTAGTTAAACTATAAATTATATTGTTTTTTGACTATTTAATAAAGAGTACTTTAAAAAAGAGATAGTCCCAACAGGAATGTGATAATGTATTATGTGTTATGTGCTGAAATTAATTGAATCTTCTGTATTTACACTGACCTGGAAATTTTGCATTAGCCTGATTTGATTGTTTTTTTTTTAGTTTTTAAAAAGAAATCATGAAACTGTTTTAACTGAAGAAAGAAAAAAAATGAAAAGAATTTGTTTCAATTAAGAAAATGAGGTAACTTTTATTTTGGGGAAAAAATTATAATGAAATTATATTAAAATGATTTATTTTATCAAAGAGATGTAAAGTTGTTTGAACTAAAATATAAAAATGTGATGATGAATTGAAAGAAATATCAATGACTGCAGTATGAACATGTAGTTGATTGGTTAATAATAATATTTATGAACATTTCAGTGAAATTAAATTTTTGATAAATTTTTATTTCATTTTCAATTTTATACTAAAAAAAAAAACTCACTTTAACAACTCACTCAAAATGTTTTTTATTTATTTTTTTTACTTGTTTTCAATCCTTTTGGTGTGAGGTAAGGATGCAATTTTAGTCCATATTACTTCAAAATTTTTAAAATCTTGTTTGCTATACCAGCTATGTTGGTGAGGGCTTTAGAATACACTGACTGTATCACTGCAGAGAGGTAAGACCACTCCAACTCTAATGAGTGTCCCAGATATGACACTAAACCATCTTATGGTTAGGTTCCAGTCTTGGAGCTTTTGGGAATGGAGGGTACTCCTTCATTGCCATTACTCCCAGGTCCACTCTGACTCAGAGTGGTTGTATCTGTTAGAGTTCCATCTATGTAATTATTTTTTATACTTGAAAACATTTAAGTGTGCAAACAAATGACTGATGTAAAATTGAATTATTAGTATTACAAAGTAATATTTGAAACCATTTAACTGTGTACAAATAAAACTATTTGTGTTTAACTGTGCGTAAACAAATGATTAATATCAAACAGAATTATTTGTGTGAGATAGCGACACTTGAAACCATTTAACAGTTTGTAAACAATAGCAGTACTTGATACCATTTAACTGTGTGCAAACAAATTAACTAACTCATTTAAGAATAAAGCTAACTACAAACTATTCATTTACAAATCATGTTTATATATGCATAAAAAGGATTTAGCATTAATTAATCATCAAGGGTTGATATGCCATTAAACCAAATAACCTAAACTTTGTTTGGTATATGCTAGCTTTAAAATTAAAAAAAATACTTTGACTTTTAAAACTTTGTAAAACAGTCATTTTTAGAAGTATCAGAGAATGAAAGATTCTCTTATAAATACACCTGTGTGATATATCCTCTGCCACCAATAGTGTATTGCAGTATTATAATTGTTAAACTAATAATTTTTTTTATTAGCAAGTGTTTTTATTTTATGCTCAAAAATGCATTTCAGCCTTGAAATTATTTGCCAAATATGCTGTAGTGAAAGGGCTGAAATTCATAAAAAGAAGTATGGTATTTGTTTATCTTAGACATGTACTTATGGGCAGGGCAGGCAAAAAAAAAAATGAGTGAGTCTGGTCTTGAGAATTCTGATCATGGTCTAGCACCTTTCTAGTGCACTAATTCTCAACTCAATAATTCAAATTGGAACACAAAAAAATTGAAAGCTTGATAGAAATTTCTTGGTCTCTCGATTAGTAGATGTGTATTTATTGGTAAGGATGAGAGGATGAAGAGTAACCCTGGACTTTTAAAAGTATTCTATAAATCAAGGTTCAACATTTATTTGTTATGTACTAAGTTTTGTGTCGTCTGACATGTAGGGCTCAAGTTGCTTACAATACATGACATTTTTTTTATGTTCACCTAAATACTGAACAGGCTTGTTGATGCTTAACTTTGATGATTTATCTGGAACTGGTTCTGTGAGTCAAGGATCAATTTATACTTAACACTGGTCTCTAAACCTGGTTTGGTCTTCAGAACACTACTCATGTAGTGTGTCTCAGGCAGGAAAAGCTTGACAGAGCTCCTTCCTCTTCCGGTTTACAACTAGTTTGATTTCAGAGTTTTCTTTCTTGTAGACTGGTTGCCATACCAAGGTTAAAAAGCCGAGTCTGCCCTTCTATTTATCCATAGCTAAAAGGAGAATAGTTGGATTGATACCTTTCCCAAGTTTATTAGTGCTACGTGAAATGTAAACGGTTTTGTTCCGGATTTGAATTTGGGTTGCCAAGTTCACTTGCTATGATGATAACTGTTATGCCATGAACACCTTTTTTCATTTTAATATATTTGTATTCATCTAATGTCAGAAAATACTGTATATATTTGTGTATACAAGAATATACAGTACTTTCTGATATTAGATGGATATCTAGCTTAATCTAAAATTTATTGCATTTAAGATGGTGGTTTTAAAAAGTTTCTTATTTTTTAATTTTTAGAACATTGTCTCAATGCTTTAAATTTTTTAAAATTTCAGTTCCTTTTTCACCCCTAATGTTCCACTCATAGAATAATATAAATAACAAAATCAATGCATCCATCACTTATAACTTACTGGTTATGACTCAAGATAAAGAATAATACAAATATTCCTAGTAAGGCTTTACAGAGACAATAAATGATTATTTCTATTAGAGTATAAGTGTGTCCATATAGGATGTCATATTATGGTCTCTGAAGTTCATGCTCACTCTCTTTTGGCTCTGTTCTCTGAACAGTAGAGATGTTGTCTCATACCCTGTCATGAAACAGTATAGCCAATGTGGCTATGATCATTTTACTGCTTATCATCAAGTAAACCCTTTTCCATCTTTGTTCTCTTTCTTCATATTGCTTATTCATAGAACAACATGTGCATATTTCTTGCTGCTTTGACTCATTTGTGTATTCTTTCAATACTACTCATGTATATTATGTATATATTAAATGTTTCTGTATGTGTAAATGGGCTTACCTTGTCTTTATCTCCGTTTATTCAGTGTTAGTATATCATGGATATATTAATATTAATGTTAATATTGGTTCTTGGTGAGTGGGGATTGTCTTTGCCTTTGTTTAAAAAATTTAAAAAGATATGTGTATTTGAAAACTTGTTTGAAATTATGTTAAAGAAAATCTTTAATCTGACTCATCAAACGAATATCATATACCTATTTATACAAGGGTAAGTCAAAAGTTATGGAATAATTTGGTAACTAATTTGCTTTATTCTTCAAGTGAGAGCAAAAGTAGTCTAACATTTAAAGTAGAAGCCATTATGTTGCACCATCTTTCTGCCAGTTCTTGGACCCCATGCTGATGCCAGTTCTTGTTCTTTGAGATAAAGAACTCCCTCGCTGAAGCTTCCACCTGTAATTGGTTGTTGAAACTCTGAGAACACAAGAAATGAGCCATAGATTGGAACAAGTAATAATCTGAGGGAGTGAGGTCTGGACTTTTATGTTGAGTGTGGCAAAAATTTGATTTCCTCAAATTCCTGCAGTTTATTCTGGAAATTAGCATGCATGCAAATAATTCAAAACTTTTGACTCATCCTAGTAGTTATATTAACTTGAGTGCATGTTTTTTAGGAATTGATAAATCCTATCAGACAAGTTCATCTAGATACCAGTTTATGCTTTCAGTTTTATTAATTAAAACTGATGCATAGTGTCATGTTGATTTGAAAATTAATATTTTTCATAAAATACTTGGCATTTTATGTGACCTTTTTCTGGGAAAAAGAAAAAGGCCTAAAAACTGACAAGTTTTTAATCAATCTTAGTTTCTAAGCCATTTACTCAGATGTTTTATTGGAATTGGAATTTATCAGAAGATTATTTAAGATGTATATAAGTATTGATTTATGTTTCTGTTTGAGTTACAAGTGTGGGGAACCTTTTCATATTTAAAGGCCACATGGAAATTTATAATTATAATATAATTAAAAAAAAATAATGTTTACAACAAAATCTAAAATTCAATTTTAGTTAATCATTCAACCATAGAATTGTGCACATATTATTAACATTATTATAATTATTATTATTTGTTTGTTATGCCTCCTTAGGTATCTCCCCTTTTTACTATCTTCTTACATTAACCTTAAAAATATATCATCATTATTTGTTTGTTATGCTTCCTTTGGCATCTCCCCTTTTTACTATCTTCTGACATCAACCTTAAAAATATATTATTATTATTTGTTTGTTATGCCTCTTTGTGCTTCTCCCTTTTTTACTATTTTCTCACATCAATCTTTAAAAGAAATCTTTGTACAGAACATCTACACTCTTAATACAATGTCTATTTACACATCAAATTCTATTAAGTAATTCATCTTAAATTCTTTTTCTTACCTTTTTTTTAACCATTTAATTTAGTCTTAAAATTTTTTACACTATTTTTGATTTGATTAGGCAATTTCTTTAAAAAATATATTACTCGATTAGCAAAAAAATCCAATTACATAAGAAAGGAATACTTGAAAGCATATAAGTGTATCCAGATTATTAATATTAGACAGGAATATTTGAAATCATATCATCATCATCATCATCATCAATATATGCTGACAACTCAAAGTCCTTTGATTTTCTCTTATCATTCATCCCAATTGATGATAGCGCTTGGTTAGTCTTCTTGAGAGCATCCTGTGTCTGCTCAGCACTGATGGATTGAAATTTTCATATGTTGGACTCCATAGAAGAACATTGCTTATGAATTCATCCTAGCTTCTCATGTAATGTCCAGGTTGTGTTTCTTCAATAGTTTGTGAGATTGGAGGCAAGTGGCCATACAACTGCTGTTTTGTGAAGTGTTTCTTCCAGAATTTGTTGAAAGTAGCACATAGCATCTTTGTATTATTTCCATAAAGTTGCACTACTTTGAAAAGTAAAAAAAAATTACTTACCATTTAATGACCTTTTGGAGATTGTTCTTTTTGTAGGAAAACCTCATTCTAAACTGGAGGTATGTAATTTTAATGGCTGTAGAAGACCATATTTGATGGTTTAGAAGGCTGAATGTTCACTAAAATTGCTCTGGTTGTGATATTTTCATTTTATAAGTTTTTTTTTGATAATCTTACTAGCTACCTTGATTTTTATTACTTTGTCGTGAGAATGCGTGTACAAATATATTAGATATATAGGATGTTTCATAAAAATCAATATCATTTTGCATCTCATACCTTGATCAATTCTCATTCAAATGATCTCAAATTTAAACAGGTGTAGAAACAATTCAAAATTCTATTTTTAATGTTTTTCTTTTCAGGTATTGAAATACCATTCACTGGAAAAATAAAGGCGTTTAAACATTAAACATGAAATTTTGAGTTGATCTACATATGTTGTTAAAATTTGAGATCATTTGAATAAGAATTGGTCAAGTTCATGGATTATGAAATGATATAAATTTTTTTTAAACACAAATATATAAAACAAATAGAAAATAGTATGCTTAAATTAGAAAATAGAAATCTCATCAATTTTTAGCTTAATGATTCAATGGTGATACAAAAAAAAATCAAAAATTTCCCTGATCTCTAGACTGGGATTTGTTTGGTATTTGTTCATCTTAGATGTATTTATGGGCAAGGAGGTGTAATTAGTTTAATGGTTATTGTTATAGGAAATGGTATTGGTGGTTTGAGTTCAAATCTTGAACAAATCTGTTTGCAGTTCACTTCTTGCTAATGCCTTTGGGAAGAGCATAAACCCATCTCTTCTTTCTTCTATGGATGAATAGTAGAGCAGACAGTAGAGTTCTTTAGCTTTGATTAGGCAACCAGTCTAGAAAAAGGAAAACATTGAATTTAAACTAGCTAAACTCTGCTGAAAAACTGACCTTGTATTGCATCCTGCTTGTAGTGGAGGGGTTGGGTAAATACATACTCATGGGCATAGCCAAAAAAATGAGTGAGTCTGGTGTTGAGAATTCTGATTCTGGGTTAATACATTCTCTATTGCACCAAAAAAAAAAAAAAGAAATTCGGATTAGAATGATGCCTTTATGACACTTGTTACACAGACTGTTCAGCTATTGTCCTCGTCTTTGCATGGATATCTTCTATTTAAACCGACCATGTGTTGCAAACTCTCCTGTGTTTATAATTAAAGTCCTGTTGACAAATTATTTAAGTGAACAACTGATTTATGCTCCACACAAAGCCTAATCTATATTATATATATAACCAATATTTTTACATGTATATTTTTATTCAGCCCCTCCTCCATCGTCAGGATATGGCACAAGGTCAATTTTTTAAGTGTAGTACACCTTGTTTGAATTCAGTTTTCCTTCTAGATTGCTGGTTTAACTGAGGCTAAACAACCCAGTCTACCCTACTGTTTGTCCATAGTAGAGGGAAGGGATGGATTCATGCCTTTTCTCAATGGCATTAGCATGAAGTGAAAAGCAAACAGCATTGTACAGGATTTGAACTCAGGGTGCCATTTCCATTTCCTATGATGATAACCATTATGCTAAGACCACCTCCATTTTTATATGTTGCCATAGAACAGAAATGGCTCTTTGTAGTAAGGTTTTTGTTACTGCAATAGTGTTAAAATGCTATAACTTACAGAATAAAGCAATTTTCAGTCTGACCCAGCTGAAGAATCAATACCCTAAAGTGTTCATCTGAAGAATTGTCATGACTAATACAAGTGTAATCTTCTGTTTGTTATTTCCTTATAAATGCATAGATTTGGAGTATTGTGTCTCATTTATAAATTTATTGCGAGGGTTATACATAACTCTTATTTATAAAAAGTCTGTTTTGTTTAAAGCTATTGGTTAACTTTAGAGAATAATCATGTGAAAGATATTAACATCTGTGCTATTAGATACATATAGCTGTATTAGAGTTAATGAATAAGTGTGCACTTAATGCCTTGTTGGAAGGGCTTAGAATATGTTTTATTGTTTCCTCTTCAGAGAAGTGAGACCCCCCACCACCACAAAAAAGGGATATCCTGGTTATGATATTAAACTGCATCTGATGGTGAGGTTCTAGTTCTGGTGCTCTGGGGAGTGTGGAGTACTCCTTCATTGCCATTACTTCCAGGTCCACTCTGACCTGAAGTGGTAGTACCTGTTAGAGTCACAACTATGGGTCAAATAGATCTATCTAAAAATCATTTGTATTTGATTGGAATATTTGATGCTGTATAACCATAAATTATTTTTTTTATCATTCAGTGTTTTCGGACTGTTGTCTTCATCTTTATTGTTATATTCATAACATTTCGGTCAATATGTCCCTGGCCTTCTTCAGGTGTTTAATGTCGAACTCTGTGTAGGCTCCCGAGTTCGAGAAGAAACACCTGAAGAAGGCCGGAGGACATATTGACCGAAACATTGTGAATATAGCAACACTGAAAGATAAAAATCATCAAGCTTCATCTCAGAAATTCACACAATATAAATCATTTGTATTAAGAATAGTTACTTGAAGCTGTAATTGTTTACTAAGGATTATTATTAGTTACATGAAACCATATGAATGTGTGCAAATAAATGGTTATTATTGAATTGAAGTGGTTACTTGAAACCATATAATTGTGTAAAAATTATTTGTATTAGATAGGAATACTTAGTATATAACTATGCAAAAAACACTTAAACAACTACACAAAAAAATGTAAATATAAATGTACAATGTACACAATTCCTTAACTTTAGGTATAAAATAACCCCAGACAAATTGACCTGTTATTAAAATCAATCAATCCCACTCTGAGTGAGAGAGTAAACCTTGAAGTAATGTAAATGAAGAGGTGACTTCACACTTTCAAAAGGCCCAGAACCGAAGCTTCACCACTTGAATTAGTTTAATGTCATACCTAGGATATACATATTTGGTGGTGGGTGGTTGAAGGTCTTACCTCTTTTCAGGGGATGCAGTTGTCATATTCTAGCCCCCATTGATTAGGGTGGTCAGATTCGTATCTATCATTATAGTGTGCATTTTGAGAACAAGTAAAGGTTCTTTTATATCATTGTGAATCACTATAACATTTAGTGTTGACTAACTGATTTAGCAGTAGTTGCAAATGTATTCATGGCAAGAAACAGAGACGGTTTTGGGTTAGAGTTCTTAATCACTTTTAGCAGCACAGGCTGTAAAGATTAATTTGAGAAGATGCCTATTTATTAAGCTTTGGAATGAAAGACTGAAAAAGCTTGTGCGATAATATCAGAATAGATTAATTTGAGTAGTTGCCTATTAAGCCATGGGTTCCGCTCATGGTGCAATGATTAGCAAGCTAGATTAGCTGACCATTGTTAAGGAGTTTCACTCTCACTGAGTGCTCCATAATTCTTTTTGTATGTATTGGTTTGCTGTGAAGAATTACTTCAATTGAAAAATTTCTTTGAACGCATGTTAAATAATACAAGTTGTGAAGGGAGGGTTTGAATGTACATAAAATATACATTGTGTGTCCAGTGATGAGATGGGTGGGGGTTGTTATTCTAGAACTTCCAGTTGCTTTAATCCAGTATGGCAAAGGCTTCGATATATATTTGATTTTTTTTGTTGATATCTTTGATTTTTTTAAATTCCCTCTAGTATTGGATTTATCTATCTTTTTCTCTCTTTCACATTCATTCTAGTATTGGATTCACTCTCTCTCTCATGTTTTATTTCTTCTAGTAGTGGATTTCTTTCTTTTTTTCCTTTTTTTAATTCTTGTATTGAATCTATCTTTCTTTTTTTGTTTAAATTCATTCTGGTTTTGAATTTATTTCTCTCTCTCTCTGTCTCTTTTATTCATTCTAATATTGGATCATCTCTCTCTCTCTGTCTCTCACTTTTTATTTCTTCTAGTACTGGATTTCTTTTCTTTTTTTTTAAATTAATTCTTGTATTGAATTTGTTTCTTTTTTTGTTTAAATTCATTCTAGTATTGGATTTATCTCTTTCTCTTTTGATTCATTCTAGTTTTGGATTTATTCCCCCCCCTCTCTCTCTTTTATTCATTCTAGTTTTGGATTTATTCCCCCCCTCTCTTTTATTCATTCTAGTATTGGATTAATTTCTGTCTTTTTTAAAAAAAGTTTTTTTAGATTTCCTCTTTTTGTTTACTGATTTTCAAGCCTTCTGTTTTCTACTTAAATTGCCCATCAACACTTTATAACAATTGCTGTTAATTCACCTGTTCTTTGTTGCTTGTTCCAAGGAATTAAACTAAACACAGACTTACATTAATTTCAAGGTCTTCTTACTGTTAGAACAACCTCCTCCATGTGAATCAGTTTACACTATTCGATGCTTGAGTAACTCTGGTTACTTGTAAAGACCTCTGTGGTGGTTGGGGCAGAGATAGAGAGTGATATTTTCAGAGTACTGGGCCAGTGATACTTACAATAGCAAAATATACACTCTTCTAGCATAAACAATAGGTAAGAGTATATTACAGTTATTTTCTAGTATGGCTTTTTAAATCATAAAATGTAGGTTGTTACTAAACATAGTTACATCATTTTTCTTGTCATGATGAGCAGCAGGCTATTGTTAGCTCTTTGTCTATCTCTAGATCATTATTTTTCTTTTTCAATGTGTTCTAGTTTCGCTTCATGGATATTTTTTGAACTTAAAACATTTTTTCCTAGCTTAAGTTAGAGTGTTCGGCAATGGTCCAGGAGACCTGGGTTTAATCCCAGGTCGTGTCATACCAAAGACACAAAAAATGGTACTTGATACCACCTTGCTTAACACTCAGCAATATAAGGTATTATCAAGAGTAAAGTGAAGCAATCCCGGGAAATGAGTAGTGCCCTCCTCTACAACTCGGTGTTGTAGCTATTGAAAAGGGAGCCTTCTGGTCGCCCTCGACTATGGTTGCCAACTTTACTTACATTATAAGAAGTTCTATCTAAAGGTACTGGAGGTCCTTTTTCTGGAAAAATGGCCTATTTGCTGGGCTTAGAATATGCTAACTTTATTCCTTGCAGTGGGGTAAGACCACCTCACCAAAAAAAGAGGTGTCCTACATATGACATTAAACTGCATCTTGTGGTGAGGCTAACGTTCTAGAGTTATGGTACTTCTTCATTGCCATTACTCTCAGGTCCACTGATTTGGAGTGGTAGTACGTGTTAGTAACCCATCTCAGAATCAAATAAATTTGTTTCTGGGTGCAAAAATCATAAATTATAAAAAATTGTAAATATAAACATATAATGTATGCAATTCCCTAACCTGTAGGCATAAAATAACCCCATTACAATTAGTCAATCACTTTTCTGGTAAACATAATACATAATACAATCTGATTATTTTGTAATTTTCAATGGTAATATCTAGAAATTGCCAAATATGGGACTACATCACTTTGATGAATTCTAAAATTCTCATTATGTTTGTGTATATATATATATATATATATATATATATATATATATAGTAATCTTTCAGGGATGGCCACTTGCCTCTGATTTAACACGCCATTAAAGTAAGATGAATGAGACATATTGGGCACAGCTGGAGAAGTAAGGATTAACCTGATAAGTGGTATTCTTTTATGGACTACTACATGTGGACACACTAGTATTGACTAACTCGTGAAGACTTACATACATTAGCTCTGTGCAGACACTGGATGCAGTCTAGAGGATCTGCCAGGAGCAATGAATGATAGGGATGGATGGCAAGAGAGAGGCTAGGGATGTTATCCTGTTGGTGGGGTCTAGAATATGCTTACTATATCTCCTCCACAGAGGTAACCCCCCCTACTCCCCAAAGGTGTCCTGGCCTTTAAAAAATTTATTTCATGGATTAATTAAGACTTCCACAACAATAGATACCAATTTTATTTGCTTTATATACAAATAAGACATAACCCATAAAGGTTGATATGCCATTAAACAAAGAAAACCAAACATATGAGGCCTTTCTGATTAATTTCACTCCAAAATGGAAAGGGATACTAATTTCATTTGCTTTCTGGATGAATTAGTTTCCTGATCAATTTTAAATCAAAATATTCTGGGCATTCTTTTACAAAAAGTTCTTCAAATGTATGTGTGTGGGGGTGTTTCAAGAGGGACACTCCTGTGGATACCAATTTTATTTGCTTTCTGGATGTATTAGACCTTTCTAATCAGGTTTAAAGCCAAATGTCTCCTTCCCAAGAGTAGTAACTTATCACTCTCACTCAAATACCTTTAGAACACTCCTTTATGTCAAAGAAGTTCACATGGCAAGTTTCATCAACATTGACCTATAAAGCTAGAAGTCTACAAGTAGCAAGCTAGTAAGCAAACAAATGAACAGAATTATAAACTAGATTTTTTTTTTTATAGAATAAGATCTTATTCCTCTGAACATATATGCCAGTGTAGTTTATATAACTGGATTTGTACTGAACAAAAAACTTGTTTTTAAGGGATTGTCAGATTTGTTTTGTATATCTAGAAACTTATAAAGAAAAGGGAGAAAAAAAAAAGAGAGAAAAAAGCATCATGCATAAAATAAATCAGAACTTCAATTTTAGTTTTCTCAAATTGACAATAATCAAGTCACTTGCTATAGCCAATGTTTGTTGACAGTGTGGAGAAAAAAGAGAAGAAAAAAGAGTAATTTTTTTATTGGTATAAAGACTGCTTTTTGGTTAAGATTGTACTGTCTACTTTTTTTTGTATATATTTTTTAATGAATTACTTTGTGTTGCTGATCTAGTTTGTTTGGGTTTTATGGCATATTAACCCTGGTAGGTTATTTAATGCCAAATTTATTTTTATACAAATAAACAGTTATATTTCAAACAATTCAGTTTAGCATAAGTATACAGTTTCATTGTCAAAAAACATTTCTATTTTAAGCTATTCAGTTTAATCAAACAATTTAGTTTATAAGTATAGTTTTTGTTTACATTCGGTTAAATGTTGAAACACTTCTATTTTGAACAATTCAGTTTAGTGTATTACAGTTTCAATGTCAAAAATAGTTCAGTTTAGCCTGATTACACAGTTTAGTTCTATTTGACCCATAGATAGGACCCTATCAGGTGCTACCCCTCCAGGTTAGAGTGGATTTTAGAGCAATGGCAATGAAGGGGTACTCCGCATTCCCCAAAGCTCCAGTAATACTGGAACCTCATCATCAGCTTGTTTAATGTCATATCCAGTACACTTGTTACGGAGGTTTTACCCCTCTGCAGAGGTGCAGTCAGTGTATTCTACAGCCCCAGCCAACTGGGCATTGTGTTGCTGAGTTTACATTATTACATTGTTATTAACTTTTGTTTTGGTGACTGTTTTTTTCCAGGACAGAAACCTTTTCATATTTAAAAGCCACATTGAAATTCAAGATTTTTTCAAAAAATGTGTTTGAGGTATGATAAAAAATGGCATCTGGTGATCCAAAAGAAGTTTGAAAATTATTGATATTAAATAGGAACCATATAATGTGCACACATTATTAATATTAGATAGGAATACTTAAAATAACATAATGTTCTTTGGTTTTAGTTTCTTTGTAGTTTGAACTCTAATCACAATATTTCATTCACTTTCTGACAAATATCATTGGGAAAAGTATGAAATCCCTTATCTTGAATTATGAATTAAATAATACCACTGCTGCCTTTCTACATGGATGGCTTTGGCATTAGATAACCCACAAAGGTTAATATGCCATTAAAAATAAAGAATATCAGGTTCTAAGGTCGAAGTGTCCAATTATAATTGATCTCTTGACATGGCTGTTGAAGGTCACTCTTGGTTATTTAGAAGATTGCATATGGCCTTCAGGCTGCAGGTTCCCACCTCTGGTTTTGTTTGAACCATATTTCTTGTATAAAACATGGAATAGAAAAAAAAAAAAAAGGAAACACAATAAGCCAAATAATATCTGTTCTCTTG
This sequence comes from Sepioteuthis lessoniana, assembly GCA_963585895.1. Lineage (NCBI taxonomy): Eukaryota > Metazoa > Mollusca > Cephalopoda > Myopsida > Loliginidae > Sepioteuthis > Sepioteuthis lessoniana. The sequence continues at coordinate 64,616,118 of OY757934.1, forward strand.
AGCTTCTCATAAGCCATAGAGAATCATTTAATGCTGAACAAACTCTGTTAAGCTGCTTTTGTGTTTGTACTAAAAAAATCTCTTCACTTGTTTACTTAAGAATCAATGTTTTATTGATGTCAAGTTTCTTTCTTTTTTTCTTAGATTTTTTCCTGTGAGGCTTAGTTTCAGTTATTAACCATTGGTAATGAATATATTTATATATATATATATATATATATATGTACATGCACACCAACTCCTCTGCATGAGCAGGATGTTACACAAGGTCAATTTATTAAACAAGAGTTTTACAGTTTTGAATTCAGAGTTTTCCATTCCGTCACTGAAGCTGCCTTAAAATATATATTTATCCCATTCATAGTTGCCATACCAAAGTTAAAGAGCCCAATCTGCTTGACTACCCATAGCTGGAAGAAGAATTATTGTATTTTTGACTTTATAAAGAGAATTAGTGCTATATGAAATTCAAACAGCCTTGTCCAGGATTTGATCTCTGATTGCCATGTGCATTTCCTAGAACAATAACCATTACATCACAAGTGCTTCTATTAATGAATAAAGATAATTCTCTTATGGATGTTGGTTAGCAAATTCAACTGGATGCAAATAGTTCATGTTTAATATAGAATGAATAAGCCAGAATTTTGTTGTTGAGTTAAATATTTGAAGGCTGCTTATGTTTTACTAAATTTTTCTTCAAGGCAGCTTCAAATAATAAAATGGAAAAGGCATTTATATATCAATTGAAGGTGTGGAGGTCTGTGGCATAATGATTATCATCTTTGGAAATAAACCGAGAGACCTGAGTTCAAATCCTCAACAAAACTGTTTGCGCTAATGCCTTTAGGAAAGCCATGAATCCATCTTTTCTTCCTTCAGCTATGGGTAAATAGTCAGGCAGATGAGGTTCTTTATTCTTGATATGAAAACCAGTGTAGGAGAAGGAAAACTCTGAATTCAAACTGGCACTATTCTGCTGAAAAATTAATGTTGTGTAACCTCCTGCTAGTGGCGGAGAAGTTGAGTCAATACATACACGAAAATTGAAGGTTCTTTGATTTTTTAATAGCATTACAAATTTGAGCTTTGGATGCTTCTTGCACCATAATGGTTAACAAGCTAGTTTTACAGATCACTATTGATAAATTCATTTCTCTTTAGGTGCACCATACTTTTGGCCTTATGTGAAACTAAGCTAAAGTAAATGATTACAAGCCTTACTCAAAGTTTATATTTTCATTTTTATTATAGCTTATATATACTAGCAGTACTTTCTTGCATTGCATACAAGTTGTAAGATGGTTATTATTAAAAACAAAGGACATAGTCACTTTTATTAAAGTTCAGGATAAATATATACTTTAAGACAATTTTAGTGATAGAAATGGAAAATGGAAATTGAAAAATCCTTGATTCTTTAATAACATTACATTTAGTTTTGGTTTGGTTGTGTTTTATGGTATATCAACCTAAGTGGGTTATTCAATGCCAAATTATATATATATATATATATATATATATATATATATATAGGATTGCAAGCGAATAGTTTATAGGTAACATTATTTTTAAATGAGCCAAAGCTCATTTGTTTGCACACAATTAAATGGTTTCAAGTATTGCTATCTAACACTAAATTGTATTTAATATTAATCAGTTGTTTGTACACTATTGAATGTTTTCAACTATTGCTATCTAAGCCCAATTGAACCTCAGCTGTCACCTTCTAGCACCTTTAAGATAAAATAAAGTTGGCTACTTGTTTGCCATAAGAGCAAACCTGAAGAATATAGTCAGGACTTAATCGTATTGGTAGTAGGGTTCGACATAACTGACTGATTGATTGGATCAAGCCTCTCCAACTGTCCATCTAACCTTTGCCACCAGGGTCCCATTCTCAAGCATTATGGGTTAACACACATGGCAAACAAGTGGCTCCATGGGAGGGGATCAGCATATTCTCTAGCCCCAGTTGACAGAGTGGAATAATATTACAAGTTTGAGTTTTGAGTGTCTCTTACAATGTAATGGTTAAAAAGCTAACTTAGCAGACCATTGTTAGTAAGTACAAATTTTCTTAAGTGCTTCATACTTGTATCAAACTAAGCTAGATTTTATAAATGATTACAAGCTTGAGCCTTACTCAGTTTGTACTTTGTTTTTTTTTTTTTATATTATCCTATTGGTGGGTCTTAGAATATGCTGACTGTATCTCTTACAAAGATGTAAGAACCCCACCAAAATGAATGTCTTGGCTATGACACTTAGTTGCTTCTGATGGTGATGCTTCAGCTCTGGAAAGTGTGGGGTACCTCTTCATTGTCATTACTCTTCAGTCCAGTGACCTAGAGTGAAAGTATTTGTTAAAGTCCCATATATATGTCAAATAGATCTATTTAAACATTATTTGTATTTGACAAGACTGTTTTCAGAAACACTCTAAAGAAACAACTACGCAAAAATATAAATTAGAATGTACAATGAATGAGATTCTTTAACCTGCTGGCATGAGATAATCCAAGACGTATTGGCATGATGTCAAAATCAATCAATCAAACCTAAGATATAGAAGAAGAAAAACTCGATAAGAATATATAAGGGATTACATTAAATTTGACAGACGGGTTGATATGCTGTCAAGATCAATTTTTTTATTATAGCTTATATATACATATATAAGCCGTAATAAAAAAAAATTGATCTTGACAGCATATCAACCTATATATATATATATATATATATATATATATATATGTAGGTCACCGAAATGGCTGAGCAGTTAGATACCAAGTCTAATGAAAAGTTGGGCGGGTTTCGATCCCAGCTTGAAGTGTCCTAAGTGTCTAGCCACACTGAAGAGTTGTGATACAATGAAACAGTCTGTCTGGATGACATATATATAAATATATATATACATATATGATAATAATAAATAAATATATATATTAGATTTATATATTTAATTCCATGGAATTTAGACTGTGACCCCTGGGTTCTCTAAAGAATATACCGATACCAACCTATTCTCTAAAGAATATACTGATACCAACCTAAAACCCAGGGGTCGCAGTCTAATTCCATGGAATTAAATATATATATCTAATATGTATTTATTTATCATTATAATAGCTCTATCCTAGATATTGAGCACTCTTCATATTATATTGCACTTGGTTCAACACAAACCCACAAAGTGATTTAGTGACAACCAACAATGTTATAATATATATACATATATATATAAGCATCATTAAATAAGTTTACAGACTTTTTTCGTATGGGCATTTTTATTGATAGTACATACATGAAACTCTAGTCCCCTTCGAAGTAATCTCCTCCAGCTGCAATGCACTTGTTGTACCGTTCCAACAATTTCTGGAAGGCCCCATGGAAGTTCTCTTGTGTGAGTGTGTCAATGATCTTTGTCACAGCCTCTTTCATCTCCTAAATTGTCTCATAACAACAGCCTCTGAGCTTAGGGAATAACCAAAAGTCACAGGAAGCAAGGTCTGGACTTATAGGGAGACTGAGGAACTGTCTTGATGCCCATCTTGGTCAAATAGTCTGAGACAAGAATGGAGTTGTGGACTGGTGCATTGTCCTGGTGAAAATGCCACTGACCCGATTTGAAGGTGCTGGCCTCTTTCGATGGAATCTCTTCCTGAACTCCCTTAAAACCTCAATAACATAAGCCTAACCCTAACCCTTTGGCCAATCAACTGTGGTGTATTGACTTCCTTACTCCTCCCACATCTCTCATCATCCCTCACAGACTCCCTGCCTTCCTTGAATCTCTTATGGCACTAAAAAACTGATGCTCGATTCATGCAAGATAATTGAAAAGGAGTCTGAAGCATTCCATACGTTTCTGTGGCATTTTTTCAATGTTTAAAACAGAATTTTATTGCATATTGTTCTTCTAAAGTGTCCTCATGTCCAGATTGCATTTTTGAAAATCACCATCTGTGACAATCAGGCTTTAGTAGGGTGTATTCCAATTGCTGCTGTAGCTGTTCATTTGAAGCTGAAATCATAAAAATTGGTCAGTCATCTCAAGATGTATAGCAATAGCATAGTGAATTTTCAAGAGTGTACAACAATTTTAAATGCCTGTACAAAAAAGTCTGGGAACTTATTGAATGCACCATATATATATGTATATACACACACACACACACACACACACTAGCATTACTTTTCTACATTACACATTGGTTAAATGTTGCAAGTAATTTTTTTGTTTGTTTTTTTGTTAGGATGGCATGTGGCATAACAGTTATTGTGTTAGAAAATGGACACAGGAAGCTGAGTTCAAATTCTGGATGAAGTTCTTAATGTCCCCCTTTCTGATTTCAATACATTTCTTTATAAAAATCATTACCAATACATTTACACTATCCTTATCATTAAGCCATATTGATAGTACAGATTGTTTTCACTCTCTCTTATTATCCGTCCCTATCAACCATCACTCTTGGAAAATTCTCCAGACTGCATCCAGTGTCCACACAGAGCTGATGAGTATAAGATTTAGCTGGTCAGCCAACACTGGTGTGTCCATGTGTAAGAGTCCACTGGATAATGTCACTTATGAGTGACATTCTCAGTAGGGAATGACTTGTTCATCTTACTTGGATGGCTTGGGAGATGGGAGGTGAGTGGCTGTACAGCTGCTTTTGGGTGCTGCTTTCAGGATTTATTGAAATGCATACAGCATCCTTGTATAGTTTCTATTTAGCTTTTTCTCCAAGCTTTTCATTAAAGTCTAAGTGGTGCAACCATACAATAGTACTGACATGGCTACAGTTTTCAGGAATTCCCGTTTCATCTTTTTAGAGAGATCTGATTTACATATGGTTCATAACCTGTTAATAACAGTTGATGCCTTATGCACATATCAATATCACTTTCCAAAGATGAGGATTCCATACCACCTGGAAAATATTCACTAGATGTGTGCATATTGAATTATTGATTAATGCATATATCTTTTCTTTTTTTGTTCATGTGTAGAGATCATCTATGTTGAGAAGATGTAAATATACAGAGCTCAATCTATGATATTTATTAGCAGTGCATTTCTATAGTAAAATCAGCAGCATTATATTTCTATAGTAAAATCCCAGCCATGTATCTACATTTTATATATATATATATATATATATATATATATATATACACTTTTTTCTTTTAGTAATGACTGCATTAAACCTAACCCTACCTTGTCCATTCAGCTGAGTGGGGGCTGAAGAATACACTGACTGCATCTCTGCAGTTTGGGTAAGACCCTTCCTCAATGAGAATCCTGGATATGATATTAAACTATCTGATAGTGAAGCTCCAGTCTTGGAACTTTGGGGAATGTGGCATACCCCTTTATAGCCATTTTTCCTTGTTCCACTCTGGCCTGAGTGGTAGCACCTGATAGGGTCCTATCTATGAATCAAATAGAACTGTTTGACATTTAAACTGTGTGCATTAAATAACCTACAATGGATGATATGCCATAAAACCCCAACCAAATCAAATCATATATATTCAATATATATGTATAAAGAGGATTTGACATTAAATAACCCACAATGGTTGATATGCCACAAAAACTCAACCAAACCAAATCAAATATATTCGATATATATGTATAAACAGGATTTGACATTAAATAACCTATAATGGTTGATATGCCATAAAACCCCAACCAAACCAAATCATATATATCTAATATATACGTATAAACAGGATTTGACATTAAATAACCTACAATGGTTGATATGCCATAAAACCCCAACCAAACTAAATCATATATATTTAATATATATGTATAAACAGGATTTGGCATTAAATAACCTACAATGGTTGATATGCCATAAAACCACACCTAACACTGCACTGATTAAATTTTTACACACTGACTTGCAGATATCAAATTGGTTTAGTAAATTGGCTTAAATTAACATCACTGAATTATGTGCACAAATAATTAAAACATTTTTTATCGATATTCACTATTTATTATATTCAGACATACCTTGGTTTACCGATAAACATTTTCATATTATTGCATAATGATCTCTAAACTCAACATGATAATAGAACTATGTTTTCCAAGTTAAACTCTTCAAATTCACTGTTAGAATCAGAATCACCAAAGTGTAGATTGAAGAAATTTCCTTCCGCCATCTTGCTATGTTGCTGAAATTGAAGTTTCACTCTTGTTCTAAATTTAGAAATACGCCTAATAAGCTGGTGATATAACCTGTCAATCATATGCGAATCAGTTCTCATAACTTCTTTTTATTGGTCAGTAAAAATAGAATATATGTACTATGTCATATGAAATGTGGAGAATTCCAGAAACTACCACACTCTCAAAAATGAGTTGACTTGATTCCTGTTTCTCTAGTGCTCAAAATTGTACTGTGAAGGTGAATGTTTTTGGCATGATTAATCCCTGACCTTCACGTGCTGCACCTTCCTCAGTTCCATGGCAAGATCCTGGTATTTTCTATTTTTCTTCTTTTGTCTTCACCCTGTGGTCTGTTAGCACAACTACATCTGGTAGACTTTCTTTTTCTTAATAACTGTTAGGTTCTGTATTCTTGTTGGAATAGAGAAAGGAGTCTGGATTCCAAAATCCCAGTGAATCTTTGATTCATTTTCTTATCATCATCATCATTATTTTTTCTTCTTTATGCCTTTGCAAGTTTACACCAATTATCTGGTAGTTGTCACTGCAGATTGAGTGTTTTAAAATTAGCAGCACCTTTCTCAGTATCATTGCAGAACCCAATGCTAATGTGATCTAGAAATTTTCAATTCTTCCAGTCTTACCCTTAATGTTTTTAACATGATTCCAAGTGCTCTAGTTATTATTGGTACAAACTTAATCTTTGTGCTTCACACTTTCCCTCAGTCCCTGGCCAAAGTTCTAGTATTTTTTCTTTTTCTTTTGTCTTCACCTTGTGGTCTGCTAGCACAGCAACATCTATGATCTGATAGACTTTATTTTCCTTGTTAATGACTGCTAGGCCCTGCTTTCTTTATGTTCATACTATTTGTTTTTATGGTCTTACCCAAGTTACTTGCATAATTATCCATGTATAATTGTTCCTACCCTGTCATACCTATTTTTATAGTTCTTTTGAACCACCTTGTTACACTCAGTTTTATGGTTTACTGTCATATTTCTTTCTCAACAAAGGCTACATTTGCAGTTAACTTTTTCCTTTCCTCTTCCTGCTGATTAATAATAATGTGGAGGACCCCTGACATAGTATTGCATCAGAAAATATGATTTCTTTCTAACCTCAACTCTTTCATTAAAATTAGCAGACCCTGTGCAACTTTTATGGTTTAATATACAAATATTATAAAATATTTGATTATATGCATATAGTAAGTAAAGTTGGTGACCTTAGTTGAAAGTGACCAGAAGGATCCCTTTTTAATAGTTACTACACCACAGTGTAGAGGAGGGCGCTACTCCATTCCCTGGATTGCTCCACTTTACCCTTGATCCTTACCTTATAATGCTGAGTGTTAAGCAAGGCAGCATCAACTACCATTTTATGAGTCTTTGGTATGACTCCACCTGGGATTGAACCCCGGTCTTCTGGATCATTGGTGAACACACTACTCATTAGGCCAATGTCATATACATATAATACAAAATTTTCCCATAGCGCTAATAACCTTAGGAAAGGTACGAATCCAACTATTCTCCCTCCAGCTATGTGTAAATAGTTGGATAGACTGCTCTTTAACCAGTCTAGGAGAAGGAAAACTTGTTAAACGGCACTTAAGAAATCGACCTTGTATCACATCCTGCTCATGTGGAGGGGTTAGGTAAATAAATATAATACAACAAAATATATTGAATAGATTAAGCAGATTAACAAATTTGCTGAAAACAATAATTTACACATTTAAAACTTGATGATTAAGAATATTTTTCATGAAAGTAATTCCTCTATTTGTGCACGGACTTTCTTCAGTGTTAAATTTATAACTTTAATATTAAAAATATATAAAAATAATTTTAGTATTTAAACAAAAGAAGATCTTGGAGTTGTTAATAAGTGTTGATATTTATTGACTGTCACTGCATTGGAATGGAAATTTAATGTATGTGTTGGAATGCTTGGTGGTTGGGAAGATATTTTAGTGGAGTCCCCATTCTCTAAGGATCTATATTGATATTATTATATCTGTGATGTACGAACACTGAACCCAAGAGAAAGAAAAACAAAATAAACTCATTTGTACATACTAGAACATTTAGCCTTTTATATACATAATATACATGCTAGTGGTACTCAAAAGAAATAATGCACAAATGTCTCCCAACAACTAGAATTATACATATATTTTTTATGAACAAGCAGTTTCTGAAAGAGGTAAAAAAAATAACAAAAGACTTACTTTATAAAGGTAGGTAAAAGACAGCTATGTAGCTTTATCATTCTCTGGCAGGGTCTGAGACAACATCTCTATAGTTCAAAGATCCAGAAGCAAAAAGAGATTGAGGATCAGTTTCTGTAACTATCATAGGATTTTTATAAAAACAATTACAATAACAACAAAGGCAATTGTTAGTTATAATTTCAATAATGCTATTGTACTTTAGTGAAAAGAGCAGTTGGCTTGTACTGATCTGCCAAAATTGACACAGAGAGAGCTGGTGTGCTAAAAATTTTGTAACCTCCTTCAAAAGTATATATGTTTGGGTATGAAGAGTAATATTTCCTTTAGCTTAGCCTATATGTATTCCACTATGTTCACCTATCTGGTGTGACCTACATTAAATATGTGAATGTAGATAGGTAGTGACAATGGTATTAGTATACAGATACTTTTTTTTAAGTAAATATCTAGAATAACTGCAGAAATTGATGAAAGTGTATGATCAATAAAAGAACTTTACAATTCCCTGGACTCTCCTTAAATGTTGTCTCAACATAAAAAGAGGATTGCTATTCTCAAGAAATATATTTTTATAGCTATCACTGCAATTAGTTATGAAATGATGTTTGAATATGTGTGCAAATGTTCATTACATATGTGCACATACACACTGGAAGAGTGCTTAGTGTGTAAGTATTTACCCAACCCCTCAACTATGGATGGGGTGTGACACAAGGTCAACTTTTAAGTGGAATACTTCTGTTTTAAATTCAGAGTTTTCTATTTTCTAGACTGGTTGCCTTACCAAAGGCCTACTATTTGCCTTTAGCTTGTGGGAGAAAAAATGCATTGATTCCTTTCTTAAGGGTATTTGTGTGAAGTGAAAGCCAGACAACTTTGTCCAAGGTTTGAACTTGGTTTACCGATTCCATTTCCTACAATAAGTTACATTAAACCCGCCTCCAGAAGAATGCTTGCTGTAATGGTTATTGTCATAGAAATGAAATCAGTGACTTGAGTTCAAATCCTTATCGAAGTGGTTTGTATTTCACTTTGTGCTCATGTCCTTGGGAAATTTCCCAAGTCTGTCCATCTTCCATCCAACTATTGATAAATAGGACAGATTGGATTCTTTAGTTTTGGTTAGACAACCAGTCTAGAAAAAGGAAAATTCTCAATTGAAACTAGCTTTACGCTGCTTAAAAATTGACTTTGTATCACACCCTGCTCATGGTGGAGGGGTTTGGTGAATACATACATTTATACATTAACTCTTAAAACATTGATATTATAACTAAGTATGAAGTGTTGACTTGTTTAAAATGATAAATTTAGGTATTGTATCTAATTGAAGATCACAATAGTTAAACTGACATTGGCATAAGATAATCTCTTTAATAATTGATCTTGTGTCACATCTTGTTTCTGGTGGAAGAGTTGGATAAATATAGACATACACATATTTATGTCAGTGGGGAAAACTTCATGGTGTAATGACTAAAGTACTGGACTGCAGTCTGAAAGTGAGTGAGTTCAAACTCCAGTTGAGCTATTATGTTAGCCTATGGACTAATACTCTTCCAAAAGTATGAACCCCAGTTTTGGATTAAATTGTACCACTTCTGTTCTTTTACAAGGACGCCTTTGGCATTGAATGACCCATGAAGATTTGATATACCATGAAACAAAGAAACCAAACCTAACTAACATTTGTCATTGAGTAGATTGCTGTTCCAACCACATATGGTTATGGCATCATATTGGAAAATATCAACTTGTATATCTTGGGTAAAATAAATGCTCTTAGAGCAAGATTCTAGTTTCTGTTGACCTTTTATCAATAAGAAAAAAAATCTGTACTGGTCGATTTTTTTTTTTTTTTTTTTTTTCTTTCTCTAAAGTGATTTGGCAGTTCAAGGGATTTGACTATTACCAGACATATATTTTCTGGAGAAATATCAGATCATCTAAGTAATGTTTGAAACAAAAATTATGATTTAATTAGAATTTATTCATTAATATATGTTCTATCATTATCTCTCACCTCTTTTCAACAGTTTATAAGTTTCACAATAGGATCTTTTGTTAAAGTCTTCGTTTATATTGTCAAGATTGAAGAATTGTCTTTGTTTATGCCAGTGTCTGCTTACTTTGACTTCCTCATCTTTTCTTTTCTCTCTCTGTTGCAATCTACTTGACTTTCTCAGTAACTGGTAAAAATTCTGAAATGAGTAGTGGGTTAAAGCTGAGTGGCAAAAGTTCTCCAGGCAACAGAAAAAAAAACATCCCTGGAGACAAACTGCTTTCGCTTTTATGTCTCTTCACAGGCTGACCTATTCTACTTAACAGGGGTGAGGGATCTATTAAAAAATGGGGATTGTGAGTTCAATCCCTGTGCTGGGCAGTACATTTCATTTTACATTCTCTTCAACCAAAGTTTAGCAGAAAAGAATGTAAAGAGGATAATTTCTATCTTTTTGTGTTTTAAGTATGAATCAAGATGATTCTATAAAATATGGAAGAGGTGATAATCAGACGAAGCAAGATCTGGAAAATCTGGAGGGTGTGTAACCTTTTCCTTTCCAAGATTTTTGAAATCTTTGCTGTATAGAGCTGTGCATTAGCATGTTGGAATACCACACCTTTGCAATTTGTTAAATTGGCTCATAGTTGGCCTTGTGGCTGACATCGACTATTTTTGAAAATATTTAGTGTAACAGAACATATCCATGTTCTTCACCTTGAATTTTGTGAGCAAACACAGTTTTTTTTCAAATTTCCTTTCGATCATTTTTTTGTTGAAAAGTTATGGTCTTTTGAAGCTGACAGTTTTATTGAAAAATTAATAGTAAAATTTGTGCAGGCAAATTTATCATTGAAATTGTGTTAGAATCTTTTAAATGTTTTTCTAGTTTAGTTTATGCTAATTCAAGACAAAATATTCCTGTGGTCTCCAGAATTGTTCTGATTTTTTGGATTGAAAGGCTTAGTAATATATTTTTATGACTATTTCAGTAAGATTTTACTTTTTATAAACAGATTTTAAAGTAACGCACTTCAAAAATGACTATTTTTGAGGTAAAAAACACCAAAACATTTTCTGTGTATCTGGATATATAAAAACACTGAGGTTGAATATATTAGTTATATATATATATATATATATATATATATATATATATATATTCTAAAACAAGGGCCTATAAGCTATTTCTTTAAAATGATTTTATTTAGTCCTGCCTCAGTTATTTGGAGTACACCAATAATCAGTTTTCTTTAAACTGCTAATATCTTTTGCCAAAGTTGATTTCCATGATAAATATCATGTACATGACATATATAATTCCACTGTAGAAGCAAAAATCCAAGTCAAACTGTATATCCATTTAATTTAGTTTGATATTGCCATGTGCTATTAATACTTCTCCAAAGTCTGGCTTTAGATGTAATTTTTTTTATTACTTTGTGTTTTTACATGTGTGTCAAAAGTCTAATAAATATCAAGTTCTTTCCAACATAGTTCTATTTAGAGGTCAAAATTTTGGTGAAATTCTGACCCATAAACATATGTCCATTATATGGTTTATGATATTTTTTGACAAATTTGTAATTAATTTGTTAATTTTTGCTACTATTTTCTTTTAGAAACAAACAATTGATACATCTCTTATCTATATTGATAAATAAAGGCGTCAGATTTTTAAATACTTACTCCACAGCCCTGGTAGTAACTCTTTACTTGTATAGGTTTGTTATACAAGCTTACTAGTCATTGTACCATGGTAGATACCCATGTATCTTTGAAGTTATAGTGCTGACTAAGAGATAGGTGTTACCTTTTGTTTGTATTAAAAAACTGCTTTGTTCTGGATGAAGAACTTATGCAATCATCTTATAAGTTAGTGTTTGCTCTTATTTGCCTACTTTCCTAAAATATCTGTTTATGGTAGTCGTAAAATATTTTGTGAAAAGTTGCTTTATGGTTCATAAAGCTTTCTAGAGTTGCAAACTAGGCTATAATTAAAGATTAATATATGAGGGTTGGCTGAAAAGTTCATAGGCCGACCAAGATACTCTTATGGAATGTGACCAAATGAGGTTTATTTTTTAACATAAAGAATTGTCTTTGTTTATGCTAGTGTCTGCTTGCTTTGATTTTGTCATCTTCTCTTTTCCCCTCTGTTGCAATCTACTTGACTTTCTCAGTAACAGTAATTCTGAAATGTGGGGTGGGTTAAAGCTGAGTGGCAAAAGTTGCTCAGGCAACAGAAAAAAAACCCATCCCTGAAGACAAATTGTTTTGGCTTTCATTTCTTTCCATAGGCTGACCTATTCTACTTAACAGGGGGGAGGGATCTATTAAAAAATGGGGATTGTGAGTTCAATCCCTGTGCTGGGCAGTACATTTCATTTTACTTTCTCTTCAACCAAAGTTTAGCAGAAAAGAATGTAAAGAGGATAATTTCTATCTTTTTGTGTTTTAAGAATGAATCAATCAAGTTGGTTCTGTAAAATATTAGAGTCCTAACACTTTTTCCATTGATGTTGCAGTGCTTGCATACCACTGATCAAAAAAGTCATCAACTGTAGATATGATGTCATCTTATGAGCTGGTTAGGTTATAAAGTAGATAAAGTTGAGCTTTTATCTTGCTATTGATGATGATGATCCATTTTAGTTTGGTTATGTATTAAAGTTCTAAAAGTATAAATGTCCATCATCATCATTTTTATTATATATACTTTAGTTTTCTCACCAGTATGATCTACTGGTGGTTCTGCCTGGGGTCATTTAATAGTATGTCTCCTCATCAGTCTTTTATTTATTCTTGCTAATTTTACTGTACTGTCATTTAAATGATTTTGATTCTTCCTAGATTTCCTGTTAATGTTTTTTTGTAAGGAACTGTTCCAAGTGTTCTAATGATGATGGGTACGACTGTTCATATTTTACATTGTTTTGTTATCTGTGAAGGACCTGATATTTTCCCGATTTGCTCTAATCTCCCGTGGCCCTGTTGGTAGGGCTTAGAGTATGTTGAATGTATCCCTTTCAGAGAGGTAAGACCCTCCCACAAGAAGGTGTTCAGAGTGTAACACTAAACTGTATCTGATGGTGAGGCTCCTGTTCTGGGGATATGGGGAATGTGGACTATTCCTTCATTGCCATTACTTCCAGCTAGTACTTGTTAGGGTTTCATCTATAGGTCAAATAGATTTGTTTAAAATTATTTGTATTTGATAGGACAGTGTGCAAAAAAAAAAAACCCTTAAGAACCTATTAAACAAATTATGTAAGCATGAATGTATAATGAACATGATTCCCTAACCTCTAGACAAAAATAAGTCTTGACTGGTTGACATATTGTTAAAATCAATATATCAATCAGTCTCCTGGAACAATGACATCCACAATCTGAAATATTATTTTATTTAAAGTGATTAGATCTAGTTTCTTTGCCTAGGCTAGGTGCCATCTCCTCATAACTATGACATGTTAACTCGGATCCTTTACTCTTATCTAAATAGAAGCATCAGTATCATCATGGACCTTTGTTAACAATGAAATGCTGATTAGGATCCTTCATTCTTTCATAAATAGAAGCATGGATATTATCATTGACTGCTGTTAACTATGAAGTGATAATCAGAATCCTTTACTCCTTCCTAAATAGAAGCATGGATATCATCATGGACTACTGTAACAATAAGAACATGACAGGTTTTCTTAAATTCTAATAAATTTATGTATGCAGAAAGTAAAACCCTACCAAAAAAGGTTGTCCTGATTATGACACTAAACTATGTCTGATGGTGAGATTCCAGTTCTTGAGATCTGGGAAGTGTTATTATTACTCCCAGGTTCACTCTGACTCAGAGTGCTAGTCCTATCTATGGGTCAAAATTGTTTCTATTTGAATCAACAGTGCAAAAAAACAAGCCCTTTTAATAAAGAACTATTCAAAAAATCTAAATATAATGCAATTCCTTTACCTCTTGGCATAAAACAACTCTATATCAGTCAACATACCGTTAAAATCAATCAATCCTTCCTAAATAGAAGCATGGATGTCATCATGGACTACTGCTAACTATGAAATGCTAATTAGAATTTTTCATTCCTTCATAAATAGAAACATGGATACTATCATAGACTGCTGTTAACTATGAAGTAATAATTAGAATCCTTCACTCCTTTCTAAATAGAAGCATGGATATCATGGACGGCTGTAACAAGAGAAACTGAATGGTTTGTTTTAAATTCTAATAAATTTATATTTCAACAGAAAGTTATTTTAACATTGAGTATTTTGTGTATGTATCTGTATGTACAACTGCTAGAAGTATGTTAAGTATTTCTGTCTAAGTAAACACAGGGCATGTAACTGTCCCTTACAATGTCAACTGCCCTGTTTTTTTTCTCCACATATATCTACACATTCCCATTGCTTTAATCCCCTATTTCTTCTTCTCCAATCTGGAATCCTAATGCCTGTCATTACTCATGTGTACTGCATGCCTTGTGACTACCACTTATTTCCTCTGTCTCTTCTACCTGCGGGCCTGTTCTCCCTATGGCTCCATAGTGATTACAGGTTGGACCACTGACTAAATAATTCTGGAGGCTACTGTGAACACATCCTAAATTTATATGTGTGAGTCCACTGGGTCTACCAAGAAGCTGGCTTAGTATTTTTAAACCTCACTGTGGAACAGTGGTTTGCAAATAGACCATTACTATTGTAATGAGAATTTTTCATCTCCAGCATAGTCAGATCCTTGGATCTGTGTCCTCTGTTGTTTGTGACCAAGTACCTATTATTACACTGCCTAGTTCCAGAGTACTGTCTACTCCAGGTAGTGCTTCCCCATTGCACTAAGAGGGCTTGGGTGCAGGTTAATCCTTAATGCTTTGACTAATTGATTTTAATGGCATGTCAACCCATTTTGAGTTATTTTATGCTTAGAGGTTAGGGAATCACATTCATTGTAGGTTCATATTTGTTTCTTAAGAGGTTTTTTTTCTTTTTACATAGTCTTATTGTTTACAAATAATTTTGAAACTGATTTATTTGACCCATAGATTGGACCCTAACATGTAATACTATATGGATTAGTGGACCTGGGAATAATGGAAATGAAGGAAGTGTACACCACACTCTCTAACTGGAGCCACACCATAAGATGCAGTTTAGTGTCATTCCCAGGACACCCCTTTTGGGAGGTTATCTTACTTCTCTGCAGGGGGTGGGGATACAGTCAGCATATTCTAAGCTCCACCAGCAGGGCATAATCCTTGATACCTCTTTAAATGGAAAATGCTGAAGGACCTTGCAGTTTTTACCTTCTTTGACATTAAAAAAATGCTTTGTACCATTTCTTACTCTGTGAGAAGGTTGGTAAATACTGGGTGTTTAAAAAAACATTTGATATTTAAGATGTAAATATCTGAGTAACTTTAATGTCTAAGCAAATAAGACTAAACAGGCTTAATGTTGTGTAAAGTAAGATTTATTCATCTAAATTTGAATGAGAAATTCAGAGATATATGGATTTCATGAACGATTTCACAACTTTTTTTTACCATCTCTTTCAATACTGTTGGTCATTTAGATCCTTTTGTCCTGCACAGATTGTTTTCCTCTTTTTTGTGTCATGTCCAAATCTGCATTACAGTTTGTGGATTTTTAATGAATTCTCTTACGAATGCACTGTACACTGTCTTGTTTGATTGTGTTCAAGCATACACTAACATGCAAAATGCTTTTTCTTTTTCAATAAATGACATTTTTCTACCTGAAAAGAAAAAAACATAAAAAAGTGAATATGGAATTTTCAGTTGTCACTACACATACTGTTAAAATTTAAGATCAACTAAATGAGAATTTGTTATTATGTTACAAAATGATATGTCTTCCTGAAACACTCTGTAATATATATGTATTAAAAATATTAATATTAATCAACATTTCTTTTATTTCTTTATATATATATATATATATATATATATAAAGAAATAAAAGAAATGTTGATTAATATTAATATTTTTATTGTATCTGGGAAGAAAGATGTTAGTTTCTTTTATAGCATATCAACTCTGGTTGGGTTATTTTATGTTGAAGTTGGTTTAATATTTATAATCTTGAATTATGTATTGTGCTACAATGAATCTTCAATCATTTTAAACAAACAAATAATTATATTGTAAAATAAATGGTTTTAAAGAGGCTTCAGTTCTGGTACTCTGAGAAGTGTGGAGTACCATTCATTGTCATTACTATCAAGTATACTCTGACCAGGAGTAATAGTAACTGTTATCTATGAGTCAAATGATTTTGAACTACATTTGCTTTTAAAACATTAATATTGCAGTTAAGTATCAAGTGTTTTAAACATTCATATTACTTCTATTGTTTTTGTTGTTTATTGCCTGGCACCAGAGGGGAGAATGCCAATGAGGCTGAAGGCTGTGGCCGGATCCACCTTCATAAAGGCTTTGTGCCATACTTGTCTGGTGGTGGGATGGAGAACAAATAAAACTATGTATGAAATATTTACTTATTTAAAATAATTACTAAGAATAGTTTTCTTAAAACTATATAATTGCTTTGCAAAAGAAAAAAAATAGAAACGAAAAAGAAAATAAGAGACTTTAAATACTGTATTTGATGGGTTATAAGACAAACATTTTTTTTCTAAAAGATGTCCCAGAAATCATTCTATCTTATAAAGGTCAAGGGTCAGTTTTGGGTTAATGGCTAGTTGAGTACTAGTGCTACACTGGCCCTTAAATTAAATTGCAAACTTATCTGCAAATTTAGTGTTGATTGCTTTTATGCAAACAAGAGCGATTTTTTTTCTAAGGTAACAATATACAACAGAAGTACTTAGTGGTATTTCATAGAAAATGACACAAGTCGGGAAGAAAATTAAGTGACGACTTAACTATGCATATATTTAAACCTATTAAGGTATTTTGATGTAAAATATTAGGATCTGATAAGGATCTAAATGTATATGAAACAGTAAAAATGACTTGATTATAGGGAGGGCTATGATTGTTAAAAGAAAACTCTTCACTTAATATTCATAGTTTAAACCTTTTTTTAAATGCCTTCCCAAATTGAGGTGAGTCCTATAAACTTCAAATATAGTAAAGATTTTGAAATAGAACATTAGATAACCCAATAAGGGTTGACATACTGTTAAACCAAACTAAAACTAACTATTTTAGGAAATAATGTATACTTAAATAGCTTAACCCATTGAACTTTTGGACATCCTGTGTCTGATTTGCTAAAATTAATGAAAAAATCAAATGCAAAACACATTTAAGCTTCTCTCCAGGGTTTAGACATTTTCTTTAATGCTATCCCATCATTTTATTAAATGAAAGGCTGAGAATGTTCACTATATTAAGCCTTGTGCTGTTATTAGTATCTAATGTGATCTCACTGAGACTGAAATATTGTAAAACAGTGCTCAGAGTTCAAAAGGTGAAAGTCTGAGTCATATTTATCACTGTAAATCAATAGCTATCTTAGTTTGTCAATATAAACAATGATATATGATAGGACAAATTATTTTCGAGATACTTGCCAAAAAGACTGCAGGGTGATGTTTTTCACTTTTATCCTCTTTCCTTTTTGTTAATTATTCTCTGATAAAATGGTGAATCAATAAGTTCTAAGCTTGATGCCTTCTTCTTAGCTAAATTTTGATCTAAAATTTTGACTGTATAATGTTCAATTAGAGGTGATTAATATCCATTACTGAAATAAGTGCATTGATAAGTGATTGTTTTTAATGGCATGTCAACTCATGTATGGTTATTTTATGCCCATAGGTTAAGGAATCATGTACATTTATATTGACATTTTTGTGTAGTTGTTTCTTACAAGTTATTTATACTGTGTTATGCTCTAATGTATTGTTATTTAATCCAAATAATTTGCACACAGTTGTATGGTTTCAAGTATTCCCATCTAATACAAATCGTGGGGGAGTCCTTATGGCATAGTGTCTAATGTGCTGAACTGCCGCAGTGTAGTAAGCAAGTTTATTACATTCACTTTCAGACTAATATCCTCTTATCCCCTCAACTGTGGGTTAAATAATATCACTACTGTTCTTTTACAAGAATAGCTTTGGCATTGAATAACCCATAAAGGTTGATATGCTATTAAACAAAGAAACAAAATCAAACCAGACCTAATAATTATGCTTTCAAGTAATTATTTCTTTTCAATAATAGTCATTTGTTTACCAACAGCAATATAGTTTCAAATAACTAATAATGAAAATAATAATCCTTAGTAAACAATTATAGTTTCAAGTAACTTTTCTTAATACAAACAATTTATGGTTATATGGTGTTAAATATTCATATTGATTTAGTTTGGTTTGATGGCATATCAACCGTTTTTTGGTTATTTAATGCCAAATCCTCTTTATATGAAAAATATATATAATTTGTAAACACATTTTGTTGATAATGTTTTAAATGAGCCTAAGCTCATTCTTTTGCACACAGTTAAATGGTTGCAAGTATTGCTATGCATCAGCAACATTTCAATTAAACATTAGTCATTTGTTTACACAAACTTGAATAATCAAACAGTTCTATTTCTAATAATTCAATTTAGCATAAGTCATTTGTTTACACTCAGTTTAAATGTCAAACAGTTCTAATTGACCCATAGATAAAATTCTATAAGTGCTACCACTTCTGGCCAGAGTGGACCTGGGAGAGATGTTAATGAAGAGGTACTCTACATTCTCCAAAGCTCAAGCATGACTGGAGCCTCACCATAAAATTTGTTTAATGTCATATTCAGGACACTCATTGTGGTGTGGGGGTCTTACCTCTCTGCTGAGATGCAATTGGTGTATTCTACAGCCCCAGTTGACTGGACTATATTCGTATTGAATACAAATAATTCTTAAATAGATGGGATGCTTATAAATACTACCACTCTGAGTCAGAGTGGACCTGGGAGTAATGTCAGTGAAAGGGTGACTCCACACACTCCAGATGTCCAGAATTGGGACTTCACCATCAGATGCAGTTTAGTACCATACCCAGAACAACCCTTTTTTGGGGTAAGTCTTATTCCACTGCAAAGAATACACAGTCAGTGTATTCAAGACGAGGAAGTTGGTTATGTTGATAAATAAAAATAAAGGTTTTTTTCTTCATTTGACTGCAGACTTATTGTGATTTATCCATTATATTTTTTGAAAGACTTCTGAACAAACAATGTTATGCCTCGCCCACATACCTCAGTAAAAGGGAAAGTATTGACAAAGAAATTGCTTTTTTTTCTTTAGTTCAGTTAGTGCTTTTAAAATGACCCAATTAGCTTTGTACATTATTTTAATCTAGATGAAAAAAAAAAAAAAAAAGAAAAGTTTTTAAGATCTAGGTTAAAATAGTGTATGAAATTTTTTGCATGTGAATATTTTCGATATTTATGAATGGAGAGAAATATATATATATTATTATTATAAGTTTTAAGGTTCAAGTCTTTTTTTTTTTTTTTTTAGTACTTTTTTATATTTTTTGAGGTCATGAATTATTTTTGAAATCCCCGACAATAAATGAAAACTTTTTGAGGTTAGTCTTAGTTTTGTAGATAAATAAGAATTTTAAAAATTGCATTTTCTATACATATATATATATATATATATATAGAGTCATCCGCAGATAGACTGTTTCATTGTATTACGACTCTTCAATGTGGCTAGACACGCAGGACATTTCAAGCTGGGATCGAAATCTGCCTAACTTTACACTAGACATGATATCTAACTGCTCAGCCATTTAGGCGACATATGTCGCCTCAAGAATTATCATCATCATCACGTCACACTATCAGCACTTATATCAGCCTAGTGAGTAGAGTGTTTGCCAATGGTCTGGGAGACCGAGGTTCAATCCCAGGTCGAGTCATACCAAAGACTCTAAAAATGGTACTTGATTCCGCCTTGCTTAACACTCAGTATTATAAGGTAAGAATCAAGGGTAAAGTGGAGCAATCCAGGGTAAGGAGTTGTGCCCTCTCCTACACCTCAGTGTAGTAGCTATTGAAAAAGGAGCTTTAGGGTTACCCTTGACTTACTTAAGAATTATAACGCATATGTATTAGCTTTTGTTTGTTTACATTTGTGCTATTGGATACTAGAGTACTCAATTCATTGGAAGAGCTTTGCATTACGCAGGTGGCAGCTGTCAATTCCTTTGCCAGAGTGCTCAACCCTTGGTGCGGGGGAGCATAGGTGATGAATTGATAATTGCAAAGTGCTGTTGACTCTGTGTTTATGTTACCATAACTTAGATCTATATATACTCTGTCACTAATATTGAGCACTCTGTATTGATAAGTAAAGCAAACTGCATTATTACTTTATATATATATATATATATATATACTCCCTGCCGGTTGTTGAGCTTGTGAGGAAATTTGCCAGCTGCCACATAGACTGAAATGCAATTGCTCTTCTCAAGAATTGAGTACTGCAGGTAGCTGATAACATATATGTAAAAAGATTTCCTTCACTTATGCTGAGAATGATGATGTAAAGTCAGCCGGGTTTTGATTCCAGCTTGAAGCATTTCGCTGGTCTAGCCATATGGAAAAGTTGTGGAACAACAAAGCAGTCTTTCTGTCGATGACAAAATATAAATGTTCAGAAAATTTTCTTTAAAACACAGATATTTGATTTAAAAATAGACTGCTTTTTGTGAATTTAATTACCATGACCAGAAAATCTGTGGTCACTGGTTCAATTTCCAGTGGTGGAGATCATGGTATACACTGCTGATGAGACCTAATAAGGTCAGAACAGCTATCCATTGTTTCCGTATGTCGTATGTAGGTGTTCGCTGGATTTTCTGGTCATGGTAATTCAATTCACAATATAATTCCTCTACTTAAAAAAGAAAATGTAAATCTGCTTTTTACTTGATTTTATGAAATTTAGAAAAAAGACTAAAATGACCTTACAGATTAAACTGAACAGATAAGTTTGAATTCCCCGTAAACTTCTCTTCTTTACTTGTAAAATGTATACAATTATTGGATAACAATATTTATCTTAGATAAATATGATAATAAAAAGTATGCAACAGAGCTCAGTCAGCTGGGCTAGTGCTGTAGAATACGCTGACTGCATCTCGGCCGAGAGGTAAGATCCTCCAGCCCCAATGAGTGTCCTGTATATGATACGAAACCATCTGATCAGCCTGTTTGGCTGGGGCTATAGAATTATGATAATAAAAAGTGTGCTATGGAGCCCAGTCAATTTGGAGGGGCTGTAAAATTTGCCAACTGCATTTCTGCAGAGGAGTAAGATTCCCCTTGCAACAATTGTCCTGGATATAACACTAAACTTTTTGATGGTGAGGTTCCAGTTCTGGAGATTTGGGGAATGTGGGGGATCCCTTCAATGTCATTACTCCCCGGTCCACTCTGACCTGGAGGAGTAGTACCTATTAAGGTCACCTTTATGGGTCAAATCGAAATATGTTATCATTTTCTAAACTTGAAACTTTTAACTGTACGCATATAAATAAACTCTAGCTTGTTTAAAATTGTTACCTTCAAACTATTTGCTTTCAAATCATATATCTGATATATATGTATAAACAGGATTTGGTATTGAATAACCTAGAAGGGTTGATATGCCATAAAACACAATCAATCGAACAAAAGTGTGCAATGAAATTTTTTACGCTAATGTTGATGAACATAAACAAATAGGTTTCTTTTGTTTTTTATTTATTCATTTATTAATCTTTGTGTATATAACAATAATGTTAAATATAAAATAGAGGATATTAGATAATGAGTATGAATTTTGGGTCTTAACCCAGGTAATACTTGATAACCTTGCTTATAAATTTTATTTAGACTTAGTTACATGATCAGTCATTAACAGATAACACTTTTGTAATCACTTTCAGACCATTAATTATTTTTTGCAAATTGATGCAGTAATTGTAGCATTAGCAACAGAATTGTAAGAGATATTTTTTCAGGTAATTCCATCTTTGTGAAGAGTAATTTTAGAATTTTGAACAACACTGAATTGTTAAAGAAAATAAAATTATGTTTTAGATTATAATTAAGACCAAACATTTATGTTGCGGTTGTTGTTGTATCATCATCATCATCAAAATGAATTTCAAAATAGCTAAAGGGTCTTTCAATTTTTTTGTGGCCTATTTCAGTTCTATTCACATGGAGCATTTCTTATTAATTCAGGTTAAGCACATGGGAAAAAAACAAAAAACAAAGGCCGAATTTTTTTAGACCTTACTTTTCTGATGCCGGTATCATTGGTGAACAAGAAATGTCCTGGTAAACTACAATTGAATTTCTTAAAATTAAATTTCAGTTTTCTTGTTCAGAAAAATAAGGTCTAAAAAAGTTTAGCTTTAGGTTACCTTTGTAACGTGGACTATATTAAACTATTTTATAATAGCATTAAAGAAAAACTAATGTTTTGATTTAATTTTTTAATTTTGTGTTTATTTTTATTTAGAAAAAAGTTTTAAGAATATTACAAATAGTTTTGTTATGATTTAAAAAGCTGACTCTGAAATATAGTTGGAGATTCAAAATCTTGCAGTGTAATTGCCTCGTATATATTGATTGCTGTTACACCAGAACATAAAGTATTTAAAGTTATTTTGTACTAAATGGTTTCATGAAGAATTTTCTTCATGTCTCTATATATGATGCTTATTCTTGATTTCATCAGCACGTCTATCTATAAATTACCATCATGTTTGTGTGTGTGTATATATATATATATATATATATATATATTATAATAAATTTGATAATATAGTTGGATGTGTTTATGGATAAAGAGTGCTAAATATTGGTGATAGAACATATATAAGACTTTCTCTGGTGATTGCATAGGCAGTCACCAAGCGCTGTTGACTGTTTATGCTATCTCAACATATAAATGTGGACACACACACACGTGTGTGTGTGTGTGTGTGTATAAATGAATATATATATATATATATATATATATATATATATGTGTAGGTGTGTGTGTATGTGTATATATATATATATGTGTGTGTGTGTGTATAGGATTGACTTTATGCTATATAATTATACTCACGTCTGTGTGTATATATATATATATATATATATGTATATGTGTGTGTGTGTGTGTGTGTGTGTGTGTGTGTATGTATATATATATAGGAAAGATAGATTTTAGTGAATCTGACAAGATGAGAAAAATAAGTGGAAAAGTGAATAAACCAAACACTGACAGCAGATTTAGTAATGCTGTTGTCAGTGTTTGGTTTATCCAGTTTTCCACTCATTTTTCTTGTGTGTGAATATAACCCAATAAAAATAGCATACCATAGTAACATTTTTATTACAGCAATGCAAAAATTTTCTTACTTAGAATAAAACAATTTCCAATCTGCAACTGAATTATAATTTTGTCGAGGGGGGGAGTCTATATTCAAACTAGATATAATTTTTTTAATGGTCAAGATTTTCAATATAGTAGAAATAACTATGAAATATTAATTATAACTCTTCATTCCTTTCTAAATAGAAGCACCAATATCATCATGGACTGCTATTACAGTGGGGGAACCCAACCAGTTCACAGTTTGTTTAATAGTACGAGGATCATTAAATAAGTTACCAGAATTTTTTCATCTGGGCAAAACTCTAGTCCCCTTCAAAGTAATCTCCTCTGACTGCAATGCACTTGTACTGTTCCAACAACTTCTGGAAGGCCCCATGGAAGTCCTCTTGTGTCAGCGTGTCAATGACCTTCGTCACAGCCTCTTTCATCTCCTCGATTGTCTCATAACAACAGCCTCTGAGCTTAGGGAATAACCAAAAGTCACAGGGAGCAAGGTCTGGACTTATAGGGAGGGTGAGGAACTGTCTTGATGCCCATCTTGGTCAAATAGTCTGTGACAAGGATGGAGTTGTGGACTGGTGCATTGTTCTGGTGGAAATGCCACTGACCAGATTTGAAGAGTGCTGGCTTCTTCCGACGGAATCTCTTCCTGAACTCCCTTAAAACCTCAACACAGTAACTCTAACCCTAACCGTTTGGCCAATCAACTGTGGTGTATTGACTTCCTTACTCCTCCCACACCTCTAATCATCCCTCACAGACTCCCTGCCTTCCTTGGATTTCTTATGCCACTCAAAAACTGATGCTCGATTCATGCAAGATGGTTGAAAAGCAGTCTGAAGCATTCCATACTTTTCTGTGGCATTTTTTCCAAGTTTAAAAGCATTTTTTTTCATATCGTTCTTCTAAAGTGTCCTCACGTCCAGATTGCACTTTTGAAAATCACCATCTGTGACAATCAGGCTTTAGTAGGGTGTATTCCAATTGCTGCTGTAGCTGTTCATATGAACCTGAAATCATAAAAATTTGTCAGTCATCTCATAAAATGTATAGAAATAACATAGTGAATTTTCAAGAGTGTACAACAATTTTAAATGCCTGTACAAAAAAGTCTGGGAACTTATTGAATGCACCACATATCTATAGATTGCAGTATATACTTAATTATTATTGTATGAGAGCATAAAGATTTTAAAGTTGTTTTGTTCTAAATGATTTCCTCATCAGCATATTAATTATTAAAAATGAATCTTTTCTTAATTTGCAAAGATAAAGATATTGATCTAGAATAAATGATTAAATTTTGAATTACCTGGACTTCTTTATTCATTTACATATATATATATATATATATATATATATATGCAAAAAGGAATTAGATAACAAATAAAACTAGTAGTCACATCAATATCTTACCAATGTCATCTTAAGTCTGTTACTGAACATGAAATTGATCTAAGAAAATGATTCTGTAATTTTGCCAGGAACCAAGTATTTCCTTTTCTTAACTCTATATATTTATCAGCATATTGATGGTTATATGTTGTTCCTACTATCTCTTTAGTTCGGTTTTATATGAACACATTCTATGGCATCTACACCTGAGCTAATGAACATTTTATTTTTACAAAGATTTGTATGTGTATACCAATGTATCTTTAAAAATGTCAGTAGAACTATTTTGTACTAAATTGCAGATTGAAAAATGTGAAGATTAAGGAAATATTGTCATGTTGACTTCATTAGTGAGTTTCCTAAATAAACCATTTGATTTATACATGAATTTCTTAAATATCATCTTTCTTATTCTTCACAGCTTAAAATGTTTATTTGGTTGCATGGGAGGGGAGTCCTAATGGTGTAATGGTTAATGTGCTGGACTGTAGCATTGTAGCAAATGAATTCTAGTTGTGCTATTGCATTCATATTTGGACTAATACCTTTTTGAAAGGTATAAACTCCCTTGTCCCCCCCCCAGCTATGAGTTAAATAGTATTATTACTGTCCGTTTTCAAGGATGGCTCTGGCATTGAATAACCCAGAAAGTTGATATGCCTTTAAATAAAGAAACCATACCACATCAAATCAATCAGTTGCATAGAGTATTGTTTTCTTTTTTTCTTTTAAATACTGTTTTACTTCTATAATCTGTTATAAAGAATATTGAATAGGCCATCTACTATAATTGAATTATATATTGCTTGAATTAAATAGTCATTGGATTGATTTTAACAATATGTCAATCAGTCTACGGTTATTTTATGCCTAGAGGTTAGGGAATTGCATTCATTGTACATTCATATTTTTGTGTAGTTGTTCCTTAAGATTTTTTTTCCATATGATCTTATGAAATGCAAATAATTTTTAGTTTTATTTGATCCAATCCATAGATGGAACACTAACAGGTGCTACCATTCTGGGTTAGAGAGAAATAAGAAATAAAATTCCTGAGTTTATGGTGACCACATTTTGGCTGTTTTAAAATCATTTTCTTTTTCAAGTTAATAGATATGAAACAGTCTATATAAAATTATTATGGTGTATTGGCGTTATAATGATTATCTTCTCTAGAAATGAAATCAGTGACCCAAGATCAAATCCTGAATGCAAGTTTTCATTTCACTTTGCACTAATGCCTTTGAGAAAGGCATGAAACCATCTGTTCTCCTTCCAGCTATGTGTGAATAGTAGGACAGACTGGGCTCTTTAAACTTGGGATGGCAACCAGTCTAGGAGAGGGAAAACCTTGAATTCAAACTAGCTGTATTCCTTTTAAAAATTGACCTTGTATTGCATCCTGTGGAGGGTTTGGGTAAATTATTAAATGGAGGTGCTCATGGTGTAACGGTTATCATTGTAGTAAATGAACATGGTGATCAGAGTTCAAATCCTGGGTAAAATTGTTTGCATTTCACATAGTACTAATACTCTTGGGAAAAGTATGAATCCAGTTATTCTCTCTACCGCTATGGGTAGATAGTAGGGCAGACTATGCTCTTTAACCTTGGTATGTCAACTGACCTTGGAGAAGGAAAACTCTGAATTCAAACCTGTTAAACTTCACTTAAAAATTCACTTTGTGTTGCATTCTGAGGAGGGTTTGATAAATACATGCATTAAATTATTGCTTCAAATAATAATACCACTTGATTAATGAAGTAATGGCTGAATTTGGTTGAGTTGGTTTTAAAAAACACATTATAAATTAATACTATTTAAATGATTTTTATCTTAAACATTTTAGAATCATTAACTGTAACATGTATACCTTGCATAGTGTGATGGTTATTGAGCTCAGCTAGCTGATCGTTATTAATGAGTTTGATTCTTGCTGAGTTCTCCATACTTTTAGCCTTGTGCCACATCTAAACTAAGCATAGTAAGTTACAACTGAGTACCAAATTAAACATTGACTGATCATCTTGGATGCTATATGACATATATATATATATATATATATATAGTCATCCACAGACAGACTGTTTCAGTGTATCACACCTCATTAGTGTGGCGAGACATGTGAGATGCTTCAAACTGGGATCAAAACCCGGTTGATTTTATGCCAGTCAGATATCTTACCACACAGCCATCAGCTATCTCTGCATAAGTGAAGGGATTTTAACACACATGTATTACTTTTTTTTGTTTGCATATATGCTTAATTCATTAGAATTCATTAGAAGAGCTTTGCATTACACGAGAGGCAACAGGTAATTCCTTTGCGAGTGTTCAACCTCAATGGGTGAAAGGGAGCATATACAAGGGTTGGCTGAAAATTCCATAAGCTGACCAAGATGCTCTCCCTCATAGAATGTGACTAAATGAGGTTTATTTTTCAACATAAGTTCCTCTTACAGTCCATTTATGTCTTTTATCAGTGTTGCAGTGTTTGAATCCTATTGGTCAAAAAGTCATCAATTCCAGATATATCATCATAATAACTCTTCAGTTCACCCTCATATATATATATATATATATATATATATATATATATATATTACTTAATATTAAATTTTAAAACTCACAAATATCTTCCTATTAAATTTTATTCATGGAAATACAGTAATACTAAAATCAATTATGTTAAGCCAAACTTTGGGATTAATCATTTATAGGTGTGTGAATATTTAAGATTTATTACCGAAACTAAAAGAAATCATGATTACTACCTTATAATGAAATTGTGTGTATACATGTTTTTGCATATATATATACACACACACGCACAGACATAGGTGTGAGAGAAAAAGTAAATATTTACTTGAAATGTTGCCTAAGTGAAGATCATTGGCCTTGACCTTGGTACTCATTATTGATAATGATTGTCATTAACATAATTATATTTATCCGACCTTCTTGTTTCTTTCTCAAACTTAAAACAGCAAATGCTTAATAATACAAATATTAAAGTTTATTTCTTTGTTTCCTAAAAATTTCTTTTAATAATTACTTTAGCTTTTAATATCATTGTATAATATAGTATTTAGATTTCAAATTTAAGGATTTCAAGAAACTCTATAAAATTAGGCCAAATTATAATCACTTATTTTATAACTATTTATTTTTAGATGAGATGTTCTCAATCATTATTAATAATTTTGACTATTATTATCCTTCAATCGATCATATGGAAATCAAACCTGACCGCTAAAATGAAATGCAGTTTCTTCCAGGCACCGGTTGTGTCGATACTGCTGTATGGATGCACCACTTGGACGCTAACAAAACGGCTGGAGAAGAAGCTAGATGGCAATTACACAAGAATGTTGCAAGCAATATTGAACAAGTCCTGGTGGCAACACCCCACAAAGCACCAACTATACGGCCACCTGCTTCCCATCATGAAAACTATCCAAGTTAGATGAACCAGACATGCTGGAGAAGCAGAGACAAGCTCAAAAATGATGTACTCCAATGGACCCCCACATATGGCCAAGTAAAAGCAGGACGACCAGCTTGAACATACATACGGCAGCTATGTGAGGATACGGGATGTAGTCCTGAAAACCTGCCAGAGGCGATGAATGATAGGGAGAAGTGGCGAGAGAGTCAAAGATATCCGTGCAAGCAGCACAACATGATGATGATGATGATTATCCTTCATATTCCTAGTTGCTTTTGAATTGCTATAGACCTAGTTGATGACCTTTCTAACAGTAAAGAACAACATGCATCTGGAACAAGAATAAAGAAAAAGCTCCCAGTTCAGCTGGACACCTGGGTGGAAGAAGGATCAATGACAGGCATAGCACTGGATCTTCAGGTCTAGTGAATCTATGACCAGCTATCATATGTGCTGGGAGAGGCTTGCATAGTTTTCATTACACTTTCTGATCCTATGACCAGCATTGTCCAGTAGTGTATGAGTCTCAGCTCATGTGCAACTGCCCCAACCCACAACTATAAAATGACTTTGTGTCAGGTTTTGCCTGGTGGGAGTCAAGACAAATATTGAAGCTCACAGTCAGATACAAAAATGCATCTCCTTCTGAAATCAAGGAAGCCTGGTTTTATATACCAGCTACCATACCAACTTTGCCGTGACAATATGAAGAGTATCACAGCAGTCCAAATAAGACCTATAAAATCACTAAATACCCATGTCTCTCATTGTTTGGTGCCATATTTGTTGTTATTTTATACAATAGTAATGTTAAGAGTATATCTTTACAGTCATTATTTGTGTATAAGATGCACTAAAACTATATAATTAACATGTCTCACCATATTCAAGATGAGATGAATGAAAGTTAGTTATATCTATAATCAAAACTAATGTGTTTTATACCATTACAGAGAAATTTCCTCTAGAATGTGTGTTTGTTTATAATTATATTTCTTTTAATATGAGCTTTTTATTGCCACAAGTTTATTTAATTTTTGTGTGAACATGTATGTATGTTTTAAATACTGTGTAAATTTGGTGCTTTAAGACATCATGTAAACTATATAAATTCTTACTTTTAGTCAGAATGAACAGATAAAAAATTGAACAGAAATTTAGCTGCTACAAATTCTAAAAAGTTAGAGCATATTCTACAAGATAATTTTTTCAACAATTTGGTAGTCCATAGTTAGCAGTGTGTTATACACAAATAATTACAGTATTTATATAAAAAAGCTACAAGAATCAGAAAAGCTGATGGATAATATTAATGACATGTTTTTGATAATGATAGAATTAGTTTCGACAAACTTTTGGATTTAATTACCTATAAGTGGATAAATGGTTTTATCATTGTTTATTTTATTTCCTAAAATTAAGAAAAATTCATGATTGTTTTTTTTTTTGGTGTGTTTTCATTTAATTTACTTTTATTTGGTATAGAAAGTTTCCATTAAATTGTATATAAAAGTTCATAGGATTATCATCACTTTTTTTGTTCAGTGGCTGATTGCCAAAATTGATATATAAGTAAATCAATAAGTCTGTAATCTAATGGCCCCCGCCAAAGCATATATTTTACACAGAAAATACTTATTTTTTCAACATAATTTCCTTCCTAGTCAGTGCACTTATTGTATTTAATGGCATATAAGGACTCTTCTTCCAAAATAGCTCATAGTATTTCCCAGATTTTAAAAGTGAAGTTCAGGTGTGGTAAGCTAATGTTTACCCAGAGAGTGTAGACTATTTTATATTCATACTTTGTTTAACCCTTGAATATTGTAATACTAAATGTAGATAAGAGATTTTTATATGTCATCAAATTCACTTGGGATTATTAATCATATTGATTGAATATTATACAGGAGAAATTTTTATTAAAAATTTACCTTATAAATCTATCTCAGGTTATGGATTTATTGATTCACCCTTAAATTATTTGTATTCATTCTTATAATTCATTTTGTTGATTTTGACATAATTAGTAAGTTAGTAAGTTTTTTTAAAAAATTGTTCCTTAGCCAAGCATACAGTCTTTAATTCTTAAAAACAAAAATACTATGTTGGGAAAAACTGTTAGAATTCTTTGATTGTTTATTGAAAATTTCTTTTTAAAGGTAAAAATTAATTTGAAGATATGATGCTGACAAACGATGATTTACTACTGATTCCTTTATATTGGATATTAAAAGTTACAATTTCATTTTCATCTTATTTTGATTGGCGAAGTAAAAAGCTTCGAAATTATCATTGAGAGATTAAGAGTAATTTACTTTATAGTATTAATAGAGTAGACTTATTTCTTTTTTGTTTTCAATATCTACTAATTTATGTGGTCTTAGAGTGCATCTTCTTTAATTAGGTATGTTCCTCAGCTGCATAATATGGGAGATTGTATTGAAAGACAATGGTTCTAGATTAGCAATGAAAGTTTTGAGATAAACAGAAATTAGAAATTTTAATAGGTTTTATTAGGCGGAGCAGATGCACATTTTACTTGAATGAATTAAGTTTTGTAATATTTTGGTAATATGAGGCAGAATTTGAAAACTCTGGATGGTTTTGCCTGGGTTGTGAAGGTGATGAGCCACACTGGATTGTGGGGTGGTTTTGTCTCGGTTGTGAATGTGATGATCCACACTAGACTGTGAGATGTTGAACTTGCTTGATTTTCTCTGAGTGCTTCTTTCTGGATTTGCCTGTATGGTTTGGAGCACAGCATCAGAATTCATGGTTTTAGGCCTACCTGAGTTTACCTGATTGTAGAGTTCTTGCAATATGAGTGAAATTTTTTTAACCTTCTGTTTACTGTACTTTGATCAACTGCACTTTCACCTTACACTCAGCAAATATTTTTGGTTGCTTTCATTGTGTTATTGGTGTGGCTTTCAAATCACACACTCAGTGAAGCAATATATATATATATATATATATATATATATGTAAGCAAACCAATTATCATGATACTAGCAACCACAGCAGGTACTTTTCCTGGCTTAAACTGGTTCACTCACCTGATATACATATTGCAAATCAGTATGAGCCAAAATATTGCAAAACTTTTGACTCACACACGCATATATATATATATATATATATAAAATATTTGATATCATTTGAGATGTACAGGGTTTTTCAGAAAATTTGATATCATTTTCTAATCTAATAATTTCAATTCTCATTCAAATGAACTTTACTTTTCTAGTGAATGTCATTTCTATAACTGAGAAGGAAAAAAAAAAACACATTAAAAATCGAATTTTAAGTTGTTTCTACATATGCTGTTAAAATTTGAGATCATTTGAATGAGAATTGGTCAAATTATTAGAGTACAAAATTATATCTATCTTTTTTAAACTCCTTTTGTGTGTGTGTGTATATATATATATATATATATATATATATATATATATATATTCCACACACAAGCATAAACTTTCCCCACTCGGCTGGGGCTTTAGAATACACTGACTGCTTCTTTGCAGAAGGGTAAGACTCCCACCCCCCAACGAGTGTCCTGGATATGACACTAAACAATCTGATGGTGAGGTTCCAGTAATGCTGGAACTTTGGGTCATGTGAAGTACTCCTTTATTGCCATTGCTCCCAGGTCCACTCTGACCCCGAGTGGTAACACATGATAAGGTCCTTTCTATCGGTCAAATAGAACTAGACTGTATACTTATGCAAAACTAAACTGTTTGAAATAGAACTCTTTTTGAATAGAACTAAACTGTGTACTTAATGCCAAACTGAATTGTTTGAAATAGAACTGTTTTGACATTTAACTTTGTAAACAAAAACTATACTTATACTAAACTTAATTGTTTGAAATTTAATTCAGTGTTAAATGACCTGAAAAGAGTTGATACACTGTAAAACAAAACAACCAACCATAAACTGAAATTAGTGCATTTAAGTTTCAGTTTAAGGTTAAGATTGATTCAAGTTACTTATGAGGATATAAACTTCATTATCTGTCCTTATTAAGTGTCTTGTTCAATATCTGTGTAGAAGGTTCATTAACTCTTTGATCGAACAGGATCTATAAAATGATTAATATTTTACATGAAGCTTAAAAATACACTATAATTTGAAACCCTATTTAACACGCATTTATTTTTGAATTTACAATAAGGAAAGGTCAGCAGGTATTCTATTTATTTATTGAAATGAAAGCATGTTGGATCGTGTGGATACAGAGCTGTTATATCTTTTATTTAAAAAAAGACTTGAGATTATTTAAATAAATAATCCGTGTGACTTATGTCTACATCATAAGGCTCTAAAAAGACTAATGTTAAGATTAAATATTTTGGTTGGTTGGTTGGTTTTGTGGTATGTCAATTATTGGGTTATTTAATACTGAAGTCATTTTTTTCTTGTTTTTCAATCAATTATATGGTTTCAAGTAACTAATGATAATCATTTGTTAACGATTATAGGCTCAAGTAACAATTCTTCATACAAATAGTTTGATTTGGGTTCTTTGTTTAATGGCATATCAACCTTCATGGGTTATTTAATGCCAAAGTCATCCTTATAGAAAAACAGTTGTGGTACTATTTAACCCATAGTTGGCGGGAGATAAAAGGTGTTCATAGTTTTCTCAAGGGTATGAGTCTAAAAAAATGTAATATCTGACTGGATTTGAATCATGCTTACTACAATTTTGCGGTCCAGGTTGTTAGCCACTCCATTATAGGAACTTTCCTACAAATAATTTGTTGCCCAGTTGACTAGGGCTGTAGAATACACCAACTGCTTTTCTGCTGAGGGGTTTAGACCCCCTCACTCTGCCCACGACGAGTATCCTGGATATGACACTAAACAATCTGATGGTGAAGTTCCAGTAATACTGGAGCTTTGGGGAATGCGGTGTACCCCTTTATTGCCATTACTTCCAGGTTCACTGGCCCAGAGTGGTAGCACCTGATAGGGTCCTATCTATGAGTTAAATGAAGTAAATTGCATACTTATGCTAAACTGAAATATTTGAAATAGAATTGTTTTGACATTTAAACGACGTATGTATGCTAAACTGAATTATTTGAAATGGAACTGTTTTTGTATGCTAAACTGAATTATTTGAAATGGAACTGTTTTTGTATGCTAAACAGAATTGTTTGAAATATAACTGTTTTTGTATGCTAAACTGAATTGTTTGAAATAGAACTGTTTCGACATTTAATTGTCTGTAAACAAAAACTATACTAAACTGAATTGTTGAATTAGAACTGTTTGATTAAACTGAATAGCTTTAAATGGAAATGTTTTTGACAATTAAACTGTGTACTTATGCTAAACTGAATTGTTTGAAATAGAACTGTTTATTCGTATAAAAATGGATTTGGCATTAAATAGCCTACAAAGGTTGATATGCCATAAAACCCAAACAAACAAACAATTTGTAAACAGTTTTATCGTTTCAAGTATTCGCATCTTCTACTAATCATTTTCAAACAGATATATTTGGATCATAGATCGAACTTTAAAACATACTACCGATTCAGATCAGAGTGGACCTGGAAGTAAGAGCAATGAAGAGGTGATTCCACACTCCTCCTCAGATCTCCAAAATTTAGTGTCATACCCAGGATATCCTGTTGGTCTTGCTCCTCTTTAGATGGAACAGTTTGCTCATTATAGGCCCCACTGACAGGATATTGAATATTTTAGGAGAAATTAAAATATTTCATTTAATGAATAGTGTGACTTCTTTTTTGTGTATTTTTTGTAACTTCTGTTAAGATCAGAATGTAGCATCTGAGTGTTCTGCCTAGAATAAAAAGTGTTCATTTCCTTCAAATCTGCCTAGGATCAGTGTGTAGTATCTGCACTCGTGGAAATCTAATTGATTAGATATATTAGAAAGAGAGTTAAGATTTAATGTAATCCTGCATATATTTTTGTTCAGTTTTTCTTCTGTATTTTTGTTTTCATTGATTGATTGATTTTAATAGCATTTCAAACTGTCTAGGGTTATTTTATGCATAGAAGCATTCATTGTACATTTATGTGTCCATTTTTTGTGTAGATGCTTTTGAAGTTTTTTTTTTTTTTGTAGAGGATTCTATTGAATACAAATACTTTTTAAACAGATCTATTTGAATCATTGATGGAACTCTAATGGATCCGCTCTTTCAAAGGGTAATCCTGGGTATGACACTAAAGTGTATTTACTGATAATTCTCCACTTTTGGTTCTGTGGGGAGTGTGGAGTACTCCTACATTGCCATTATTCCTGGTTCCACTCTGACTTGGTGTGATCACATCTATGATTCAAATAGATCTGTAAATTATTAGTATCAAGAATAGTGACTAGAAGCTATCATTATTTACTAAGGATTATTGGTTTGGTTTGGTTTCTTTGTTTAATGACATAACAACCTTTGTAGGTTATTTAATGCCAAAGCCATTCTCTTAGAAAAACAATAGTGGTACTATTTAACCCATAGCTGGGAGGATAAGGGGGTTCATACCTTTCCCAAGGGTATTTGCCCGAAAGTGAATGTAATAGCGCGACTGGAGTATGAACTCGCTTACAACGATTCAAGAGTCCATCGCTTTAACCATTACACCACGAGGACACCCACCCAGGGTTATTGTTAGTTTCTTGAAACAATATAACTGATAATTATTAGTATTAGATATTAATACTTGAAAACATACAACTGAATGCAAATTATTTTTATTAGATAGGAATGCTTAATATCATATAACTATGTGTAAAAAAAAAAGAAAAACTTTTAAAAATAACTATACTAAGAATGTTAATGTACAATGAACACAATTCCCTAACCTGCAAGCATGAAATAGCATTAGATGGGTGGATATGCCATTAAAAGGCTCCCTTTTCAAGAGCTACTATACTGAAGTGTAGAGGAGGCCGCTATTCCATTCCCTGGATTGCTCCACTTTACCCTTGATCTTTACCTTATAGCAAGGTTAAGCAATCAAGTACCATTTTTTGAGTCTTTGGTATGACTTTACCTGGGATTGAACCTTCATTTCCTGGACCATTAGTGAGCACTCTATCCATTAGACCAATAGCCCGGTTTAATACTCCTATATAGTTGTACAAATACTGGCCTCTTGGGTTCTAAGGGTTAAAACCTTTTTTACTAGCACTGTATTTAAAGAGTTTAGTTATAGTTCCTACTCTGATTTTTATTGTTGACACTCAAAAACAAAAAATGTTGGGAGGTGAGGGTCTCTCTTGGAATACTACCAGTAATATGGTGTGACTAATTTGTTTTATAAGAAATGAAAATTACTAGTTGCACTTCTAAGGGGGAGTATTTCCTTTTGGCAATTTTTTTTAGATATATAGACATTTCCTAGTGGATGTGTAATATTTTTGTGATTTATAAAACTTTCTCATGGTTGTAATCAGGATTACAAGGATGAATCAGTAGTAAATCCTTGTTTGATGATAAGCATTAAGTATTATCATGATTTCTCTCTGGTTTTTATACAACTACAGTATTGGACTAAAAATCTAACAAAAAGGATACTGAAAAAACTGAATCATTTTTTTTATTGCCACAAAATTTAATGGAACTTCAATGACTTAGACACACATAGGAAGTGATTATTTTCTTTGATTATTGTTGTCAAAGTTCCCTTAGTTTGAGCAAAAAGTCATTAGCAAAGAACTTCTCACTAATTAGGATATCAAATCATGGTAAAGAAAATTCTAAGAAATTTCTTTTTTTTTTTTTCTCTGAGAATTTTCTTTTTGAAAATTATGACATTTTGCTACTACCAAAGGAACTTCCACAACAATAATTTAGAAAAATAATCTCAAAAGACAAGTAGCAGATGATATGCCACAGAAAATATGACATCTGCAGATTATGCAGATGATCTAGAGCTTTTTCTAAATACACATGCTCAATGCCTCCTGCTGTATTGCCTGGAGCAAGCAACAAGAGTCATTGGCCTCAACATGAATGCTGATAAAACAGAGTTCATGTGTCTTAAATAAGGAGCCATCTCTACTTTAAGTGGGAAGGCTCTGGAATTAGTAGACCAGTTCACATACCTTGACAGCAATATCTCATCTACTGAAAGCAGTGTTAGTGTATTTATAGGGAAGTTAAGGACTGCTATTGACGAGATGTTGATCATATGAAAATCTGATTTCTGTTGTAAAATATGACAGTATTTCTTCTGACCTCTAGTAATGTCAGTACTACTGTTTGGATGCACCTCCTAAACACTAATGAAACACTTCAAGAAAAAGTTATATGGGAACTACACAAGAATGCTATGTGCTTTTTTGAACAAATCCTGGAAGCAGAACCCGACAAAACAGCAGCTGTACAGCTACTTGTTTTCCACCTCACAAACCATTCATGTAAAAGGACCAAGGCAAGCTGGGCACTGCTGGAAAATAATAAAGATGATCTAACAATGTTCTATGAACTCCTACACATGGACACAACAGTGTTGGCTGACCAGCAAAGACTTATTTACATCAGGCCTGTGCAGACACTGGATGCTGTCTAGAAGACCTGCTTGGAGTGATGACTGATAGGGATAGATGAAGAGAGAGGGAGAGAGTCAAGGAATCTGTGTTATCAGCACAACTTGAGATATATATTGTTATCCACAGACAGACTTTTTTGTTGTATCACAACTCATCAATGTGGCTAGACATGTGAGATAACTCAAGATGGGATCAAGACCAGGCCAACTTTTTGTCAACCTGATAACATAACCTCACAGCCATCAGTAGCCTCAACATAAGTGAGGGAATTTAATGTATACATATTAATTTTTCTTTTGTTTACATTAATGCTAATGGAGACCTGAATGCTCAATTTGTTAGAAGAGTTTTGCATATATATATTAGAGCAGACTAGGTCATTTGGCCTTGGTATGGCAACTGATTTAGTAGAGAGAAAGAAACATACTTTGACTTTAAACCAGCTGTACTCCACTAAAAAATGGACCTTGTGTCAGATCTTGCCCATGGCTGAAAAGTTGATAAGATACTTATAATTTTAATACAGCAATCTATAGAATAATTATTTTGTGTGGAAATGAATCAATAGATGGATTTGTTATCAATTCATAAACTTGGCTTAGTCTAGCACGGACCTTAAGTTTCTTATAGCATCTGCTATTCTTAAGCGGTCACCCATTTAATTACCGAACAGGCTCATTGCTGCTTAACTTTGGTGATCTGGCAGGGACTGGTGCTTTAAGTGTGACTTGACTGTAAGTCAGATGATGGATCTGTTGTTGCTGATGTGAATTCTGGTTTTATTATAAACCAGATAACCTATAAACCTGTTCAGTACCAATAGTAACAATAGTCCTCCATGATATATAGACACTTCTAGTTAGGAAGAAACAAAAGATTCTAATTAGCATTTCTTAGTTATTTCCATTATAATGCGAATTTGAATGCTTCAAAAATGACATTCTGTAAAAATACAGCTCACACAGAATTATTATTCAGTTGCAAATTAGACAGGAAATTGTTCTATTCTTTAAGTTTGAGAATTTTAAGTGTATTACTTTAATAAAAATTTTATAATGTGCCAATTTTGTATATGATGGTTTTATGTATACAATTCATTTTTATATATATAATTCCTTTTCTCATATATAAATGTGTATATAATTCTATTTCTCATATATATATGTATATAATTCCTTTTCTCATACATACATACATATATATATATATATATATATATATATATATATAATTTCATTTGTGAATGTGTGTGTATGTATATATATGTATATAATTCCTTTATATATATATATATATATATATATATATATATGAATAGGGACTGGAAAATTAAATTGATATATTTCACTATAGCTTCATCAGAAATTTCATTTTGCAAAAATTAAGTCTGTACCTTGTAATGTGTAGAGAAATGAGCCACTTTTTATTTTTTTATGTATTTACCCAATAGCAGGATGTGACACAAAGTCAATTTTTAAGTGGAGTTTAATAGGTTTGAATTCAAGTGTCTTTCTTTTTATTTGACTAGTTCCCATGTCTAGTTTGCCCTATTATTTACTCCTAGCTGGAGGGAGAATAGTTGGATTCAGGTCTTTCTCAAGGGTATTAGTGCTATTTGAAATCAGGTCATGTTCATTTTCTATGTCAATAACCATCACACCATGAGTGCCTCATTATATATATATATATATATATATATATATATATATCCTGTATTGTTTAAGTTTTGGATCTGATGAGTTTTTTGTTTTATGTTGTTTATATTTTTTAGTATTTCATATTTTCATATTCTATGAATATTTATTTGGTGAGGACAGGGTTGGTCTTTTGCCAACTGGACTTCGTGCTAGAATGTAATCTACACTTGGTTCATCAAGTACACACAAAACATTGCAATATATATGTTCTTAATAGGACCGCACAACTGCTAAGGCAAGCCCTAGGATAGGGGATATATTGTTGAAACCTGATCATAAATTCATGGTAGTAGTCTAATGAATCAGTAAACTTTCTATACACCTTCTCTGTGGCAAATTTTGAGGAGTACTTCTTTATTGCCATTACTCCCAGGTCCACTCTCTCAGAGTGGTAGTACCTGTTAGAGTATGGGTCAAATAGAACTATTTAATCATTTACTATACTTGAAACCATTTAACTGTATGCAAATGAATGAATAATGTTGAATAGAATTGTTAATGTCAGATAGCAATACTTGAAACCATTTAGTGTCCTGGGTATGACATTAAACTGCATCTGATGGTGAGGCTCTTGTCTTAGAGTCTGGGTAATGTGGATTACTTCTTTATTACCATTACTTTCTGTTTCACTTTGACCTGGAATGGTAGTAACTGTTAGGATCCTATAGGCCAAATAAAACTGTTCAATCATTTACTTAGGATTATTATAAGTATTAAATAGAATTATTAGTATTGGATAACAGTACTTGAAACCATGTGGACAAACAAATGAGCTCTGGCTCATTTAAAAATGTTGCCTACAAACTATTCATTAACAAATCCTATATATATATATATATATATATATATATATATATATATATATATATAAGATTTGGCTTTAAATAACTCACAAGGGTTGAAATACCATGAAACAACCAAACCAAACATGTGACAAATTTTGTTGTTTTTTCATTAAAGACATAAATTAATTTGATGTCATGTGTATTCATCTGAAATATCATAACATTAAGCATATTATTAATTTTTAAATATTTTTTTTTGGTTGAACCCTTGTTTTTATTGTGTCTGTAAAATCAGTCAATTTATTATATGGATAGATCTATACCTTCTTATTTTCTGACAAACATCTTTTTATTATGTACAATTTATTTTGATGAGGAGGCACACTTAATGTAATGGTTATTGTCATAGGAAATAGAATCAGTGACTTGAGTTCAAATCCTGGATGAGGCTGTTTGTGTTTCACTTTGTGTTAATGCCTTTCTGTTCCCTACTCCCAGCTATGGATAAATAGTAGGGCAGACTGGATTCTTTAGCCTTGGTAAGGTAACCAGTCTAGAAGAAAAACTGAATTCAAACTGAATGTATTCCACTTAGAAATTGACCTTGTGTCGCATTTTGTCCATGGTGGAGAGGTTGGGTATATGCATAAAATTGACTTTGTAATGAAGTAGCTAACAACAGGCAAGAAACATAACCATCTTATCCACTTTCAAATATTACATTCTCAACTCTTGGATTTATTTTTGTTTTAATTCATCTTTTGTCTTGATTCTTATTTTTTTAAAAATAATTTGTGTATCTTAATAGTTATATAATGATTATTATCATTATTATGATGATAATATAGGGTGTTTCAGAA
Organism: Sepioteuthis lessoniana; assembly: GCA_963585895.1. Taxonomy (NCBI): domain Eukaryota; kingdom Metazoa; phylum Mollusca; class Cephalopoda; order Myopsida; family Loliginidae; genus Sepioteuthis; species Sepioteuthis lessoniana. The sequence goes on from OY757934.1 coordinate 64,656,661, forward strand.
AAATTCATATCATTTCATAATCTAATAACTTGATCACTTTTCATTCTAATGATCTCAAATTTTAATAGTATGTGTAGAAACAACTAAAAATTCTATGTTTAATGTTTAAACACCTTTTCTTTTCCAGTGAATGGCATTTCTACACCTAAAAAAAAAAAAAAAAATTAAACAGAATTTTTAGTTCGTTCTGCATGTGCTGTTAAAATTTGAGATTATTCAATAAAAATTTATTAAGTTATTAATTTATGATTTGAGGAGGTGCCCGTGGTGTAATGGTTATCGTTGTAGGAAATGAACACGGTGACACGAGTTCAAATTCTGGACGAGACTGATTGCATTTCACATAGTACTAATACCCTTGGGAACAGTAGGAATCCTATTATTCTCCCTCCAGCTATGGATAAATAGTAGGCCAGACTGATTTCTTCAGCCTTGGTGAGGCAACTAGTCTAGGAGAAGGAAAACTCTGAATTCAAACCTGTTAAACTCTGCTTAAAAAAAAAATTGACCTTGTGTCTTATCCTGCTTGAGTGGAGGGGTTGGGTAAATAGGAAGTTATTAGATTTTGAAATTATATCAGTAGTTCTGAAACATCTAAGGTGATATCAATTTTTTTTAATCACTCTGTATATAAATGTGTGAAAATTTTTTTTGTATATAAATACTTATTCATAGACATACTTTAATTTGACACTGGTATTAACTAAACATAGCATTTATAATAATAGTTATTTTAATGATAATACTATTGCATAATTACTATAATAAGATGCTTGTGTCGACTAAATAAATGTCAGAATATGTAAGCTCAAAGTCTGAATCTGTACAAGCCTATGGCATATTTGTGGTTAAAGAGCTCTATTCAGTTTCTGTGACTCTTTTGACCTCCCCCCACCAGCATTATCTGTAAGGTCATCACTGACCATTGATTTCTCTTTGTCTTTTTTTAAAAATTACTCTTTGGTCCCCTTCTCTTACCTTGTTTTACATTCTAATGTCCTCTTATACGCACTTACACACAAAGAGAAAAATATCTTATTCCTTAAATGTGATGGATGACTTATGGCTATGAAGTGCTTGTGGTGTCATAGTTTTCATCTTATAAAATCAACTTGGTGACCTAAGTATCAAGTTTGCATTTCCCATAGCATTTATACCCTCGGTAAAAATATGAATTCAAGTATTCTTCCTCCAGCTATGGGGAAACAGTAAGTCAGACTGGACTCTTTAATCTTGGTATGGCAACCAGTCTAGGAAAAGGAAAACTCTGAATTTAAATGTATTAAACTCCACTTAAGAATTGACCTTGCGTTATATCATGGTTGTGTGGGTTGATATAGATGACTTATTATTTTTATTAGTTGTACTATTAGATGACCACAATTAAACCCTCTTAAAATGCAACTTTGTAAAACTGACTAATGTATACTATGGTTATAAGTTAAAACTCTGAAATGAAAGCAGAGTAGAGTGAAAAACACGATTGTAAAGTACCAAAAGCAGAAGTTCTACTGGGCTGTGGACACATTGCAAGGTTCACTGACTGTAGGTGGACCTATGCAGTTGTGTGTGGTATTCAAGAGATTGGAAACAAGCAAAATTGGTAGACCTTCATTATGATGGGAAGACAATTATCAAGTGATTTGAACCAACATGGAGAAGAAAGGCAAGAGAAAGAATAGAATGGAAGTGCGTTGAAACTAGCAGCATGGAAAACATCAGATGGCATAGCCAATAAATATAAATACACACACAATTATGATTAAAATTTAACACTAAAATCACTTTTAATCCATAAAATTGTTATTATGCTTTATGTATGAAAATATATTTCAAGTCTAAGATATGATAGTCACAAAACAGGATAAAAACTCAATTACATATCATTGATCTTCAAGTGAACTAGTATTCAATACATTTAAATTTGTGATTCAACTGAACAAATATGTACTTTTTTTTAGGATCAATGTGGAATTTGAGTTGTGAGTTTTTATCCTACTTTATTAGTATCTTATTTTCTACTTGAAATATATTGTGTATGTATGTATGTATGTGTGTGTGTATATATATATATATATATATACTGGCCCATTGGCTTAGTGGGTAGAATGGCCTGGTAGACGAGGGTTAAGTCTCAGGTTGAGTCATACCAAAGACTCAAAAAATGGTTCTTGATGCCACTTTGCTTGACACTCAGCATTATAAGATATGGATCAAGGGTGAAGTAGAGCAATCCAGGGAAAGGAGTAATGCCTTCCTCTATACTTCGGTGTTGTAGCTATTGAAAGGGAAACCTTTGGGTTGTCCTCAACTACAGTCACCAACTTTACATTTACTACTATATATATATATATATATATATATATATATATATATATACATACATACATACACACACTCTGTCCCTAGCAAAAATTATGGAATTAGCATACTTCGAGTATGTTCACCTTGGTTTTTATTTAACAGTAAATAAACTAATATCAGAGAAGATGGAAAACATTTTCTATTTAGTTGGTAAAAATTCTGTCTTCATAAAATATATCTTAAAGGAAATAGATTAGATTGTAAACATTACACCCTCACCCCCACCACATTTTCTTTCTTCTAACCATTCCTTCTTACGCCGGCCGGTGATCAACTAGTGGTTCGAGGGGGTAACGCACATTTCTTTACCTACACAAGAATACGATCGGGGGAACGGAGAAAATAGAAGGACAAATGAACAAACACGAACAAAGCTTGGGGTTAACCAAGAGCAGAGGAAGGTATGCAACACTTTGCATTCCTGATAGCATATATGGACTAACGCTAGCGTGGGTTACTAGCGAAAATTCCACAAAGCTACTCGAATGCAGACTCATCTTGACTCACTGTCGCTGGACCCTATCTTCTCTCCTACTGTCTCCGGAGTCCGGTGTTGACTGCCCCTGTCTGTGGTTCCACGCCAACTCTCTCTGCTCGCCTCTCTGCTGTCCAACGCCAACTGCTCTCGTCCGGGTCCCCCGTCAACTGCCTCTCTGCTGTCCAGCGCCAACTGCCTCTCTGCCGGGTCGCGTCGTCAACTCCCTTTCACGTCCCCTTCCCACTTTCAGATATGGCGAGATTTCAGGTCCAAGAATCCTTTGTCTGGTTTCGCGCCAAAACAGACAAAGGAATTGTCTGCTTTGGCAGCCCACCCACATAGTGCTACAAGATTATTTAAATTAATGGTATAGTTTTTTTCTGTGCTATATTGAAGAAAAAAATTTATGGAATTCATTGACAAAAAATGACAAATAATACTTAGTCTACTTGTATGTTTTCTTCTTTTAACCACTCCATTTTCTTTATATTTACACTAGATTTTTTACACAGTTGACTGGGAAGAATTAATGTTTTTTACCACAGTCCATTGTGGATTGTCTTTTTGAATAAGTTTTATAATCCTTTCCATCATTTCAATTGATAGTTCTTTTGTTGGAGCCATGTTTCCTTTCTATTAGTTTGGCTCACCAACTTGTTTTTTAGCAGTAGACAAATTTGCTTCTGCTAGTATTTGTTTTAAGTATGCACATTATAAGATTTTTCCATAATTGCTTCTTATTGTTAACCATTATTATTAATTTTGATTAGTATCTTCTTTCATATCAATTTTTAAATGAAGCATTATCCACCATTATTATTAACTTTGACTAGTATTTTCTTTCATCATTTGTGTCCTGTTGATGATGCTAAATTGCATCTGGTGGTGAGGCTTCAGTTCTGAAACTCCAGAGTGAGTGAAGTTATTCCTTTGTTGCCATCACTCCCAGGTCCACTATGACTTGGCTTGGTAGTACCTTTTAAGATCCCATCTATGAGTCAACTAGATCTGCTTGAGATGATTTTAAAAATGATTGTAAACTATATTGATACATTGGCTCTTAAAACATTGATATTGCAACTAAGTAGGAAGTGTTTACCTATTTAAAATGATTGAAGATATGTTTTTGTATCATATATAATTAGAAATTGTCATTGTAAAACTGACATGTTTACTTTTAAATGAAGCAGTCAAACGTTATTTGTTTATAAATTTTAAGCATTTACCCAACTTCTCTATCGTGAGCAGGATGTGACACAAGGTCAATTTTTAAGTGGAGTAAGATTGATTTGAGTTCAGAGTTGTCTTTCTAAACTGGTTGCTTAACCAAGGCTAAAGAAGAACTTAGTCTGCTCTTTTATTTACATAAAGCTGGAAGGAGAAAAGATGGATTCATGCCTTTCCGAAGGGCATTAGCATAAAGTGAAATGCAGCCTCATCTAGGATTTGAACTCTGGTTGCTAATTACATTTCCTGCCATAATAAAAGTTACATAAAATTCTCAATGAAGACCCTCTCTGCCAATGTGTGTCCTGGGTATGATACTAAACCATTTGATGATGAGGCTTCAGATCTGGAACTTTGGGGAATATGGAGTACTCTTTTATTGCTATTATTCCCTGGTCCACTTTGACCCAGAGTAGTAGTGCCTCATAGAATCCCAATTTAATTATTTACTATACTTCTCCTCTGTTCAAAGCAAACAGGTGTCTCTTCGCAAACCAACCAACAAAAAATGAAACTGAGAATGAATCTCTTAATCTTGTGATATATATCCCAGGGTTCACAGAACATCCTGCCCTTACTTCTGCCTTGGGTGGGTGACACCTTCTGGTTCTCATAACCACTTAGTGACTGGTTCTCAGAATGCTAGATCAAGTGTATCATCTTGCTTAATTGCCTGGTTACCAGGGACCTTACTCATAGGCAGTACCTGCTTAGCAGAGTTGGATTTATTGCTTGGCACCTGAGGCATCCCTATAGGTGAGCACTGAGGAGGACAAGCATTTTTTGTGATGGCTATGCATAAGTCTTGATTTTTGTGTGCCCTCTCCAAAAATGGCTTTGTGCCAAATCTGACATGGTGGAAAGTCAGATAAATCCCTCATTTTACAGAAGAGTGTTAAACTCTGTTAACTTGTCTTTCCTTCAGCTGTTGGCATTTTTCAATAACCCGATAACATTTACATATAATGTTACAATTTATCATTTTTATCATTTGTTAGCTGAATGCCCCTCACCCTTTTTTTTTCTTTATTCTGGGAAATAATAATATTAAAAATGTTCCATTGTTTTATTCATGGAGTTAATTTTTAATTTAGAGCTTATCACTTATTTTTATTCCATTAAACTTTTGTCATGAAATATTAATCCACACTCAATAAAAAAGATCAAATTGTCTTTTGTTGTAATGATCTGTTAACTCAATTCATTTAGGGTTAACTATTGTTAGCCAATACAGAGTTATTATTGTATGTATTTGTGTTTTGTCTTTGTGCCAGGTTTTTTTTATTTTTTTTTTATTTTAAACTGATTTGACTGATTTAAAAGTTAAAGCTTCAAGAGTCAGACATGACTAACTGGGTGATGAAAGATCAAATCAGGATAACCGTACCATAAGTCAAAGTGACCTGCATGTCATTTCCAAACGATCTCTCTACATTCAATTCCATTGTTTCTGATGTTGAAGAAGAAATAAAGAAAACCAATCCTCAGTCTGAAATTGAATTTAATTCTGAAATTTCCAAAAATTCAATTTCAAACATCAAAATGTTACTTCAGAAATGTTTTTTTTTCTTTTTTAATAGCAACCTGCAAAACAATTTTCACAATCACTTTTGTGCAATTATACAGGAAAAATATTTAAAAAAAACCATCAACACAAAAAAAATCCTCTAAAAATACCAGCAGAAATTGTTTAGCATCTGTAAAATTGCATGAATTGATTTTTGCATACACACATATACATGTGTCCATATATATATATATATATATATATATATATATATATATATATATATATATATATATATAACTTTTGTATGTATGTATCTATTTTGCTTTTGTGTGCGTGTGTGTGTATGCACCTATTTATCTATATTGCTTTTTTTGTTTGCTTACATATGTATCTGTATTTCTTTTGTGTGTGTATGTATCCATTTTACAACATAAGCAATTAAGAATTAACACATACTATCCAGGAACACAATTTGTATTATGTAGTATTATCCAGGGCAAAAAAGCAAAGTTTGAAAGGAATAGTAGCCATTTTCTATACTTTTATAATATAAGCAATTTTTTTTGTGTGTACATACACACATAAATGTAATAAAGATATATATGTATATATCTATATTCCTTGTTCTGTGTGTATATATCTGTATTATTTGTGTGTGTGTGTGTGTGTGTATATATATATATATCTACATTCCTTTGGTTTGTGTATATGTATCCATATTATTTTTATGTGTGTGGATCTCTATTACTTTAGTGTGTATGTATGTGTATACCTATATCGTATTTGTATGCATATATATATTATCAGTATCCATGTGTATGTATATATTCACCATCCCCTTCTGCACAAGCAGGATGTGACATAAGGTCAATTTTCTATGCAGAGTTTAACAGAATCGAATTCAAAGTTTTCCTTGTAGACTAGTTGCCTAACCAAGGTTAAGGAACCCAGTCTGTTTTATTATTTACCCATAGGTGGAAGAAGAATAATTGGATTCATGCCTTTCCCAAAGGTATTAACACTATGTAAAATGCAAACAGCCCCATCTGGGGTTTGAATTCATTTTATTGAGTCTATTTCCTATGATGATAACAATTATACCCCAAGCACCTTCTTACTATTATGTCTATATATCTATATTTATTTAGTGTGCATATTTGTATGTATATATCTATAATACTTTCGTGTTGCTGCTCTGGGTCAGAGTGGACCTGGGAGTGATGGCAATAAAGGAGTACTCCACCTTCCCCAAATCTCCAATGCTGGAGCCTTGCCATCAGATTGTTTAATGTCATATCCAGGACACTTGTTGAGGGTTGTCTTACCCCTCTGCAGAGATGCAGTCGTTGGTGTATTCTACAGCGTCAGCTGACTGGGCTATGTTGTATGTGTGCATGCATGTGTATACTTGTGTTTATACATGCACTTGTGTGTGCATCTATGTATATATTCTTATTTGCATACATATGTACATGGTTATGTATGTGTTAGTTGGTTGATAGCATTTTATGGCATGTCAACTCTTGTAGGTTATTTAATGCCAAATCCAATTTATACATATATATATATATTAAATATAATTTATTGACACATAGTTTGTAAGTAACATTTTTAAATGAGCTGCAGTTAATTTTTTTGCACAGTTGAATGGTTTCAAGTATTTCTATCAAGCACTAATAATTCATTTAATATCAATAAATTTTTGTACACAGTTAAATGGTTTTATTATTTAATAATATTAGGTCATTTATTTGCACATGGTTAAATGGTTATACATATATAATTTGTGAGTCAATAGTTTGTAGGTATTCTTATTTTTAAATTAGTCATAGCTAATTTGTGTACACACAAGTATTGCTTTTGTTTGCACACAGTTAAATGGTTTCATGTATTGCTATTGAACACATAATTCTATTCAACATTATTCATTCATTTGCATACAGTTAAATGGTTTCAAGTATTCTAACATGAATAGTTCTATTTAGTATCATTCAGTTGTTGGCACACACTTCAAATATTGCTAACACCAATAGTTTCATTTGCACACAGTTAAATGGTTTCAAGCATGGCTATGTAACGCTAACAATTTTATTCAACATAAGTCATTTTTATGCACACAGTTAAATGGTTAAACAGTTCTATTTGATCCACAGATGGAACCCTAACATGTGCTACCAATCCAGGTTTGATTGGATGTTGTAGTAATGGCACTAAATAGGTACTCCACATTCCCCAGATCTCCAGTATTGGTGTTTCACCATTAGATGGTTTAGTCTCATATCTAGCAAATTGTTGCTGGGTTGGGAGGGGGCTCTTATTTCTTTGCAGAGATGCTGTCAGTGTATTCCACAGTCCCAGCTGAGTATATATATATATATATATATATGCTTGTGTGTATATATGTACATACACATTCATACTCCCTCAGTGCTTTATTATAATTTGGATATTCGTGTGTGTGTGTGTGTGTATATATATATATATATATATATATATATATATGCTTGTGTTTATATACATGCATATACATGTATGTGTGCAGATCTACATACATGTTTATGCATATGTGCATGAATGTGCTCCTGTGTATGATTTTATATATATATATATATATATATATATATATATATATACTCACTCACTGCTCTATGATAATTTTGGATATTTGTATTGTAGAACACTGAGACGTAAAAATTTTAAAATTTTCTTTTAGCATTTAGAGTGAAACTGGTCTACGTCCTACTTTTTTTTTTTTTTTATTGAAATTTACTTAGCCAATCTAATCCAGATTTGAAAGATTTTAATAACCTTTTTTTGGTGTTATTAAACTATTTTATAGAAGATTAACTATTATTAGTTTACATGCAGATGTTATTTTAGTAAGAGGCTTATTTATTATAGAAGTATTTAAAGTCTCCTTGTTAAAAATGACAAACTTATCTGAAGATGAAATCATCAGCTATGATGAGCAGTTCATATAAATTACTAAGTAATTGTGTTTTGTGTAATAAAATCAGTTTTATAATTCTTACAGTGTTTTGAGCTTGTTTAATTTTTTCTTTCTTTTTTTGTTTAATGGCATATCAATTTTTGTTGATGTTCAATGCCAAAGCCATTCTTTTAGAAGAATAGCAGTTATACTATTTAATCCATTGTTGGGTTTTCTACCTTTCCCAAAGATATTTGTCTGAAAGTAAATGTAACAGCATGATTGGAGTTCAAACTCACTTACTTTGAGGCCACAGTCCGACATTTTAACAATTATGGAATGAGAACTCTCCTACCTTGAGTTTTTTAGGTTTGACCAAGTTAGAAACAAGACTAAATCTTTACATTATGTTATGGCCCTGGAAGGGGTCACAAAGAGAACAGAACACCATGGTTATAGTATATGTTTACAAGAACAAAGGATGGTAAGCTAGTTCGCATAACTGCGCGGGGGCGAGGTTAGCTTCCGGATCTAGGCTGACTTTGTATTGCTGTGTCTTCCAGTATTATGGTGATGGTTTGGTTTGGTTGGTTTTATGGCATATCAACCTTTGTAGGTTATTTAACGCCAAATCCAGTTTTATATAAATAATCTGTTCTATTTAAAGCAATTCACTTTAGCATTAGTACACAGTTTAATTGTCAAAAATGTTTCCATTTCAAACTATTCAAGCAGTTATATGTAACAATTCAGTTAAGTGTAAATACAGTTTTAATGTTGAAAAACAGTTCTATATCAAATAATTCAGTTAAGCATAAGCACACAGTTTAAATGTAAGTACGGTTTAATTGTCAAAACCTTTTTATTTCAAGCTATTCAGTTTATTCAAACAATTCAGTTTAGCATTAGTATGCTGTTAGTTCTATTTAACCCATAGATAGGGCCCTATCAGGTGCTACCATTCTGGGCCAGAGTAAACCTGGGAGTGATGGCAATGAAGGGGTACTCCACATTCCCCAAAGCTCCAGCACTGCTGGAACCTCACCATCAGGTTGTTTAGTGTCATATCCAGGACACTCATTAGGGGGGGGTCTTACCCCTAATGAGTGTCCTAGAGTCAGCGTATTCTACAGCCTCAGCTAACTGGGCAAGTATTATGGCGAGTGGTTGAATCCATTAGTTGGTGATTCTGCCACAACACAGTTCCATTGGGAGAATTAGATTCCTGTGATTTTATATATTCCTAATCTTCAAATTTTCATAGAATCAAACCAATACTTTTTTTGTGAGGATCAGGTGTTTATCTCTGCTACTAAAATTCTCAGCAAAATATACATCCTTTGGATGATGAAATTTAAAATTTATTTATTTTCCAGAACATTTTAGGTAGAATTAGAACTGAATAGTGAATAGAAAATTTTCGAGAACTTACTAAATATTTTTGCTTATTTTTGTATAACTTTTGTATACCGGACATTGGCATGAGGATTATAGTATTTCACCAATGACCCGATTGACCTGGATTCAATCCCCGGTCGGGTCATACCAAAGACTCAAAAAATAGTGCTTGATGCCTGCTTGCTTAACACTCAGCATTATAAGGTACAGATCAAGGGTAAAGTGGAGTAATCCTGGGAAAAAAGTAGTGCCCTCCCCGACACCTTGGTGTAGTAGCTATCAAAAAGGGAGCCTTCGGGTGACCCTCGACTATGGTCGCCAATTTACTCACTTAGTATAATTACATGTAAATTTCGATTCCTATATTGTTTTATTTATATGCAAATTTGTTTATTTTTACTTAGAAAATGAGGTTAAATTCATTATTCAAGGCATTAAAGCAAAGTTTGAAGGGAATAATCACTATTTTCTATACTTTTACAACATAATTAAGAAATAAAATATTCTATCCAGGACCCGAATTTGTGTGTCATAGTGTTATTTAAGGTACAAAAGCAAAGTTTAAAGGGAATAATGGCCATTTTCTATCTTTTTACAACATAAACAATTAAGAAATAACACATCCTTTTCACAATGGAACAAAATTTGTGTTCCATTGTGTATTGATTGAAAATGCAAATACTTCTTCAAGTTTGTAAAGACAACAATAGGGCACCAAAGTTAATGAAGAGACAAATTAAAGGAGGAGTTACAGTTTAGAATTTAAACCTCTGTAAACAAATGGTTCTCATAACTTTCTTAGTAAAGCAATTGTCTTGATTAACCTGGCTTTCTCATGGTTAAAGGGGACATGAATTTGAGTCTCACTGAGAGTTTATTCTTTTTTGTTTCTGATTTTCACTGTTCCTTGCTGTTGTAGAAAAGTGGATTTGATTGAGTTGTGATAAAAATAAAGCAACTAGAAATAGAGAGGTTTTTGGGTTCTTTGTTTAATGGCATATCAACCTGTGTGAGTCATTTAATGCCAAATCCATCCTTATAGAAGAATAGTAGTGGTGCTATTTAACTAGCTGAGGGGATAAGAGACCTTATACCTTTCCCAAAGGGCATTAGTCCAAAAGTGAGTGTAATAATAAAACTGGAGTTTAAATTCACTCACTATGATGTTGCAGTGCAGTACATTAACCACTTCACCATGAGGACTTCTACTAAAAGATGTAAAAAAATACTTGTGAAAATCAATAATAATAAGTAAAATAACATTTTAAAAAATTAGATTCGATGACAATGTTTTAGTTTCTGTGTGTTTACATTTTGGAAGTGGATTATGAGAAGGAAAAGGAGAGGGCAACTCCACCAATTTTTTTCTTTTGACTTTTCAAAATTATATTGTTTAAAGCTAAAAAAAGAAGCCCTATATATTTTGAGTAATACTTTTAACTCTTTCACTACTAAGTTAAATTGAAACTGTTTAGTAATAATCTATTTAAAAAAAGAAAAGAAATCTATGTATTGCGAGCCTTTTACAGATAACTTCTATCTTTAACACTTTCACAATCAAATTAAAGACAAAAACATGTATTGGATATGCAATATTATGTATTGCGTACAACATTTTAAGAGTTAAAATGAAATTCAACTGAGACACTGGTGTCCCAGTGGGAGTGATAGGGTTAAAATCAAATTAGAACAGGCATTACTTTTTGATTAATTTTTGTAATTTTAAAATAAATTTAATATTAATGAACTATTATAATCAGTGTTTTTTTTTTTATTCCATAGAAAAGCTGTTATAGGTGAGGAATCCTCGTGGTATAGTGGCTAATGTGCTGGACTGCAAAATTGTAGTGAGTGGGTTCAAACTCTAGTTATGCTACTAAGTTCACTTTTGGACTAATACCTTACGGAAAAGTATCAACCCTTCTATCACCCCAGCTCTGGGGTCAATAGGACCATTAATGTTCTACAAGGATGGCTTTATCATTAAATAACCCACAAAGGTTGATATACTATTAAACAACGAAACAAAACTATTACAGTGTATTAAATGATAAAATATTTATTATAATTGATTATTAATTATTACTTTTATTTTTAATATGGCTGTATTGTTTTGTTTTTTTATTTGGAGCTCTCTCTGTAAAACTGAAAAATAAAACAAAAGAACATTAAAAATAAGTAAGTTTGCATATATTTTTCACATATACAAAGTTCACCCTCATAAAAAGAATTAAAAAAACTAACACTTTGGACAATATCACAGTAATGATAAAAACCTGCAAAGATGAATGGATAAAAGGGTCTCCAAACACTGACCTCCAAATGAATTTAATATCAAGGTAAATGATCCACAAAAGCATTTGAAAAACAACTGAAAAAGGGCTGTTCTGAGTGTCATACTAAACTGCATCAGATGGTGAGACTCCTTTTATGGACCTTTATGGAATGTGGAGTTGTCCTTTCATTGACATTACTTCCAGGTCCACACTGCTGGCCAAGAGTAGTAGTACATGTTAAGGTTCCATCAATGGGTTAAATAGATCTGTTTGAAAATTATTTGTATCGGATAAGAATCCTTGAAACTATGTAACTGTTTAAATTATTAGTATTATATTGGAATACTTGCAATCATATAATAGTTACATGAAACTATAATTGTTTACAAATAATTATCATTAGTTCATTAAAGACTTGAAAAAAGAGTGACTTCAATATTAGATAACCCAACAAGGTTTGACATGCCATATAATCAACTATCCAATCAGATTTTTGCTACTTTCTCTGGATTAGCATTTTATATTGAGCCATTGAAGAGCAAGATGATTTGGGATTAGCTCTAAGAGCTTGAGAATCTAGTATTTCTGCCACTACCTAGAAGTACATATATTGGAGAATTCTTATATCTACGTCGTTATTAACAGTTTCAATTTTATATTTGATATGTAGCTTTATTACTTTTAAAAATATATTTTAAATTGCTTATTGCTGTGGACCAGTTAAGGGTCTGGAAGAAAGACACAAACTCGGGATTATGTGAAACAAGTATATTGAACGAAAGTATAAATACAGCATAGATAAAAGAGTGTTGAATGTCAGTCTGACTGCCAAAGTGTTAGACTGGAGTTAACTCAACACTGAGATGAATATTCTCCCGGTATTCATAGTATTAGGAAGAGTTCATTATAGTCCGTAAGGTAGGTACCATAACACTTATAAAATATTGTAATTTGTTATTTAACAGCATATAACATTGTTAAATTATATGTTAGTTTTTCATTAAGAAGCCTCAAGGATGGTTAGCCACAAAGGAGGTAGATTCATAGTTCAAGGTGGTTTATTACTTGAAACAATTGTTTGGTTAAATGTTAGTACAACAGAAGGGAATCATCCTGGTATAATGGTTAAAGTGCTGGACGGTAGTCTCAAAGTAAGTGAGTTCAAATTCCACTTCTGTCCATCTATGGGTTAAATAGTATAACTGCTGTTTTTCTACAAGGATGACTTAGGCATTAAATAACCCACAAAAGTTTATATGCCATTAAACAAAGAAACCAAAGGCAGTACTCCAATCCAGTATTGTAAATAGCTATACTGAACAGAGCAGCTGTATCTCTTTCTTTCTCTCTACCAAAATATTTATGCTTTTGTGGGTTTGTAATTCAAGACAAAAAAAATAAATTGATTTTCTATAATTCATTACTCATTATTACTCACTTGCATCTGTGAAGAAAGTCTGTTGTATAAATATTTGTAGCTTAGATGAATAAGAACAATTTGGCTTCACAATCATAACAATGAATTATTTTGATTGTTTAATACTATGGAGTATTGGGGGGAGGGGAAGTCTATGTGGTTTTGTGCTAATACCCCTGAGAAAGGCATGAATCCATTTCTTCTTCCCCAGACTATGGGTTAATAGAATTACCAAGGCCAGAAAATCCAGCGAAAATCTATGCACAACATATGGAAACACTGGACAGCTGTTTCGACCTTATTAGGTCTCATCAGCAGTGTATACTGTGATCTCCACCACTGGAGATCGAACCAGCAACCCCAGATTGCAGAGCCAAAACTCTTTGACTGAGCCATCAGTCCATATCGCACACAAGTGATGCCAAATTAACTAGTCACTGTTGATGAGACCTAATAAGGTCCAAACAGCTGTTCAGTGTTTCCGTATGTTGTGTGTAGGTGTTCGCTGGATTTTCTGCTCATGGTAATTCAATTCACAATATAATGCCTCTACTTAAAAAAAGAAAAAAGAAAAATATACATCTATAGGTTAATAGTAGGGTAGACTTGATTCTTTAACCTTGTTATGGCAACCAGAGAGAGTAAACTCTGAATTCAAACCAGCTATACTTTGCTTAAAAATTGATTTTGTATTGCATCCCGTCAGTTGTGGAGGAGTTTAGTGTATACAAACTCAGGGTGTGGCAATCTTAGCATCATGGTTATCTTTGTAGGAAATGGAATAGTGGATTAGAGTTCAAATACTGCATCAAGCTGTTTACTTTGCGCTAAAACCTTTGGGAAAGGTGTGAATCCATCTTTTCTCTCTCTAGCTTGGAGCAAGAAAAATGACTTACCTCAGAGTTCGAAGTGAGTGCAAATATGTCTTCTATGCAGGGTGCTAGCAGTAAGAAACATGGTCGTTCTTGGAGGTGCAACTTATAGGACACCTATCTTGTCTTGCCAGAGATGAGATTTGTCACGTATGCAAATTTTGGCCAGCCAGAACTGGCATAGAAGGAGGAATCACAATAGCAGAGGGTTGTGGTTTTGCAAATTGTGAGTTTGAAAGTCGGACAGATCAGACAAACGAATTGATGCAGTGAGTGAAGAGGAAAGTGAAGAAGCGAGAACTGGTTTCTGCAGTTACCAATCATGACAGTTGGGAAAGTGAACACATAATCCATTTCCTTCAATCCTACACAGTCATTGGTAAATAGTAGGTCAGACTTATTTCTTTAATCTTGGTATGGCAAGCAGTCTAGGAAAAGGAAAACCTTTGAATTAAAACCTGTTAAACTCTGCTTGAAAAATTGACCTTGCGTCATCTGCTCATGTGGAGGAGTTGCTAAATGCATATATCATGGATTTTAGAAGTATACATATTCCAAGCATTTTTAGGGAGACAAACTTAGGATAATGGATATTGTCTTACAAAATGGAATTTTGATCCGAATTCTAGATAAGGTTGTTTGTGATTCACTTTGCATTAATGCCCTTGGGAAAGGCGTGAATTCATCTGTTCTCTCACCAGTTATCGATAAATAGTAGGTCAGACTGATTTCTTGGTATGGCAACTAGTCTAGGAGAATTCAATCCAGCTGTACTCTGCTTAAAAATTGACCTTTTGTCACATCCTGAGCATTGTAAATACAAACTCAGAATGAGTCACACTTAGCGTAATGGTTATCATAGGGATGGAATGATTAATAATTATCTTTGTAAACAATTATAGTTTCAAGTAATTATTCTTAATACAAAACATTATTTCAAAGCAAAACAGCTTTTGTCATGAAATTGCAGCTATGCCAGAGGCAATGACTAGGCAAGTATTGCAGAACTCCAGAGTGAGGCTTTAGGAGTGTATAGCTTGTGAGAGTAAGCATTTGGATGATATAATTTTCAAAGCAAAATGATGACAATAATAAAACCAAATGGCAAATATTGTTCTTTTCAATAGTAAAATTAAGTTTTGAATAGGATCTATGTTGCCTTTTATATTGACATTCCAAACCCAAGAGATCATTTTGAGGGCAAGCATTTGGGTGATAGAATCTTTAAAACAAAGTGATGACAGTAAGAAAACAAAATGGCAAATATTGTTCTTTTCTATTGTAAAATTAAATTTTGAATAGGATCTATGTTGCCTTTTTTATTGACATTCTAAATCTCAGAGATCATTTTGAGGGCAAGCATTTAGATGATGTAATCTTTAAAACAAAGTGATGACTATAACAAAATAAAAGGCAAATTTTTTATAGGATATATGTTGCCTCTTTTATTAACATTCCAAACCCGAGTGGTCATTCTACTGGTCTCTGTATATGTATATCAAAGGCTCACCTGTCAAGTTTGATCTATGAGAGCCTAACATTTCAGTTAATAACTTGACTGCTGACTCAGGTGATTAGTTTATAGTAGTGAAGGTTTGTTTAGAACAAGCCACACTTTTTGGATGAGCTGAATTTAAAGTTTTTTGCTTTCTGTTAGTGTTGTATATCAACAAATAAAGACAACAATGATGATGTATAAAAATATAATTTGCTTCTTTTCTTCTCTTTTTTATTACCTGAAATGTATTAAATGGTAGTGAGAGAGAGAGTCAAAGATGGCTGAGATACGAATCTTCAGTGAATTATTTCTTTTTGTTTATCTCTCTTATAGTCAAAATCTTCCCTGGTTTTTATCATTAAGGGTTTTTGGACTATTGTCTTCATCTTAGTTGTTATTTCCACTTTTTTTTTTCATCAAGCCTTTTTAATTATCGGTTCCCATATTGTATTCAACTCTATACTTGGTCTACTCAGCAGGTCATTGTTGCCCAACATATGTGCTGATTCCTTAAGGCGTCTAATCCTCCAATGTTCAGCCCTATCAATTATTTCAACTTTATCCCATAAGGGCAGATGGTTTCCCTTTTCCCTCCATATATGGTCCGCCATACCCAACTTTTCAATCTCACCTCGTACTACTGCCTTCCGATGTTTTTCTAGCCTTACTTTTAGTGAGCGACCTGTCTCACCTTTGTATATTTTACCACTACTACAAGGAATGGAAATAACAATAAATATGAAGACAATAGTCCGAAAACCCTTAATGATAAAAATCATCAAGCTTCGTCTCAGAAATTTAGACAACTAATCTTCCCTGGTTTATATACTTTTTCTGACACCCATGCAAATCCTCGTGGTCATACCTCCCGCCTACACATTACACATAGACACGCCTTCTCTTTAATATGCCACCCATGCAACTTATGCTGCACTTTTGCTGAGGAAACATGTTATATTTACTTTAGGAAACAGGTCTATTTCTTGTTATGCCACCCATGCAATTCATGTGACATGTCAAAAGAGGTGTCCCGGTTAATATTCAAATAAGGACTCCTTTATTATTTCACTGGGGTAGGTGCAGAATCAATGGATTCATGCTGTTTCCAGTAGTATTTGCACAAAGTAGAATGTAAACAGTCTCATTCCTGGATTTAAACTTGATTTGTGGACAGCTCTGTTGGCAAAACTTTGTATATGCTGACTGTATTGCTTGTAGAGGGGATAGACCTCCCCCAAAAGGGGTGTCCTAGATATGAGACTAAACTGCATCCATATTTACCAACCCCACTGCTCAGGCAGGATATAACACAAGGTCAATTTTTTAAGCGGAGTTTAACAGATTTAAATTCAGAGTTTTCCTTCACCTAGACTAGTTGCCTTACCAAGGCTGAAAAATCCAGTCTGCCCTACTATTTACCTATAGCTGGAGGGGGAATAATTGGATTCATACCTTTCCCAAGGGTATTAGTGCTATGTGAAATACTATCAGTCTCGTTCAGGATTTGAACTTGTGTCGCCATGTCCATTTCCTACGATGATAACCATTACACCACAGGCACCTCCTAAACTAAACTGCATCTGATGGTGTGACTCTAGTTCTGGAGATCTAGAAAGTGTTCAGTACTTACTTGTACTTGTATTGGCTTTCACCCTGGTCGGGTTGAACTGGCTTCCTCCCGAGCAAGTAATATGTTGCTCATTGAAGAAGATACTTTGGGATTTGATTGAGGGAAGGGTCCCAAGTCCTACCCAGAAAAACACCCTGTTTGCCACAGATTTTACACAGACGCATTGACAGAGTGACTTGAGGCCGCCGGTTGCCGGAACAGACACCTCCTAGATTTAACAGGTTTGAATTCAGAGTTTTCCTTCTCCTAGACTAGTTGCCTCACCAAAGCTGAAGAACCCAGGCTATCCTACTATTTACCCATAGCTAGAGGGAGAATAATTGGATTCATACCTTTCCCAAGGGTATTAGTGCTATGTGAAATATAATTAACCTGGTCCAGGATTTGAACTCGTGTTGCCATGTCCATTTCCTACGATGATAACCATTACATCATGGGCAAGTGTTCAGTACCCCTTCATGACTGTTACTTCCAAGTCCACTCTGATCTAGAGAAGTAGCAATTGTTAGAATCTTATTTATGAGTCAAATACATGTGTTTAAAAATCATTTGTGTTTGATATGAATACTTGTTATCATTTTAACTCTAGATTATTTCTATTAAGAAGTTATTTGAAGCCATAATTGTTTACAAAGGATTATTATTATTATTTATTTAAAACTATACATAGCCCAGTCAGTTGAGTTATAGAATACACTGACTGCATCTCTGCAGAGGGGGTAAGACCACCTCAATGAGTGTCCTGTATATGACATTAAAGTCTGAAAGTGAGGCTTCTGTAATGCTGGAACTTTGGGGAATGTAGAGTACCCTTTCATTGCCATTGCTCCCAGGTCCACCATGGTCCGGAGTGGTAACATTTGATAGGGTCCTATATATGAGTCAAATAGAACTATTTGATATTTAAACTGTGTGCAAACAAATGACTTATGCTAGATTGAATTGTTTGAAATAGAACTGTTTGATCATTTAACTGTGTGTAAACAAATGGCTGAGGTTTAATTGAATTGTTAGTGATAGATAGCAATACTTGGAACCATTAACTTTATTGATTTATGCTAAATTGAATTGTTTGAAAGAAAACTGATCATTTAACTGTGTGTATCTAAAAATGTGTTTACAAATCATATATTTAATGTATATATGTAAAAACAGGATTTGGTATTAAATAGCCAACAATGTTTAATATGCTGTAAAACGGAACCAAACAAAACCAAACAGCTGTGTGCAAACAAATGACTATCATTAAATGGAAGTACTTACTTGAAACCATATAACTATTTGTATTAGATAGGAATATTTGTAACCATATGAATGTATATAAATTATTTTTTATTTGATTGGAATACTATAAATGTGTGTAAAAGGAAAAAAAATCTTCAGAAACAACTATACAAAAAAAAAATGTAAGTATAAAAGTACAATAAATCCAATTCTCTAACCTCTAGGAATAAAATAACCCTAAATGGTTTGACATGCCATTAAAATCAATCAAGCAATCTGTTTATAGAGTCCATTTCCTACTGTTACTCCATGCATGTCTTTACACACACACACATGTGTTTGTACTGTAATATTGTAGCACCCTTTCCACATGTGTGTGTGTGTGTGTGTGTGTATATATATATATATATATATATATATATATATATACACACACATGTATATATATATATATAATTCAGCTATTACATGATGAGGCTACATTTTCACCTGGTTTTTGTATGATTTTACAGAAAACTAACAAAGTCGTTGGTATTGTAACAAATTGCTGAGCTAATCTGACTTATTGGTAATGATGCTTTGGCCCTGAAACCATGCTTGATCCCAGAAACATCATCTGACAAAAATTTACCTGCCTTCAGTAGGCTTACCTTGTGTTTGCTCCAGGTAGGTTGTTATTAAGTTAATTGCCTGGTCTCAGGGGGTCTTCTCTCAAGCAATACCTGCTTAGCAAGGTGTTGTATAAGATTACCTACCCCCTATGGACTGTAAAAGAATGGTTGTGTCCGTCTTATTAATTAGCTGTCAGACAGATGGCTACTTAGTCCATATATGAATTCCTTATCGAATAAATATACTATTACCAAGTATTTGACTTTACTCTTATTCACTATTATTACATATCTCCTACTTTCTCTTTAC
>OY757934.1:64678904-64691404 GCA_963585895.1 Sepioteuthis lessoniana
ATCTCAAAGGAGAGGAGAGGAAAATCCAATTCTTTTAAGTCATAATGATAAATCCTTTAGTAGATCCAACTCATGGATATGTTCTCTTTTGCTATATAAAGTTGGATGCAGTATAATAACTATGACAGCTTCAAGAATGTTTAGATGTTTTTTTTTTTTATCTGAGTCTTATGCAAGATAGAGAAACACTTGTTTATATAATGTTCATAACAAGTATTTATGTTCATTAAGTGGTCGTCATTAGTCCACCAGTATACCAGTTGTTGTGAACATTGGAAAAAAATCATAAAATGTTTTAAACCTTTCACCAGTAAAAGATTACATATTTTCATTTATATATATATATATATATATATATATATATATATATATATATATATATATATAGCATCTGTCTATATGTATATATGTAGTATATCATGTCTGTTTTCATTTTTATTTATTATTTCAGATGTAAACTAAAGAATAAAAAAAATTATAAAATAAAGGAATACTTTTAATTTGAATTTATAGGCAAAATCTTGCAACTACAAATAAGGACACATTTTAAATTATTAGTTTACTCCTCTCTTTCTCCTTTCTATTTCACTCACTCTGTTCCTAAAATTTTTGTTTGTTCATGAACTGGGTACTTCTGCTATTATATATATATATATATATATACACACACACACTGTGTGTTAAATGCTTTACAACTTTTGTAGATCACTTTCTTCCAAGTTGATTGATTTACTGTCATGTGCTTCCAGTCTCCAATATTTACACTGAGCACCCTGAGATTGTTTTTGATGACATTCACACACACACACACACACATACATACATACATATATATATATATATATATATATATATATATATATATGTATGGTTTTAGATAACTAATGATAATAATCCATAGTAAAAGATTGGACAGTTCTATTTGACTCGTAGATGGGAGCCTAACAAGTATTTTCAATCTAGATATAAGTGGACCTGAGAGAAATGGTAATGAAGGGATACTCCACATTTCCCAGATACCAAGACTGGAACTGCACCATCAGATGCAGTTTAATGTCTGACCCAGGACATGATACTACATAAGAACTAAGGAGAGTAGAATACTTTCCTTTACTCTCTCTCTCTCTCCTTTGTTTCTAACAAAGTTTATTGTACATATAAACAGGTATGCATATGATCTACTAAGCACTTCTGACTAAGTTACAATTAAACAATGCCTTAAGCCATCAATATCATCATCATCATATCGTGCTGGCAGCACGGATATCCCTGACCCTCTCTCGCCACTCCTCCCTATCGTTCATCGCCCTAGGCAGGTCTTCAGGACAACAACCTGTATCCTCACATAGCTGCTGAATGTACGTTCGTGCTGGTCGTCCTGCTTTTGCGCGGCCGTGTGTGGGGATCCATAAGAGTACATCTCTTATGAGTTCATCTCTGCTTCTCCAGCAATGTCCTGCATGTCTGGTTCGCCTAACTTGAATAGTTTTCGTGATAGGGGGCAGGTGGCCGTACAGTTGGTGTCTTGTGGGGTGTTGCCACCAGGACTTGTTCAGGATTGCACGCAGCATTCTTGTGTAATTGCCATCTAGTTTCTTCTCCAGCCGTTTTGTTAGCGTCCATGTAGTGCATCCATATAGCAGTATCGATGTGACCGCTGCCTGGAAGAAACTGCGTTTCATTTTATCGGTTAGGTCTGATTTCCATATAGTCGATAGCCTATTGATAGCTGTCCATGCTTTCGTTAACCTCGTTTCGATGTCCTTTTCGGTTGATTCGACGCTGCTTCCTAGGTACGTGAATTTGTCTACTAGTTTAAGAGGGGTTCCTTCTAGAGTGGAGATGTCCCCCGTTTGGTTATAGCACATATATTCCGTTTTGTGTGCATTAACATGGAGGCCTATGCTTGCTGCTGCTCGTTCCAAACTATGCAGAAGTGTTTCGGCTTGGTCAGGTGTATTTGCCAGTATCGCTATGTCATCGGCGTAGTCGGCGTCGGTAATTGTTGTTGCGGGGTATCTTCTGCTTCTTTTCTTCGTCAGTTCGAAGCCATTCTCTTTGATTTTGTCAATCGATGTTCTAAGTACGTAGTCTAGACAAATGATAAAGAGATACGGAGCCAGCGTGTCTCCTTGTAGTACTCCTGCTACTATGTCGAAGTATTCTGTGTCTCCATCTGGTGAGCAATAAATCAACCTAAGACAAATGTGTTTGAATTAAGGAAATATGAACTTGCAGAAATACATATGTATGAAATGTAATGAAACTTGTTCAACTCAGCACCTTCTTCCTACATATTGCTATTTATATTAATCTTTACATAGTAAAATAAAACAGTTGCCTGCTCTGGTGGTGGGGCTTAGAATATATTGACTGTATCCTCTCTAGAGGGGTGAAAGGTCCTTAATAAAGGGTGTCAGTAAACTGCATTTAGTGATGTGGTTCTACTTCTGGGGAGTGTCGTGTACCCCAGGTTCAGTCTGACCCTATTGTGACACAATGCAGAAGTGAACATTTTTTTTGTATCATATTGAATATGAAGTTGAACTAGGAGTATGTGTGTGTGTCTGGATTTGAATGTGGGTGCGCCTACCTGAGTGAAGTCAAAAAAAAAAAAAAAAAAAAAAAAGGGGAAAGTAAAGTTGAGATGTCAGATCACTGGGTGAAAGGCCCTGGCCGCCACTAAGTCTAGTTTTGAGTTCATGCCCCAGAGAGATCAAACAGGTAGGTATTTTGGTACCAACAAATTTTAGATTCTTGGTCTGATAAAAAATTTATGTTTCTTCAATCAGCGGGAAATTTAGTTCCGGATTTTCTAAATAAATAGAGGTAGCTTTTTAAGAGAAGAGGCAGTTGTCTTCACACATGCTCAGAGGTAGTGGTGATAGCAGTCAGCCCCACACGTGCTGCCATGTGTCTTGGCATGCGCTGACAGAAAAAGTAGAATATAGTAGTGCTGAGTGTCACGTTGCCTCTCTCAAGTCTGAATGAGAGAAATAAAAAAAAACATCCAAATCAAAAGAATCTTGGACTTTCTTTTCTAACAGTGTAGGAGATGAAACGGCCGGGGAAAATATCCGTGGATACAAATTGTTAATATCGCCTAAAAGAATGGGTATTACACTATATATGGTTGCTGGATTGTTTTAGTTTCTTAGTTTAATGGCATATCAACCTTTGTGGACTATTTAATACCAAAACCATCCTTTTAGAAGAACAATAGGGGTACTATTTAACTCATAGCTGAAGGGAGATGAAGGAGTTCATATCTTTCCCAAGGGTATTAGTTCAAAAGTGAACATAAAAGCTCAACTGGAATTCAAATTTACTTATTATCATGTTGCTATTCAGCATGTTAACCATTACGTCATGGAGAGTAGCCTTTCCTCTACTATCGATGTGGTAATACTTTTTAAGATATGATTTATAAGTGAAAGAGATCTGTTTAAAAATTATCTATATTTGATAGGAATATTTGATGCTATATAACTAAATTGTTTATAGTAAGAATAGTTACTTTAAGCTATAATTATTTACTAAGGAATATTATTAGTTACTTGAAATCAAGTAACTATGTGCAAATAAATGATTATTATTAAATAGAAATAATTGCTTTAAACCATTTAATTATAAGTATTAGATAGAAATACTTGAAACCATACAATTGTGTGCAAATTAGAGTATTCCAATGGTCTTGGGAGACTGGGGTCCAATACAAAGTCGAGTCATACCGAAGACTCAAAAAATGGTTACTTTATGTCTCCTTGTTTAACACTCAGTGTTATAAAGTATGGATCAAGAGTAAGTGGAGTAACCCAAAGAAAGGAGTTGTGGCCTACTCTTCACCTTGGTATAGTAGCTATTAAAAAGGGAACCCTTGGGTCGCCCTCAACTACAGTTGACCAACTTACTTGTTATCTCATAACTGTGTGCAAAAAACTTACTAAACAATTTCACAAAAAATGAAAATGTACAATGAATATGATTCCCTAACCTCTTTGCATTAAAAAAAAACCTTGACTGGTTCACTTGCTGTTAAAATCACTCAGTCTAGTTCTGGAAATCTGGGGATAGTTGAGTACTCCTTCATTGCCATTACTTCCAGGTCTACTCTGACCTAGTGCCTGTTAGGTTCCTATCTATTGGTCAAATAGATCTGTTTGAAAATTATTCATACTTGATAGAACTGTGTGAAAAAACCCCTCATATGAAGCAACTACTCAAAATTGTGATTCCCTAACATTTAGAGAGGGTGACATGTTAAAATCAATCGAATAATGAAACATTTAGGCTAAGATTAAGCAAATACATTCTGGTAGAAATACACATATATGCAATTTGATGAGACTATTTTCGATCAGCTTGGGCTGTAGAATACACTGACTGCTTCTTTGCAGAGGGGTAAGAACCCTCTCCCCAACGAGTGTTCTGGATATGACACTAAGCA
This sequence comes from Sepioteuthis lessoniana, assembly GCA_963585895.1. Taxonomy (NCBI): domain Eukaryota; kingdom Metazoa; phylum Mollusca; class Cephalopoda; order Myopsida; family Loliginidae; genus Sepioteuthis; species Sepioteuthis lessoniana. The sequence continues at coordinate 64,683,352 of OY757934.1, forward strand.
ATCTGATGGTGAGGTTCCAGTGATGCTGGGGCTTTCGGGAATGTGGAGTAAGCCTTCTTTGCCATTGCTCCTAGGTCCACTCTGGCCCAGAGTGGTAGCACCTGATAAGGGTCCTATCTATGGGTCAAATAGAATTAAACTGTGTACTTATGCTAAACTGAATTGTTTGAAATAGAACTGTTTATATGTATAAAAATGGATTTAGCATTAAATAGCCTACAATAGTTGATGTGCCATAAAACCAAACATACAAACTTTTATGAAAATGACTTAATTTGGCGTTAAATGACCTGAAAAGGGTTGATACACTGTAAAACTAACAAACCAACAATTAGAACTCCATTAGCCAGTAACCGAAACCTGTCTGACCCTTGACTTTATAAGACACTGAGTAATTTTTTGGGAAATTTAAAAAGAAGTACATCTTAGCTGTCAAATATAGTGTGTGTGTGTGTGTGTGTATATATAATGTTATATCTACTAAAAGCTTTTCCTATTTATTGTATCTTTATATTTGTGTCCTTTATGTATAGGTTTTGTAATAGTCCACCTATGTGTCTGTTTTAAACAACCTTATTCATAATAATATATAGGAAATGCATTCTATGTAACAAATGGTTTTTCTTATGGTGTGTATTAGTACACTGTACGTATTTATGATATCATGCTTCCAATACTAAAGAGACATCTTACAGGTGCACTGAAATGCATCATCTGTAATGTTTCTTGACTCATTGAGGGTTTTTTGGCTTTTCAACTTCAGATCCCTTCACTCAATTGAACCTGCTATTATTGGTCCCTTTCTAGTTTGCTTCCTAGCAGTGTTGATCCATGGGCTTGCCCTCTTTATCCAAAGCTGCTAAGGGATTTTTTTCACAGATTACCTAGTGCTTCTCATAGCTCCTCTTTTACCAGCTGATGTTAAACCAATTTTAGTCAAAAACCAGCTGATAAATGTTCTTAAAGCTTTAGACAGCCCACTTCTATCGATTTACACAAGTTTTGCCAGGCCCAGCTGTTGGCTTGTTCTACCAATGCCTGGTATTTGTTGAGCTTTCTCAGATGTTCCTCCCTGGATATTGTTAATTCCCACATGATTACTTGCTTTGTTGCATCCGAGACCATGTCTGGATGGAGTGTTGTTTGTATGATATGGTCAGGGAATTTTATCAATTTTTCAACATCCATTCATAGTTGCCAGTTTGGGGCTGAGGAAAGTAGATATTCTCTTATCTGTGTTATCAAATGTTTTTTTTCTTAGACTTTGATATATATATATATATAATTCTTCAGGGTGTTGAAATTCTATTTTCCATTCGTAAAGGCACATGTTCATAGACACACTGGGATGCATCATCAATGTTTCTGAGTTAATTGAGGTTTTTGGGTCTTTTAACATCAGACCATCTTGCTCAGGTGACCCAACTGGGATTGATCTTTTCTCAGCTTGCATCCCAGTAGCAACTATCCATAGACTCATTGCCTTTATTCAAAGCCACCTAGTGGCTTTTTACGCAGAATCCATAAATGGTTCTAATGGTCCCCCCTTTTTTTTTTTTTTAGCAGCACCTGTTATAACAATTCTAGTCAAGGCTCTGCTGAGCAAATGCTTTACAAGCATGCAACAGCCAACTTTTATTGGCTTGCTAGCCCTGGCTTCTCTACTGTTCTATCAACTCTTGGTACTTAGGAACTTTCTTCTGATTAGTTTCCTCAAGACATTTTTCTCAGCATCCCATTAATTCCCATATGATTACCTGTTTGGTGGCTCAGTTGGCTGGGGCTACAGAATACACTAACTGCATCTCTTCAGTGGTGTAAGACTTCCCAAATGAGTAACTTGGATATTATACTAAACAAACTGATGATGAGGCTTCAGTAATACTGGAGCTTTGGAGAATGTAGAGTACTCCTTTATTGTCTTTATTGGGAATCCTTTTGAGATGAGTTCTTAATCTGAGAATTAAATTTTTCTTTTTTATATTTATTGTGGACTTTTTATCCTCATGTTGGTAGATTTTTTTTTTTTTTTTTTTGTTTCTTCTCACTACATTTCGGTTTCAATTCCTACCCAAGCCGGCCAGAGGTTTACTTAGTCAAAAACATGGTGCGATAGACAACAACTATGGAAGGCAGTCATTACTGGGAATACGGTTACAAGACTCAGCATTCCTATCCGAGGTCGCGGTTAATCACCTGAAGAAGGCTGGTGGTGAAATTTGGCTGAAACGTTGTGAGAAGAAACAACAAAAAAACTACCAACATGAGGACAAAAAGTCTGCAATAAATTTAAAAAAAAAAAAAAAATTTACTCCTTTATTGCCACCACTCCTAGGTCCACTCTGGCCCAGAGTGGTAGCATCTGATAGGGTCCTATCTATGGGTTAAATAGAACTATTTGACATTTAAACTGTATACTTAAACTGTATGTAAACAAATGACTGATGTTTAATTGAATTGTTAGTGATAGATAGCAATACTTGGAACCATTTAACTTTGTTGACATGTTAAACTGAATTGTTTGAAAAAGAACTGTTTATCATTTAACTGTGTATAAACAAATGACTGCTGTTTAATCGAATTATTAGTGATACATAGCATTACTTGAAAACATTTGATTGTGTGCAAACAAATGATTAATAATAAATTGAATAATTTGTATTAAATAGAAATAAGTGAAACCACTTAACTGTGTGAAGAAAAATGAACTCGGGCTTGTTTAAATATGTTATCTACAAAATGTGTTTAGAAATCATATATTTTATATATATATATATATATATATATATATGAAAAGAATTTGACATTAAATAACCTACAGTGATTGATATACCATAAAATACCCACCTCACAAAAAAAATCATGTTTGGTTGCATCCAAAAAGATAACCATGTCTGGGCAGAGTATTGTTTCTATGATCAGGGAATTCTGACTATTTTCCAAAGATCCACTCTCAGTTGCTCGTCTGGAGCTGAGGAAAGTAGGCTCTCACTTCTCAGTGTTATCAATTGAACCTTCTCACAGGCTATGAGAAAGTGGATTGTTTTCTTCCTGGGATGGTATTGACTGTAACAATAGCTCCTTCAGCTGCTGCATCTGGTGATAAGGCTTCAGCTCTAGAGCTCTAAGGAGTGTGGAGTACCTCTTCATTGCCATTACTCCCAGGTCCACTCTGACTAGGACTGGTTGTACTTGTTAGGGTCTGATTTATGGGTCAAATAGATCTGTTTAAAAAGTCTTCATATTATATAAGAATGCTTGAGACCATATTACTGTGTGCAAATGATTACAGACAAATAAAAGTGCAATTAAAAAAATGCAATCAAACATAAAAATTATATTTATAATTATGATTAAAATTTTACCAATAAATTGAATTTCAACATTAACTCTTAAACTCATACAATTATTGCTGGCACTATATGGGCTATTCATAAAACTAATAAGTAAAAACTGATAGAAATATTTTCCTATTTTCATAGCCTCTAACAGCATGTTTTTGATCATAACAGGGAGATTGCTCTAATATTAGTGGTGTCAAGTGGTATCTAAACTCTGTATAACAGTGGAATGAAACAGAACATGATATTAAGAGTTAAATAGTTTATAAGTCTTTTAATATGCTGTTTGATGAATAAACTAAACTGATCCTTCAACTTCCCTGGGTACTTAATCATGGCATCAATCATAGTGTTGATCATTCAAAACCTTTGGACTACTACTCAGGAGATGCTGACGATAAACATTGTTGATAAGAAGGTATTTCAGTTCTGCCCCATCTTCTGTTTCAGGGGACTTGCCAAGGTGTAGTGGCTACCATGTTAGGCTGTGACATCATAGTAAATAAGTTTGAATTCCTGTTGCACTTTCAGACTAATGCCCTTGGGAAAGGTACAAACTCTCTTATCCCTTCCAGCTATGTGTTAAATAATACTACATCTATTCTTCTACAAAAATGACTTTCGTATTAAATACCCACTGCAGGTTGATATGCCATTAAACAAAGAAGCCAAGCTAATATATATATAAATAATTACATACAATTAACAATATATTTAAAATAGATAGTAGGGAATACTGGATTCTTTAGCCTTGGTTAAGCAACCAATCTAGAAGAAAGAAAACTCTGAATTCAAACCAGCTTTATTCTACTTAAAAATTGACTTTTTATCACATCCTGCCCAGGGTAGAAGTGTTGGTTAAATACATCCTTTTCATTTTTTTTCTGAAATTTTAAGATGAACTATTTTCATTTTCCAAATTCATTTTTTAAAAAATAATTATACATAAAGATTGATAAAAAAAAAAAAAAAAAAGAAAGAAACCAAACCAATCTGTTTCATAATCAATATTCTGCATATCTTATATGCATTCATATATCTTTTAGCATGAGATATAGATGTACATTTTGTTTTATTTTTTAAATCATGCAAAAACACCAGAGCAAATTAATTTCTTTTCCATAAAATCATTTGATTTTCTTTTTTTCTTCTTTTTAGGTAATAACACAGAAAGAGACAGAATCTCCAATATTCTCATAGAGTATGGAGCCAATATTAATTGCCAGGACAACCGCGGATTCACCCCTCTTCATTCTACAGCTTGCAAGTGCTTGATGGGCCAAGTTTCTGTGTCTTCTTTAAGGATTTTAGTTGGAGCTGGAGCAAAAGTTTCCCATGATATACCAAATCGGTTTGTACTTTTCAGTTCCATTTTTATGAACTTATTGTCTTCAACATCTCTATTATCATTATTTCACTTCTTGTGAATTTTTCTCACCAATGTTGACTGTTGGTTATTCACTGGAGTTTAATTGATTGCAAGTCTCCTCAGGTCTCCGGTACTCTTCTGAGTATTCTGGCTGATCTTAACAATGCTACTGTCTGGATGGTCTTCACTCTTCTTCTGATTTCTAATTCTTCTAGTCTCTTTTCTGATTTCTAATTCTTCTAGTCTCATTTCTAAGCCTTTGGGGACTGTTCCAAGTGCACCAATTACAATTGGTATCACCGTCACCCACATTTTCCACAGTGTTTTTACAGGAACAAATATTTATCTATATTTTCATTTTCTTTTATTTTCACTCTGGGGTCTGCAGGAATGGCAAAATCCAGTAGATGGCAAGTTCTATTTTTTTTGTTAATTAAGACTAAGTCTGGTCTTCTGATGGGAATTAGGTGAACCATTTGTATTTCAAAATCCCAGAGAATTTTGTATCTTATTCTCTTGGACAGATTCCGGTTTGTATTTATACTATCATTAGTATAGTCAAATTTCAATTTTTTGCACAATTTCCTGTGGATCAGCTTTCTTACCCAGTCGTATCTACTCTTGCACTTCTTTTGCACTAGTTTGCTGCATTTGTTTATTATGCGATTAACCATTTCATCTTTGTCACCACATAGCCTACACTTGCTATCCTGTGTATTATCAATTTTTGATTATTGTTATTTCTTTACAAGGTTTTCTCACCATTAGTTGACTGGTAGTCTCTTTGAAGAGTTGCTGCAAGTCTCAGCTCTCCAAGACTAAGTATTCTAGTTGATTTTTGCAGTGCTATTGATGGTCGTGATTCTTCCTCTGATATTCAGTTATCCCAGTCTCTTTTCCAGGTTCTTTGGGACTGACCCAAGTGCTCCACTTGTCCTGTTCATATTCTACAACTTTTTCAGCTATTATCATTTTACTTCTTTCAAGTTTTTCACACTGACTCTAACTGGTGGTCTTTCTTTGGAGTCTGGCAGGAAGTCCCTCAGATCTCTAGGACTCTTTTAAGTATTCTAGCTGATCTTAACACTGCTGTGGTCTGGACAGTTTTGATTCTTTCTCTGAACTCTCGTTCACTCAGTCTCTTTTTCAGGTTCTTTGGGAATGATCTGAAGGCTCCAAATATGACTGTCACCCTCATATTCCATAATTATTTTGGCTTTTTGGTATTTGTCTAGTATTTTGCTCAATTTTACTCTGTGATCAGCTGAAAGGACAAAATCCTCTATATGACAAATTCTTTTCTTCTTCTAAGCTAAAATTAAGTCTGTTATTCTGGCCTGGATTGAGTGATCTATTTTTATCTCAAAGTCTCAGAGAATTTTATACATCATATTATTATTATTATTATTATTAGCAGCAGATTTTAACCTTATTCCTGTGGAAAGCATTAACAAGAGATCATGAATTTTAACTATATTTATTGAATTATTCCTTAGTGAAGTTAATGTAAGAAGATCAAAGACTTCTTTTTGTTGTTTATTCATTTGACATTTAATTGCTGCAATGAATACAGGCATGACGCCAGACATCATTTGGAGGTTAACATTTTTGGCCACTTGGTGATCATTGCTCATACTAAAAATATCAACATGAATTTTAAAGTCTTTATTTTCTGGTGACCAGAAAAAAATTCATAGGAAAAATGTCATAGAAACAAAGGTCATACCTTTGGTATTTGATATGGAAACTTTTTGGTAGATGTCTACTTTATATTGTTCAGCAAAAAGATAAAGATTCAATTTGGCTAACTTTATGGACATAAAGTAAGGGTCCAATTTAAAAATCATATTCATATTGTGAATGGAATCCCTTGCTAAAAAGGTGGATTTTTCAAAAACTAATATATATAAAAAGTACTCTTAGGCCTCATTGGTAACCATTCAAAATTTAGTGACTATAAGTCTTGCAGACCTTGAGTTTATATGATAGATATAAAAGATATTTGATAAATGTAAAATCAAGATTACTATTATTGTTTTCTTTTCCTTTTTGATTTTTTTATTAAGAAAATATTTTTTTTATATCTAGGTTTCCATTTTAACTTTAGTCAGACCCTTTCAAGTTGACTGTTAAGAAAGTTATTCTTTCATGTTTTTATATTAAAAACTTAACTTTTAATTATTTCTAATTTCACCCATTTTTCAAAAAGTCACCATTTCTATTAGTTATGGAATTTAATTTAGTTATCACTGTTTTAAAATTTTTTTTTCCATATTTTCCTTGCTTTTCATCTAAGCTGTTTTATAATTCCTTTTTTTTTTGCCTATTGTTTTCTATTTTTGTAAACTGTTGAAAATTGTCATTATTATTTGATATATATACTTACATTAAAATGAAAAAGTCTGCATGTGATTTCAATTTTGGTATTTATTTTTTATTATTTTCTATATGTATTTTCCCAACCTCTTTGGATGAACAGGATGTGACACACGGTCAATTTTTAGTTTTCTTTCTCCTAGGTCAGTTGCTATGCCAAGGTTTAAAGAGCCCAGTCTGATTTTACTATTCTCCAACTTTTAGATGGAGAATAATTGGATTCATACCTTTCCCAATGGTGCTATGGGAATTACAAATAGCTTTGACCAGGATTTCAACTTAAGTCACCATGTCCATTTCAGAAAGTTTAAGAGGTTCGTCTTCTCCTCCAAAAAGATAACTTGTTGTGATTGGATCTTGAACAAAGTCCCCCTAAAATACAGTTGATTAGAGTATGATAAATTGACACTAAATCTTCATTTTTCATCCTTTTCTCCTTTGTGACCGATTTTTGTTGTAAAAAAACAAATTTTCAGGGTCACACAAATAGAAAATCCATGTGACAGGAAATACATTTTATTTATTAAAACAAAATATTGTTGAGAATATAAATCCTGAATTATAACTACATTGCTCCTGGTGTCTGTCTATCAGTTAAACTTCGAAACCTTGGTTCAGCTTGACCTCTGTCTTTGAATTTTCCCAGGCTATGATTAAATTGTAGAGCAGACTGGGTTCTTTAGCCTTGGATAGGCAACCAATCTAGAGGAAGGAATTCAAACCATTTTTACTTCATTTAAAAATTGACCCTGTATCACATCCTGCTCATGACTGAGGGGCTGGGTAAATATGACCTTACTAACCTTTAAACCATGTGAGATACCCTATAATTTATTAAGCTTGGTTAAATATGGGGCGCCCTGTGAGAATCAAACTTACTGACAATGGTTGGCTAACCTAAATTATGTCACGACCCAGTTATAACTTAGCCCATACTTTGTTTCCAATTCTGTCAGTGTCATGCTTT
>OY757934.1:64704243-64988138 GCA_963585895.1 Sepioteuthis lessoniana
ATGGAAATAACTTTGGAATGTTAATTACAATCCTTCATTATTTATTAAATAGAAGTGTCAGTATCATCATGGACTGCTGTTACTATGGAAAATTAACATATTCACTGCTTGTCTAGAATCTCATTATTGTATAATTAACTTTATATAATTTTCTAAACTTGAGACATTCAGATAGATAATTGTTTACTAAGGTTAACTTAATTGTGGCATAAGGTCAGAAGTACAGAGCACTCATTTATTAGGATTTGTTAGCGTAGTTTTCTAACCCACCATATAGATAGATATTTTGATTGTCGATGTTTGACTCAATGAATAGGCCACAATACTTTTATTCTTTGTCTGCTAGTACTGCTATAAATGCTTTTTACTGCTACAAGCTGTTGGCTCATTTGATAAAGCAGGAGGTCAGGTTAGAATTTGGTAGTAGTTAGTTTTTATGCAAAGGTATAAAACAAGTAAACAATATCAGCTTTTTCTACTATTAGTAGTATTGGAAGAAGAAAATTATTTAAAGCAACCTCTTTTGGTAACTTTGATATTAGAATTCTTACTGGACAAAAGCACTTGCTAAGTGGTGTAATCATTGCTATAAAATATAAGATATGCTAAGTATGAATATTGATATAAGGTCAATGATTAAAGAATCTGCCACTTGCCTATAAGTTATTTATATCACACAAGGAATGGGTCATTTGTGTAATGTAATGGTTTGTGAGCTTAGCAAGCAGACATTTATGAGTGAGCTCAATTCTTACTGGGTGCCCTATACTTCTGGTCTTGTTCCAAATTGAACTAAACTTTATAAATAACTTTGGGAAAGGAGACTGGAGTTATAAGTTGTATCCATTATCAAGTATTGGTTGTAAAAAATTGAAAAATAAAATAAAGACTAAAGCTGAATAAGAATTTATTTATTCATTCTAATGGTATGTTAACCTATCAGGGTTATTTCAAGCCTATAGGTTAGGTAATTGCATTCTTTGTACATATTTACTTTTTGTGTAGTTATTTATTGAGAAGACTTTTTTGTATGCAGTCTTATCAAATATGAATAGTTTTTAAATAGATTTTCACACATATCTATTTGACCCATAGATAGAACCCTAAAAAGTACTACCTATCCAGATCAGAGTGGACTTGGAAGTAATGGCAATAAGGGGGTACTCCACATTCTTCAGATCTCTCCAACTAGAGCCTCACCATTAGATGCATTTTAGTGTCATACCTAGGACACCCCTTTTTTTTTAGTGTGGGAGGTGTCTTACTCCTCTTCAGAGGACATAGTCAGCATTTTCTAAGTCCTGCATACAGAAATTTAGGTTTAAAGAAAGAATGAAACTCTTTGTAATAAAGAGAATTAGTTAATGAATGAAAAATGAGAAAATAATAAAAAATAAGAATAAAAGAAAAATCAAAGAGAAATGAAAATGAAGGAAAAACAAAATGAATGAAAAACAATGACAAACATAAAAGGGAAATCATGAATGAATGAATGAATGTGACAAGATTTTGAGATAAAAATGTGAGTAAATGCTGAAAAAAATTCATTCGACTAAATTGAGAATGAATGGAGTTAAAGAATGAAAGAAAAAAAGAAAGAGCTATGAAAGGGAATTGTGAAAGGAATAGAGTGAATGAAGAAGCTGCATGAAAGAAGAAATTGAAGCATGATGGCCAGTCAAAAACTTAATGCTTATGCCTCTTGGATGATGGCCAGGATTGAAGAAATAAAAATGGTATTAGAAACAAAATAGCTTTTCTTTATCATAGAAGAAAATCAATCATATTGGAAGTCTTCTTTGAGAATGGCATATAAAAGCTGTAATGGGGCCCATAGATTGATATATTTAGACATTCAGTGGTTGAAAGTCAGTCCTCTGTTGAAGTGGAGCAAAGTGAGCCAATCTTAGCTCTCTGTAACTCAATGAATTTTAATTGCTTAGATGGTAATAATAATACAAGCTATAAAGTAATCTATATACTTATTAAAACTATCACAGTTGACATGAATGTAGATGGTTGGATATAAATATCATTAGGTTTGGTTTGGTATAAAAGTATATCACTCACTCACAGGTTTTTTAATACTGAAATTTGGTACAAATAATCAGTTCATAGCTATATGGTTTTAAGTATTCTTATCTAATACATTTAGTTTTGATTTCTTTATTTAAAAGCGTGTCAACTTTTGTGGGCTAATTAATGCCAAAGCCATCCTTGTCGGAAAACAGCAGTAATACTATTTAACCCATAGCTTCATACCTTTCTCGAAGGGTATTAGTCCAAAAGTATATACAATTGGAGTTTAATTTGAACTCGCTTCCTTTGTGGCCACAGTCCAGCACATTAGTCACTATACCATCTGATGATGAGGCTCCAGTCCTGGAGCTCTGAAGAATGCTATTGTGATGACTCCCTGGTCCACTCTGATCTTGACTGGTTGTACCTGTTAGGGTCCTATCTATGGGCCAAATAGGACTGTTTACCCATTTGTGTGTGCAAACAAGTGACTGATGTTAAATTGAATTGTTAGTGTTACTTAGCAATACTTGGAACCATTTGGCCATGTGCAAATGAATGAATAGTGTTTAATAGAATTATTAGTGTTAAATAGCAATACTTGTAACCACTTCATTGTGTGCAAACAAATGATTAATATTAAATAAAATTATTAATGTTACTTGGCAATACTTGTTAACATTTAACTGTATGCAAACAAATTAGCTCTAACTTAAAAAAAAATAGAATTACCTGCCAACTGTTCCCTTACAATGTATATGTATAACCATTAACTGGCTGATATTAAATTGTTAGTGTTCTACAGAAATACTTGAAACTAGTTAACTGTGGGCTAACAAATGAGCTCTGGCTCATTCAAAAATGTTTTCACTGATCACATTTAAAATGAATATATATATATATATATATATATATATATATATTTCTTTAAGAAAAAACCAAAAACCGGTTAATTTAGGATTATAAATTTATTTCCATCTTGTTTTTCAGTTTCTGGTGTGAACCAAAAACACGAAGAAAAAAATTTTTTTTCTTCATGTTTTTGGTTCACACCAGAAACTGAAAAACAGGATGGAAATAAATTTATAATCCTAAATTAACCAGTTTTTGGTTTTTTCTTAAAGAAATATTGCTCTGTAATAAATTACGTTGAGCTCTCTACCAGGAAAATTTAAATGTTCGGCTCTTGAATGATTTGCTTGTCCTGAAGGAATTACTCCAAACTCTGGTTTAACTTGACCAAATAATGCCCCTATATATATATATATATATATATATATATATATATATATATATATATATATACATGATTTGGCATTTAATAAAAACCTGATAGTACTGATATACTATAAAACCCAAACAACTTTTCTCCTTTAAAAAGTGCAGCAAACACTTATGGGCTATTTAATGTTAGAAGTTGATACAAATAATCTGCACAGTTATATGGTTTCAAGTATTCCTATGTAATACTAATAATTTATACACAATTATACTATATCATGTAACTATTCCTAGATTTAATAATAATAATTCATATGTATACTGTTATATTGTATTAAATATTCCTCTCTATTATTAGTACTTTTCAAATAGATCTATTTGACTTATAGATACTAACAGATACTACCACTCTGGGTTAGAGTGGACCTGAGAATAATGGCAATGAAAGAGTGACTCCACACTCCCTAGAGCTCCAGAACTGAAGCTTCACCACTGGATACAGCTTAATATCATATCTAGGACACCTCTTCAGGACTTAACTACCCCTGCAGAGGATGCAGTCAGTATATCCTAAACTCTGCTAACAGGGTTATCTGAATCTGTACTCAGAATCATCCTGCTACATCAGGTTTCTGAGGAATGTGCATAATTATATATTAATTAATATATAACATATTTATGAAAGTAGTAAAGTAAAGTTGGCGACTGTAGTCAAGGGTGATCAGAAGGTTCCCTTTTCAATAGCTACTACACCGAGGTGTAGGGGAGGGCACTATTCCTTTCCCTGGATTGCTTCACTTTACCCTTGATACTTACCTTATATTCCTGAGTGTTAAGCAAGGAGGTATCAAGTATCATTTTTAAAGTCTTTGGTATGATGCTACCTGGGATTGAACCCAGGTCTCCTGGACCATTGGCGAACACTCTCCCCATTAGGCCAATGAGCCCGTTTTTTTGGTTGGGGTCTTACTTCTCAGCAAGGGATACAGTTGGTATCTTCTAAGGCCCACCAACCAAGGCTATTACTGGTAAAGGATGCTGTGAAGGACTAAGAAAAGATTTGCTACTTTCCATCATAATAATGATATATATTAGTATATCATTAAAAAACTTTCTCTTGTTATGAGTAAAATATTTATGTCTAAATGCAGTTTATTGTCATACCCAGGACACTCCTTTTTTTTGTGGATGGGGGTCTTACCACTCTGCTGAGTATATAACCAGCATATCCTAAACCCTACCAGCAGGATGGACAAATGGTTAGCCTGAATCAATAAAATTAACTGCTGTCCCCCCCCAAAAAAAATTGCATTCTTACTTTGAGGCTGTTGTATTTTTCAAGGAGGCCTTTAGATAATGAATGTGCATATTTTGCTGATGAAACATACTGAATATCGGTAGAATCACAAATTTTTGTGGCTGTTGACTATAGGTAGAGTATAAGACTGAAGACTAACATTTATCAGGGTTCTTCTATTTCCCTAATACAATGATATTTAAAATTACAGTATCATAGAGTGAGGCTAGATACAAGTAGCCTCTGGTATCTTGGTAAATTTTAGCTTGTCGTATATCTCAATTTCATATGTAATACTCTAGAGCTATTTTATATCAGTTTTTGAGACGAAAGAGTCTTATATGGTACTTATATGAAATGGTCAAAACAACTATATCATTTTCAAGAAAGTAGGTACATTGATTATATATAAGTAAGTTGGCTGACCATAGTTTAGGCCATTTGAAGGCTCCCTTTTCAATAGCTACTACACCATGGTATCAGGCTGGGCACAACTCCTTTCCCTTGATTGCTCTACTTACTCTTGATTCATATCTTATTCTGAGTATTAAGTAAGGAGGCATCAAGTACCAATTTTGAGTTCTTGGTATGACTCAACCTAAGATTGAACCTCGGTCTCCCGGACCATTGGCAAATATATATATATATATATATATATATATATATATATATATATATAAAATATTTGGAGGCACTAGTGGTGTAATGGTTATCATCATAAATGGACATGGTGACTTGAGTTGAAATCCTGGATGAGGCTGTTTGCATTTCACAGTGCTAATACCCTTGAGAAAGGTGAATCCAACAATTCTCTCTTCAACTATGGGAAAATAGTTGAGCAAACTGGACTTTTTGGCCTTGGTATGGCAACCAGTCTAGGTGAAGGAAAACCCTTCGAAAATTGACCTTGTGTCACATTCTGGTCATGTGAAGGGGTTGGTGGATACATGTTTAGATATAGTATATAAACAATATATTGGAAAGTTAGAATGACCATTTTACTTCAGGTTAAATAACAATAAACTTCAGGTTAAATTACAATAAACTAATACTTGTAGAACAACATTTTCATTCAAATGGTCATAATTTTAAAATAGATGCAAAGATCACTATCATAGAAAGAATAGAAAAAAGAATGTAATGAACAATCCTCAACAAGATGGACAGACTTGGGTTGACACATAAACACCGAATCAAACAAATACCTGACCAAAGCAGTCATGGCTTATTTGAAACACACCTCACTCTCCCAAATGAAAAGCTCTGTGCAAGAGATCATATAAAGGTCAATTAAAGACATTTGGATCAGAGAAAAAATTTTCTTTCAACTAATGAATATGCTACATTACCAGATCATTTTTATTGCTTCTCGTATAGAATATCAACACTTTTAAAAAGAATATTTTAAAACCTTAAAAAAAAAACCCTTTTTGTTCTAATGTTACCGTTAGGTTGAAATGAGTTAAGAACAATTAAAAAAATAAATAATTTAAAAGAAATGTTCCTATTTGTCATATCATTTCTATTCACCTCTTTCTTTCTCTATCACTCTATGTTTGTGTGTGTATATATATATATTTATATATATTCAAGCTAATTTCTCTTTAACTTGATTTTTTAATTTGAGTAGATTTAGGGTAAAGTAAGCTTTTCATTTCTGAAGGCCCCTTTGAAAATTATTGTTTACTAATAAGGCCTTTTGACAAGGCTGTGAAAGGCCACACTTGAAGGTTGATAGTGATGAACAGAATGAGATAGATAGATAGATATGAACAGTCTGAGCTAGCTAAGTTAGATAGACAGAAAGATATGCATAGACTAAGATAGGTAGATAGATAGATTGATATGAACAGCCTAAGCTTGCAAGACTAAGAGAGATAGATAGATAGATAGATATGCATAGACTAAGAGAGATAGATAGATAGATATGCATAGACTAAGAGAGATAGATAGATAGATATGAACAGCCTAAGCTTGCAAGACGAAGATAGATAGATAGATATGCATAGATTAAGATTGATAGATAGATAGATATGCATAGATTAAGATAGATAGATAGATAGATAGATAGATATGCATAGATTAAGATAGATAGATAGATAGATAGATAGATATGAACAGCCTAAGTTAGCAAGACTAAGATAGATAGATAGATAGAAAGATATTGTAGACTAAGATAGATAGATAGATAGATAGGAACAGACTGAGATGAATAGGTGGTCTATTCTTTTAAAAAGTTCCAAGTCTACAATATGCAGTATTAGTTAATTTTGTTAAGAACTGGTTTCTTCAACATTTTGTGACCATACTGTATACTTTGTTACACTCCCACCTCTTATCTGTGGGTGTTGAATCTTCTAATAATCAATTAGGTTCTCAAAAATGTCCAGTTAAAATAACAATCATTTTAAGCTTGCTTAATTGGTGTTAGGCCTTTGTGACAACAGCCGACTGACACTTGGCTGAGAAATATAAACTTCATAGGTTTAATTTTAAATGCATCTCACTTGTCTCATACAGGTAAATGGTTTGGCCTTGACTAACCAACCATTGAACACTTGATCCTTTCCACTATTTGCAAAATACACATTTCCTAAAATGTATTTTCACATACAAGTAGATACATGAACCAATATATGAGGGTCAATCAATAAACAAGGTGAATTTTACCCAAAGAATTAGCGATCGGAAACACTGTTTATAGTTGCACCCTTTTTAAAGTAATCAATTGTGATTTGGTTTGGTTTTATGGCATTGTAGTTAATTCAACGCCAATTCCCTTTACACATATTTATTAAATATATGATTTCTAAACACATTTTGTCAATAACATTTTTAACCAAGCCTGAGCCCATTTTTTTTCACACAATTAAATGATCAAACACTTCTATTTCATACAATCCAGTTTAGCATAAGTATACAGTTCTATTTGATTCATAGATAGGACCCTATCAGGTGCTACCACTCTGGGCCCGAGTGGAGCTGGGAGAAATGGCAATGAAGAGGTGCTCCGCATTTCCCAGAGCCTCACCATAAGATTATTTAGTCATATCAGTACACTCCTTAGTGAGTCTTACCCCTATGCGAGATGCAGTTAGTATATTCTTCAGTCCCAGCCAACTGGGCCAATCAATAGTGATGGGTCCTTTCATATCCAAGATGACTGTCAGCATGATCTTCTTTACTGTCCACTGCACCCAGAACTTTTTCTTTACTTGAGAGTTAGTGTGTTTCCATTATATAGACTATCTTTTTGACTCTGGCTCATGGTGACAAACCCATGTTTAGTCTATTTGTAAATGTTTTTCTTTTTACTGAAATATGTTTCTCCATTCACATCACTCATTCTTCTGTAAATTGCACATGGTTTGCACTCCTCAGCCACCAAAAATTTGATGACAGATCTCTGTTTATTAAAAGACCTTCATACATATCTGCTTCTTGTATGTAATTATCTTCTACCCAACACCACTCCAGCCAAGCCCAGAATTTGACACAGGGTCAATTTTTTGTAGATTACAGGTTGTTTGAAATTAGAGTTTTTCTTTTCCTTGACTGATTGCCTTATCAAAGCTAAAGAACCCAGTTTGCCCTGCTATTTATCCATAGCTGGGATGGGGGGGGAGACCAGATGGATTCATGCCTTTCCTAAGGTCATTAGTACAAAGTGAAACACAACCAACTTTGTACAGGATATGAAATCAAGTTGCCAATTACATTTCTTGTGATGATAACTGTTATGCTTGTTTGGTATAATGCTTATTGTCATAGAAAATGAACTTGATGAGCAAAGTTCAAATCCTGGTTTGAGACTGCATTCAACTTTGTGCTAATACCCTTGGAAAAACCATAAATCTGTTCTCCCCCAAGTTATGGGTAAATAGTAGAACAGATTGGGTTATTTAGCCTTGGTCGAGCACCTAGTGTAGAAGAAGGTAAGCTCTAAATTCACATCAGTTGTACTTTGTTAAAAAAATTGATCTTGTTTTAGTATTAGATCAAAACTATGATTTGATTGCCAATTGGACTTGAAATAGCTTTATTCTCGAAGAGCATTTTAAGTGTATTGCTTTAATAAAAATTTCATTGTGTTGTGCTATTTTTTTTACTGGGTTACAATAAAATATAGACCAAATGATAGTTTTAGTATTCGATCAAAACTATTTTGTTGCTAATTGGACTGGAAATTGCTTTATTCTTTAAGACCATTTTAAGTGTATTGGTTTAATACAAATTCTGCTATAATGTGCTGTTTTTGCTGAGAAACATTTATATACAAAATCAATAAGTTTATTTATAGATCAAAACCATCACTTAGTTTCCATTTGAACTGGAAATTATCTTATTCTTTTAGAACATTTTTAAGTGTATTGCTGTAATAAAAATCTTGCTATGATGTGCAGTTTTTGCTTAGTTACGTTACACACACACACACACATATATATATATATATACACACACACACATGGGTGTTTGTATTGTTATGTTGTAGCAGCCTTTCAACTCCTGGTGAACTTAGTAACTAACTACAAAGGGTCAAACATGAGTAAGTTTGAGAAATAGTCAGAGGAGTTTTGGGGAATTTTAAAAAGGTCAGTCAGTGATTGAGTGAAAAACTTTTAGAGGACAAAGAGCTTAAATTTTGGAGCGCTCATGATCTCCTCTTAACTGGGTGGTGGCTACAATTTACCAAACCACTAGTAATTGCTTCATCAACTCAAAAATACCACTCCATGTCATCCTGATTTGTGACCAGTCTTAAGAAAAGCTGGAACACGCTGATAAAGTGAGTGGTAGTTTTTTCTTGGACCATGTCTGACTCTTTCTTTTTCTATAAACTTATTTTTATTTCTTCACCTTATTTTTGTCTCTGTCAATTTTTGTTGAGGCCCAGCAATGCCAAATTATACATTTTAGGAGAATTTTAGTGATATATAGATATTGTTCTGTCCAATACTTTGGTAGTTCTGGACATTTTCAGATCAATTTGTGGATTGATTGAGACAGTATTTTCATGATGCTGATCTGGTTCTAAAATGGAGAAAAATAGAACCGTCTATAAAATGGAGGGGGAAAAACTGTTGTTAGAATGAATTATACCCTTGAGAAAGTCTGAAGAACACATTAGCTGAAGCATTGTAATAAGAACTAAAATAAAGACAATAGACAATGACTCATTTGAGAATTTCTGCCTTTTGTTGGGGGGTTCCCAGGGTGTTCGACTGCAGTCTTGATGTATGCAAGTTTGAACTCCAGTCACACTATTACATTCACTTTTGGACTAATACCCTTAGGAAAAGTATGACCCCCCCCTTAGCTATCGGTTAAATAATATCACTGCTTTTCTTCTACAAGGATAGCTTTGGCATCAAATTACCCATGATAATTTAGAAACCGAACCAAAGGAAACCTGACATTTATTGAAGCTTGCTTTTCACTTTTCTTTCACAAAATTATTTCATTGTTTAAATGTTGATCAAAACATGATAGCCATAAACAAGTCAAGATAAAAATGTATCTAACTAAATGCTTCATATCTCCTGATATTGTAATTCATTCATTGTTGTATGAGCTTTCAACAAAATACATAGACTGATGGACAGTCTAAAAATAGATGATTGTTTTCCGTCAGCTGTCAGCAAAAATGTGCTTTTCTGGACTTTGTTATTTGTTAAAATGCTACTGCCGATTATATTTCTATATTTATGAGTTGAACAAAGAAGTCCTCATTTTTCCTGTTCATGTTAATATAATTCTTTGATCAAAACATTTTGTTTAACGCCATCTAATATCCACCCAGTGGGTGAGGCTTAGAATATGCTGACTGTATTCCCCCTGCTGAGGGATAAGGAGTTTCCCTCAAAATAGGTGTCATGTGCATGGAACTAAATTGCATCTGGTGGTGAGGCTCCAATTCTAGAGCTCAGGTGAGTGTGGAGTACCTCTTCATTTCCATTACTCCCAGGTTCACTCTGACCCAAAATGGTAGTACCTGTTAGTGTTCTATGTATGAATTAAATAGATCTGTTTAGAAATTATTTGTATTCAATAGGAATACTTGATGCCATATGACTGTAAATTATTTGTATTAAGAAAAGTTGCTTGAAACTATAATTTTTTTTACTAAGGATTATTATCATTAGATACTTGAAACTTTTTATTTTCTTGCCAATTATTGTTGTTAGATAGGAATACTTGAAACTATATCATTTCTTTCCAATTATTGGTGTTAGATAGGAATACTTGAAAACATATAATTTCTTGCCAATTATTGGTGTTAGATAAGAATACTTGAAAACATATAATTTCTTGCCAACTAGAAGAGTCTTAGAAACTTGATGGTTTGGTTTTGTTGATTTTATGGCAAATCAACCATTGAAGGTTATTTCATGCCAAATCATCTTTATAAATATGTAGTGAAAAGGGAAATTAATTACCTTGTGATCTTAAGTGATCTTGTACGTGTCTTTCCTGTAAATGTCTGATAAGGAAAAATCTGCCCACTTTCGGAACCTGAATTTATGTGAAAGAATGTCTTGTATCGGGTCATGTTCATAAATTTTGGCTCTCCAACACGTGCATAAACAGTGGGCATATGAAGGGGTAAATGAGTTTTTCTTAGCTTGATGCTTTTGAAATGCATACAGGATGAGGCGAGTCAGAAAGGAAAAGAAAAAGTAAAGGAAAGATTGATCTACTAGTAAATGTTGGATTCAATTTTTTATCCCCCTCGACAAAGAATTTCAATTTTTAAAATTTCTCTTCACTTCAAAATATATATTAAATATATTTGATTTGTAAATACATTTTGTCAATAACATTTTTAAATGTGCCTAAGCTCATTCTTTTGCACACAGTTAAATGCTTCCAAGTATTGCTATGTATCACTAACATTCAATTAAACATCAATAATTTGTTTATTCATAGTTAGATTAGCAAACAGTTCCATTTAGCAGAAGTCATTTGTTTGCTCACAGTTTAAATATCAAATAGTTCTATTTGACTCATAGATATGACCCTATCAGGAGCTACCACTCTGAGTCAGAGTGGACCTGAGAGCAATGGCAATGAATGGGTACTTTATATTCCCCAAAGCTCCAGCATTATTGAAGTCTCACCATCAGATTATTTAATGTCATATCCAGGACTGTGCTAGAGATCTGAGGAGATGTGCTGTGGCTCAGATTTCAGTGAAAATCACCTGTTACTAATTGTGAAAAAACACAAAAAATGAAATAATGAAAGCAAATACATCATTGTTAATTATATATATATACATATATATAAAAGGATGAAGAGTGTTACAAGCAAGGAAGTTAATTTCACACCATAACAATGAAAATTCTCTTTACTCTGTAGAAAGATCAGGTTATGTGACATTGATAAAGTCACAGGAAGACATTGTGGAAAATCTGATTGACTTGTGTAGTTTTTTTTTTGGTTTGGTTGATGGCATATCAACCTTCGTGGGTTATTTAATGCCAAAGCCATCCTTGTAAAAGAACAGCAGTGTTACTATTTAATCATAGTTGGGAGGGGGTATGGCCCTTGGCCTTATGAGTAGAGTGTTTGCCAATGGTCTGGGAGACTGGGGTTCAATCCCAGATTGAGTCATACCAAAGACTCAAAAAATGGTACTTGATGTTGCCTTGCTTAACACTCAGCATTATAAGGTAAGGATCAAGGGTAAAGTGGAGCAATCCAGGGAATGGAGTAGCGCCCTCCCCTACACCTTGGTGTAGTAGCTATCGAAAAGGGAGCCTTTGGGTCACCCTTGACTATGGTAGCCAACTTTATTTTACTTTACCTTCCCCCTGTTGATTAGTTTGAAAGGGAACATCATAGCACAACTGGAGTTCAAACTACAATGTCACAGTCCAGTATGTTAGCCACTACGCCATGGGGATTCCCCCACCCCCAATTTTTATAGGAATACTATCATGCCAATATCCCTTTAGAAAAATATCTGATTTTTCATCCAGTTTTTTTTTTCATAATTCGAATATACTAATACCATTGGATTTCATTACTTACCTTACTATATATATATATATATATATATATATATAATCACGAGTAAAGACTATCTTAAATGATAGATTATTAGAGAAAAAGAATCAATTATCATCCAGTTTGATTGAATAGATTTGGTCATTCACGTTTTGATGGTCAGGAATTATCAATCATTTACTTAGAAAAGAGATAAAAATGACATAATCTTATAATTCACTAAATATCCATTTGGGGTGGGGGAGTCCATGTAGCATAGTGGCTAACATGCTTGACTGCATCATCGTAGTAAGTGGGTTTGAACTTCAGTCATGCAATTATATTCACTTTCAGACTAATACCCTTGGGGAAGGCATGAAACCCTTTATCCCTTTAGGTTAAATAGTATCACTACTGTCCTTCTACAAAGATGGTTTTGGTATTAAATAACCCACAAAAGTTGATATGCTATTAAACAAAGAAACTAAACCAAACCAAATGTCTGTCCATTCATCCATCTCGTTAAGTCTTGGCCATTTTTGACTTGATTCTAATGAAGTTTTCAGGAATTGTTAGGGTCATCCAAGGAAAGGTTTTATAGTTATATTTGGAGACCTGGCTTAGACTAAGTTTTACGTGGGATCTGTGTCTCTCTCTCTCTCCCTCTCTCTGTCTTACTGTCCCCTCATCAAAAGTATGTCCGTCCCATGTTATTCTCTTGTTCCCAGTAACAAAATATTTTCTTTTGCATGAAGTAGAGACAATTTTCAGTTCAAGTCTATTTGGTTTGATTGTGTTCTAAGCCATATCAACCCCTGTGGGTTATTTAATACCAAATCCTGTTTACACACCACATGGGGGTGTCCTTGTGGTGTAATGGTTAAATTGATGGACTGTGGAATCATAGTAAGCGAATTTGAACTACAGTTGTGCTATTACATTCACTTTCAGACAAATACCCTTGGGAAAGGTATGAACCCTCTTATCCTCCCAGCTATGGGTTAAATTGTACCAGTACTGTTCTTCTAGAAGGATGGCTTTGGCATTAAATAACCTACAAATGTTGATATGCTATAAAACAAAGAAACCAAACCACACACACACACACACACACACACACACACACACACATATATATATATATATGTATGTAGAAAAATTGATTACAAGGCAATCCAAGTGGAAGGAGAGATTTATTAAGAAGTCGACATTATAGCGTTTCGGTTCTACTGAACCATCATCAGGACCATGAGGGGTGATATTAGCGATGTTAAGTCAATGATGGATGTTTAAAAATATATATATATAATTTGTAAGTGAATAGTTTGTAGGTACCTTATTTTTAAGTAAGCTAGAGCTCATTTGTTTGCGCATGGTTAAATGATTTTAAACTATTGGTACCTTGTACTATAAATTTTATTTAATCTTAATCATTTTTTGCACACAGTTAAATGGTTTCAAGTATTGCTATTTAACACTAATAATTCTATGTAATATTTATAGTAATCCCTAGTAAAAGATTTCAAGTTTTGCTATCTAACACTTATAATTCTATTCAACTTTAATCTTTTTTTTTTTGCACTGTGAAATGGTCTCAAGTATAGTATAGTTCTATTTGACCCATAGACAGGATTCTGACAGGTACTATCACTCTGGTTCAGAGTGGACCTGGGAGTAATAGCAGTGAAGGGATATGCCACATTCCCCAAAGCTCCAGGATTGGAGCCTTACCATCATATGGTTTAGTATCATATCCAGGACGCTTCATGAGATGTGGAGTCTTACCCCTCTGCAGAGATTCATTTGGTGTATTCTATAGCCCCAGCCAACTGAGTTATTCTGTTTAGTCTGTTTTCGAATGAGTGCAAAGCACAAGGACAAATTCTTTCCCAGACGGGCATCCACTTAAAAGGGCCTTCTCATATAGCCTGCTCTATGCAGCCATAAGCATCGGAAATCTTGAGAGGCTGCAAATCATCACCAAAATGTCAAAGAAGAAGGACATCATAAGCAATGTCATCCATCCTGAGTTTCATTCATGAGGAAGATATTTTTGATATCAGATGGTGAATGGGATATGAATGTTAGGTATAAATAAATGGAAGGTTTTGACACAAAGTACTTTATTTTGAGAGCATTCGGGTAGATTTTGTTTCTGTTTTACTGTTCACCTTGTCCTTGATTCAAATAGATTTATTGACATTTTCTTTAACTTTCAAGAATCAGTGACTACATATAAGTCTTGCTTTTTTTTTTTTGCTAATCAGTGAAATTATTTGAAAGAGAATGTTTTTCAATGCCAACATATCAAAAACTTGTTGACAAAAGTGAATGGAAAGTATAAGAGAGTGAAGTTTTTAAAGAAATGGCTTGTTAAAAATAGACCAAGAAAATATTAATTTTCTATTGATACAAATATGAATTATAAAGAGAGATGTGCAGCTGGATTCTGTAGCAAAAATACCCAGCATTGGTTAAGAGAAAGCGAAGTCTTCTGATATAAGGTAACACAAGACATCATATTACTCGAACGACTTGAATCAAATTTCAAGATCTCAAGAGAATTAAACTGATGCTACACCCAGCCTTGTTCAGGATTTGAACCCGGGTAGCCAAATCCACTTTCTCCAGCAATAACTATTACATCATGAGTGCCTCCTCCTACTACTACTATTATAGCCATTAAATGGAGATAATTATAAAGAGTGTAAATTCATATTGCTTTTCAAGAGTTTTACACATATAAGTATTAAAAAGAAGGGATAGAAAATCATGTTGTTTTTAATCAGTTTTCTTTGTTGGTACAATTTGATTTCTTGGACTTATCTCTTTACTGTGATGTCAGTAGGACTTAGAATATGCTGTCCTCTTTCCCTTGCTGAGGAGTAAGTCACCTGCTTCCTTAAAAAATAATGACACTAAACTGCATCAGTTTTGGAGCTCTGGGGAGTGTAGAGTATCCTTTCATTGGCGTTACTCCCAAGTCATCTCTGACCTGGAGCTGTAATAAACTGTTGGTCAAATAGATTTGTTTAAAAATTCATATGCAATAGGAATACTGGAAACCATATAGTTGCGTGCAAATTAATGGTATTAAAAATAGTTACTTGAAGCTTTAATTATTTACTAAGGGTTATTATTATTAGTTACATAAAACTATATAACTGTGTGCAAACAAATTATTATTGAAATAAATAGTTACTTAAAACCCTATAATTGTGAATTTGTATTAGATTAGAATTCTTGAAACTATACTAGTAAAAGTAAAGTTGGCGACCTTAGTCGAGGGTGACCCAAAGGCTTCCTTTTCATTAGCTACTACACAAAGGTGTAGGGGAGGGTGCTACTCCTTTTCCTGGATTTCTCCACTTTACTCTTGATCTTTACCTTATAATGCTGAGTGTTAAGCAAGGAAACATCAAGTACCATTTTTTGAGTCTTTGGTATAACCTGACCTGGGATTTGTGCAAATTATTTGTATTTGATAAGAATACTTGATATCACATAACAGTGCAAAAAATCTCTTCAGAAACAATTGCACACAAAAATAATGTAAATATAGATGTACAATGAATGCAATTCTCTAACCTCTAGGCATAAAAAATCCTTGACAGGTTGACATGTTTTTAAAATCAATCAATCAATCTTATCCTTTTAGTATTATGTATTGATTGCTAATCCAGTTTGCAATCAAAGAAAAAAGAATCAATTAACATCATTTATTTTGTTTATGACAGAAGCTAAATTAGCTCCTAAGATTTTAAGTTTTAATTACTACTAGATGACTCATGAACATGTAGGTTCAATTCGTAACATTTCTCCATGATGATATTGATGCTTCTGTTTAGGAACAAGTGAACTTGTCTGATTAGGCATTTCATAATTATCTCTATTATATCAAGAATTTGGATTTAAAAAAATATAATATTCAATGTGAATACAGACTTGATAGAATTATCATCCAATTGCATTTTAAATTGGAAATTGCTTTATTTTCTTTGAACATTTTAAGTGTAAAGCTTTAATCAAAATATTGCAATGATATGATGATTTTTCTGGATTATGCTTATGTACAGGGTGGAACGATAAAATTGTCGTCCTAAAGAAAACAACACTACAGCTTTATTTTAAAACTTTTATTGAAAAAATCAATTCAGGTAACTTGATTATGTAGTAGAGCTGACATTTATTCAATGTAGCTGCCTGCAGCCTCAATCACCACCTCGATACGGACCCAGAACTGGGAGCATGCCTTTTCCACAAGTGCCGGCGAGAGCTTGGCGAATACTCGGTGGATGGCGGCAATCAGGCTGGCTTTGGTGTTGTGGGAGGTCATGTTAGTGATGTTCTCGACATGTGACCAAATGAAGTAGTCCAGCGGGTTCAAGTCGGGGGAGGAGGTGGGCCAGTGAGAGAAGGGTACAAAGTCGTAGCACTCCTTCTAAAGCCAAGCCTGCGTCTCTTTGGACTTGTGGGCTGCCGCGAGTCCTGCTGCCACACCCAGGGTCTGCCACCGGCCACCTGGTTGCACCAGGGGATCACTACACTCTTCAGCACATCCAGGTACACTTTGGTATTGACTTTCGAGCCGACTTTGAAGATGTGAGGTGGCATGATGTGGTCCTCATTTGAAACCACACCAAAGACCATAACTGTAGCCGTCTAAAGGGTCATTCGATGCTTTGAGCTGTGCTCTCAAGTGTTGAACCGTCCGGATTTGCATTTTGAGGGTGCTGGCAATGGTCCTGTTGTTGTAAGTTGGATCGGTCGAGAGCATGAGTTGTACAGCGGCGTATCTTCGATCTCGCTCATTGAACATTATGTCACTTTCAGACATGATAGAAGGCTCCTATCGCTCTTTGGATTTGTACACAACTGGCCAACTAGTAGATGATCTGCAACAAAAAAAGAAAACGGGTTTTCATTAAACGGAAATGGAATCATGTCGTCTTTTCTAGGGCGACAATTTTATCGTTCCACCCTGTACATATAAACAAATACATATGAGGGTCAACTGAAAAGTTCATAGGCTGACCAAGATATTCTCATGGAATATGACCAAATGAGGTTTATTTTTCAACAAACGAGGATCATTAAATAAGTTTCCAGACATTCTTTGTATGGGCCCTTTTATTGATAGTATACACATGAAACTCTAGTCCCCTTCGAAGTAATCTCCTCCGGCTGCAATGCACTTGTTGTACCATTCCAACAACTTCTGGAAGGCCCCATGGAAGTTCTCTTGTGTGAGCATGTCAATGACCTTCGTCACAGCCTCTTTCATCTCCTCAATTGTTTCATAATGACAGCCTGTGAGCTTAGGGAATAACCAAAAGTCACAGGGAGCAAGGTCTGGACTATTGGGTGGGTGAAGATCTGTCTTGATGCCCATCTTGGTCAAATAGTTTGTGACAAGGATGGAGTTGTGGACTGGTGCATTGTCCTGGTGGAAATGCCACTGACCCGATTTCAAGAGTGCTGGCCTCTTCCGACGGAATCTCTTCCTGAACTCCTTTAAAACCTCAACATAGTAACCCTAAGCCTAACCGTTCGGCCAATCAACTCTGGTGTATTGACTTCCATACTCCTCCCACACCTCTCATCAATCGTCACAGACTCCCTGGCTTCCTTGAATCTCTTATGCCACTCAAAAACTGATGCTCGATTCATGCAAGATGGTCGAAAAGCAGTCTGAAGCATTCCATACATTTTGGTGGCATTTTTTCCAAGTTTAAAACAGAATTTTATTGCATATCGTTTTTCCTCATGTCCATTGGATTTTTGAAAATCATCATCTGTGACAATCAGGCTTTAGTAGGGTGTATTCCAGTTGCTACTGTAGCTATTCATTTGAACCTGAAATCACAAAACTTTGTCAGTCATCTCATAAGATGTATAGCAATAACATACTGAATTTTCAAGAGTCCAGGACAATTTTAAATGCCTGTACAAAAAAGTCTGGAAACTTATTGAATGCACCACATCCTCACACTTCTTCCACCAATGTTGCTGTGCTTGTATCCCATTGGTCAAAACAGTCATCAACTGCAGATATGATGTCATCGTATGAACTTTTCAGCCCACCCTCATAGTCTCCTTTGCGATCCTCACACTTCTTCCATCAGTATTGCAATGCTTGGATCCCATTGGCCAAAAAAAATCATCAGCAGTAGATATGTAATCATTATGAACTTTTCAGCCCACTCTCATAATCACCTTCACAGTCCATACACTTTTTCCATTGGTGTTGCAGTGTTTGGATTCCATTGGCCAAAAAGTCATCAACAGTCTATATGTCATCATATGAACTTTTCAGCTCACCCACATATATACACTCTCATCCATAAATAAGTACATCCCAAAGAAATTTTTATAAAAAGTTCATTTTCTCCTAAACCAAAGACATGAAAATTTTTATTTTAAAGGAACATTATGCAATTGAAACAGATATTATTGGATGTTATTCATTACCAAACTCTACAACATTGAAACTTGAATTAAAGATAAAAATTACAATGCTTCTGTAACCAAAAATGAAATTGTTTAAATATATATACATATATAAGAAGTGTACTTGTTTTTTTTTATTACTACATATTCATATTTTTTAGTTATAGAAAACACCAAACTTTCATTTATTTTGGAATGAACTTAGTTCAACCAGTATTTAGCCACAGGAAACGTTTTTGGTTCTTTTTACTTGTGCATTGCAAAACTTACGAATTAAAGTAAGAGTGAAGTAAAGAAAACTATCGAGGCTGAAAAAAAGATTCTCATATGATTGTCTTTCATGAATTTCATGAAAATGAAGGTTGACCTTCTTTACTGACTGCTGTACCTGGAACATTTTCTTTACCAGAGAGTCAGTGTGTTTCCACTCTATGGACAATGTTTTTGACTCAGGATCATTATGGCAAAATCATGTTTGGCCCATATGTCAAGATTTTTTTGACTGAAAAATGCTTATTTATATACATCACCCATTCTTCTATGAATTTCACATTTGATGACGGAGTTCTGTTCAAGCTAGGAACTTTTTGATTTGCCGCCATTTAGAATAGCCTCAAAACAAATATTTTTGTGTGATTAGAATAATTTTTTCTATAAACCAATTCCAAACCATGCAGAGTTTACATCTATGGAAAAAAATTCTGAAACGGTAAAATTTCTTTTACTTTTTAAAAAAAGAATCACTGATTGAATGATCCTCAAAAAATTAAGAATGAAGAGTTGTAGTATCATTTTCTTTGTTGTTGTTTTTTTTTTAAATCATTTATTCTACTTTTTATAATGACTTGATTTGTATATTTGACAATGTTATTGAGTTGTTTTAAATTGTTTATGACATATGCCTATAGATACATTTTGTATACTATTTTTTATATAAATAATTGAATTATTATATATTTTGATTTTTAACACCATAAGCATTTACATTGGTAAACATTTATTGAAAAAGTTGTATTGTAAAGTAACTATTTTTGAAATAAGTGAAAACAATTTTTAATTGTGACATCAGCTTTTCCTAATTTTTTTGTTTTTGATGCTAAGCGACTTTTAACAACTTAGAAAAATGCATTAGTTTAAAAATCTAATAGACTAAATTTTGGAAATATGGAGGCTTCAATTAAAAAAAAAGATTTTCATCATTTTTTGAATTTGATTATTTTAAGTGGATTAAGAATCCTTTGGAAATTGAATATTTGATTGGTTTGTTTCAAAACTCGATGTTTACAAGTGCAGTCAAAGAAACTAGCTTAAAAATCTGCCTGACAAGTTGGAGTTGGAACTAATAGTGTTACATATTGACTTCTGACAGACCTGTTAGTTTGTGGATTCAAAACAGGATGTGCAGCTGTGTCTTAAGGTAAACAAGAGACAGCAGAAATGCCATCTGAATTGCGTAAGAAAAATGCGTGGGCATCCAGAAAATATGTAGAAACAGAAGTTTTCAACCCAGGGGTCAGCATTTAGTCAGCAGAGTTGACAAGTCATGCTGTTTTGGGTGCTAGCCCACCCTGTATCAGTCTCCCATGAAAGAAACATTAAGAAGCAAGGCTCTCTGGACATGTATCTCCACCTGGTGTAAATTTGAGGGTTTTTCGCTGTCTAGTATTTCCCTAGCAATACCTGTTTGACTCTCTTTCACACAACCAATTTCAACCTTTTGTTGTAATAAAGAAAAGAGTTTTTATTTTATATATGAGTGTTGTTGTCACTTTCATCCCTTAGTATACAACAGTAAATGATATATTAGTAAATCAAGATATTAGTCTTTTATTACTGAGTAAAATAGTTATTAGACTTTCAAACTATTGTTCTAAATTACATCTGATAGTGATATTTCAATTTGGGAGATATAGAGAGTGCTCCCCTCTAGTCCACTCTGACCTGGAGTGGTAGTATCTGTTAGGGTCTCATTTATGAGTCAAATAGATCACTTTAAAGATTATTCATATTTGATATAGGAGTGTGTACAAAAAAAAAATTTCCTAGGAAACCACTTTACAAAAAATGCAAATATGCATTTACAATGAATGCAATTCTCTAATCTTTAGGTATAACATAACCCTAGATGGGTTGACATGCCATTAAAATCAAACTATTGCTTTTATTGGGTCCTTCTTAAAATGTGCCCCACAGGTGTGAGTTAGAATTAGTAGAGAACAAATAATATCATCTAGATGAGTGTCCACCAATGGCTTGGGAAACCTGGGTTCAATCACAGGTCGAGTCATACCAAAGACTCAAGAAATGGTACTTGATGCCTCCTTGCTTAACACAAGGTATGGATCAAGGATAAAGCAGAACAATCTGGGGAAAGGTGTAGCACCCTCCTCTTACACCTCGGTGTAGTGGCTATTGAAAAGAGAGCCTTTGAGTCATCCTCGACTTCGGTTGCCAACTTTACTTACTTTAGATCAGGGGTGGGCAAATTTTTTGGTGAGAGGGCCACATCACTGGGTTAAGAATTATCATAAGGCTGCATCTTTAAAAGTCAAAAGAATTTAGACTCGATTCAAGTGCAAGTGTTTATTTTTTTTTTTTTTAGAGGCTCCTGTAGGCCACACACAACAATGCAGTAGGCTGTATGCAACCCATGGGTTGCAGTTGCCCACCTCTGATCGAGATGTTAGTCTTTTATTACTTATTAAAATGGGTTATTATTGGTTTTTGAAACTATTGTTACTTTGCAGAATTGTTATTTTGTCCTCCTTAAACTAGAACATCCACACTACAGCAATTTCAATATTATTTCCATCTTTTAATCTAGGACTTTAAACATTCATATTTAAACTTATTTGAATTATTTTAATTCATCATTGTTCATCATAAAATAACTGAAGGCAAAGATCATCTAGCTCTAAGCAAGTA
Source organism: Sepioteuthis lessoniana (assembly GCA_963585895.1). Classification (NCBI taxonomy): domain Eukaryota; kingdom Metazoa; phylum Mollusca; class Cephalopoda; order Myopsida; family Loliginidae; genus Sepioteuthis; species Sepioteuthis lessoniana. The sequence goes on from OY757934.1 coordinate 64,726,145, forward strand.
AAAAGTAAAGTTGGTGACCGTAGTTGAGGGCAACCAGAAGGCTCCCTTTTCAATAGCTACTACTCCGAAGTGTAGGGGAGGGCGCTACTCCTTTCCCAGGATTGCTCCACTTTACCCTTGATACTTACCTTATATTGCTGAGTGTTAAGCAAGAAGGTATCAAGTACCATTTTTAAAGTCTTTGGTATGACGTGACCTGGGATTAAACCCTGGTCTCCCGGACGGACCATTGGCAAACACTCTACCCTCTGGGCTCTAAGCATTGTAATTTTATTTTCAATTTCAGAGTTTCAGTTCTGTAGAGTTTGATAATAAATGATACCTAATGATATTTCTTTTGGTCCTTCAAAAAATGCACCTTACAGGTTTGAGCTGGTAGATGAAAAAAAATCATCTAGATATTAGTTTCTTATTTCTTATAATAGTTATTATTATTACTTAGTGCAGTTATTATTGGGTTCTTCTTAAATATAACTTTTTGGTAAAATCCAATTATAAATATCTACAGTACTTGATATAATTGATATAAATATCAACGTTTGATAGTAACTGTTATTAACAATGTTTAGAAGCTTTTCTTTTAAAAGGATGAAGAGACTCTAATTTGAATTTAAGCAGAAAAAACAACAATGAAAAAACAAACAAAAAAAAACACTGATTTCCTTAGATTTAAAGTAACACAATAATCACATTTATAAAAATAATACCAGTTAGACATATTTAAGTTGAAAGATGTATCAAGATATTTAGAGTCCATGTGTTTTTGTTATTGTATTATCCAGGAGAATCTAGGAGACTTGCTGTTACTCAGACTTCAGTGAAAAACTATCAGTTAAAACTGGTGTTAAAAATCCACAAGGAGTAAAATATTAATCTTAATAATACTTTGAGATAAAAATGGATCACCAAATGCTAGCCAGAAGACCAAACTTAGTGTTAAATAACAAGAAGAAAAAAAACTTGTCATCTTGTGGATTTTGCTATTTGAGCAGACTACTGAGTAAAAATGAAAGAAAATGAAAAAATAGGCAAAATACCTGGATTTTGCAAGAGAGCTGATTTTATAGGATTTTAAGATCTTAAAATGTGTGTCTGTGAATATATATATATATATGTACACACACATACATTGATAGAAAAGGTTGGTTTGGTTGTGTTTTATGGCATATCAACCCTTGTGGGCTATTTAATGCCAAATCCTGTTTATATATACCTACATATATATATATGATTTGTATTTGAACAGTTTGTTGGTAATATTATTTTAAATGACCCAGAGCTCATTTGTTTGCACACATTTTAATAAGTTTCAAGTATTGTTATCCAACACTAATAATTCTAACTGATATTATTCATTTGTTTGCATGCAAATGGTTTCAAGTCTTGCTATTTAGCATTAGTAATTCTATTTATCAAGTAATCTTATGTAATACAAATAAGTTGTACATGGCTGTACAGTTTCAAAGAACTAATGATAATAATCCCATCCCTATCAAAAGACTGAACAATTCTACTGACTTTTAGATGGGATCCTAACTGGTACTACCATTCTGGATCAGAGTGGACCTGAGAATAATAGTAATGAAGGGATACTCCATATTTCCCGAACTCTAAGACTAAAGCCTTGCCATCAGATGCAGTTTAATATCAAAACCAAGACATGATGGAAAAACAATTTACTTAGAATTAAATGTGTAGGTTATATAACTTGGTTTGAAAAACAACAGCTGTAAAAAAAAATGCAACAAAACTTTGACCTCGTTAGAACTAAAGCAACTCGGTCATTGCATCTATATAAATAGTTTCAGTTAGACATGCTTAAATTCACAGACACATTGAGATATACACATGAGTTTTTGCGATTAGGATTAGATGAATGAATAAATTTCTTTTTCTTTGTTATGTATTTTTTTCCTTTTTTTTTTTTTGTCTGGTGTGTGGAGAATTGTTTAAATGTACTATAAATTTAATACCCCAGCCTTTTATATATACTAACTTTTCAAAATACTTATACAGGCACAAACACCCACATTCCTGTTGGCCTAACCACCTAAAATGATTTCTTGATTGTTCTCTTTTAAAAGAATAGTTCTTTACTTTAAACTTTGTTTGTCTTTTCATAAATTGTACCTGTTTTGTTGCCAGCTGTGTGTCAATGTGTGTGTGTGTGTGTGTGTGTGTGTGAATGTTTGAATAGAATTGGTAGAAAACTGTTTGGTATTGAACCTGAAACAGACAAAGCTGAGTTTATCAGTGATTGAATTTTGCTTCTAAGTTCCTTATACTGAAAATCTTGGAAGTGCTGTGATGTTGATATTATGATGATTTGGTTTTTATGTATATGGTTCTGTAACATAGTGAAAATTGTATGGTTGAACAAGATTTCTGTTTGTGCAATTGTATTAAAATGCATTGATAAATGAAACAATTTACACTTCAGCTGGCAATTTTCTAACTGAACCCATGGAAATTACACAATTGGTACATACAGATGATAATGATAATAGAAATAAAGGATCAATAATATAATACAAAATAATGCCGTGAGGACCAGTCATATGAAAACAAAAATTGATAACGTACACTTGCTTCCGTTGTATGTTATGTAATGATAAAATGCCGCAAATTGGAAAAAAAAGGATACAAGACTAGGTATGACTAAGTGGGAAAGATGATCCACTTGGAATTTTGCAAGAATGTAGGTTTTTTTTGTTTTTTTTTTTTTCATTTAAAGTAATTTGGGATTTCTACTCTCAGTCAGTCTGGTATAAGCACTGTCCCAGTTTTCCTTTCTTCTTTCTCTCTCTCTTTCTCTCCTCTAATCTTTGATCAGTTCCTGACATATGTGCTTCAACTCAAAACTCCCCCATTCTTGACTGGACACCATCTATTTATTGACACAGCTTTCTAACATCTGAGCACTCGAATCAAAAACCGTCTGAGCAACATGGTCAGGACAATTTTATAACATCTGGGCACCAGAATTGAACCTCGCGTCTGCACCATGCTCAAGTTGCGATTTTTGCACTCAGAAAGACATGGGTTCAATTCAGGCCGGTAAGACAATGTCTACTCCTCTTTCTTAGAGAATACGGTAATTCCTGTTCATTGCAGCCATCTGACTCCTGTTCTCTATCACAAAGAGATAAAAATTTCACCCTATTAACAAATGGTATATGAACAAACTAGAATCTATTCTAGAAAATGAGATGTATGATATTCTCTAGGATTTTGAGATTCAAATGGATCTCCTAAGAAGGCCAGATGTGTTAACTCGAAAAAAAGAACTTGTCATATTCTGGATGTTGCAGTTCTAGTGTACCATAGATTGAAAAAATGGATAAATACTTTGATTTTGTTAGAAAGCTGAAAAAACTGTGGAACAGGAAAATGATGGTAATACCAATTGGAGTTGGTTTGGTTTCTTTGTTTAATGGCATATCAACCTTTGTAGGTTATTTAATGCCGAATCCATCCTTCTAGAAGAATGGTAGTAGTACTATTTGACCCATAGTTGGGAGGATAAGGGGGATCATACCTTTCCCAAGGGTATTTGCCTGAAAGTGAACATAATGGCATGGCTGGAGTTCAAACTCGCTTTCTATGATTCCATGGTTCATTGCTTTAACTATTACACCACAAGAACACCCCTCTCTTGGAGCTGGTGTACCTTGAATGGTCCCTAAAGATTTGGAAAGGAGACTGGAGGAAATAAAGATCAGAGAAAAAAAATTGAGACCATCCAGACTACAGTTAGAATACTTTGAAGAGTCCTGGAAATCTTTGTAGACTTCCTGTCACTTAGACTTCAGTGATAGACCACTAGTTAAAACTGGCAAGAAAAACTCACAAGGGCTGAAATAATAAGAATAATATATATATGTGTGTGTGTGTGTGTGTATTTGGCCAGCATTTCTTTGTTGATGCATATTTAATTAAACAACATAGACATCCTTTGTCTATATATTTTTGTATTTATCCTTTTGAGTCGTCACATTGATTTTATTATTTACAAAAACTCACCAGTAAAAATAATAAAGGCTCATTCTTACAAAGTAGTAATATACATACAAAAGTGTGTCATTTAGATGAAGATTGGGTGGTAGAAAAACAAATTTCCACTCCCATCTGTTCTATCTGTGTCTCTATTTTTGCTTCTTCTTCTTCGCTCGCTTGCTTGCTCTCTTTTTCTTTGGAACACAGACCTAGCCTCTGTGAGTCTCAAAAACCAACTGACTAGAAACCAAAAGTCAGCTCTTTTTATCTGTCTTTGATCTCGGGCAAGAAACTGAAATCTCTCGCTTGTGTTAGCCTCGTTCTGGCCGATGACACATGTTATTTCCACATCAATTTACTGAAATTCGCCTTGCTGGTCTATGATGTCTACAAATACATCCACAAACAATTTTCCTTCTTTTACTTTGGCGAGGTATGTCTTCAGCACAAAAGGTCACATCGCTTTTGCAATATACACACCCCTGATGATGGCTCGAGATCAGGCAGAAAGTTCTAAAGAACCAATTAATCATAGGAAATTTATTAACTGATTCCTGCTGGATATTATAAAATTGATATGGCAACTCAAAAAGATAAATACAAAAATATGTAGACAAAGTATATCTATATCGTTTAATCAAATATGTGTGTGTGTATATATATATATATATATATAGTCATCCATAGACAGATCTGTTTCGTTCTATTAGAACTCATCAGTGTGGCTAGACAGTCTCTCCCCGTAGCTGGGATTGAAACCCGGTTGACTCAAACGCCAAGCCAAAGCTTCTAACCATTTAGCCACGAGGAGATATTAGCTATATATACTGCTGATATGTATTGTAAAAGCAAGTTAGTGGGTATGGTGGGTCATTAAATTTCACTTCATCATTATCATGAGAACCGGCAGCATGGATTTCCTTGACTCTCTCTTGACCTTCATCCCTATTGGTCATCACTTTTGGCAAGTCCTCTTAACAGCATCTAATGTCTGTACTGAACTGATGAATGTAAGTTTTTGTTATTCGGCCAACACTGCTTTGTCCATGTATAGAAATCTGTATGAAGACATTGCTTATGAGTTTGTTTTTCTTTATCTAGCAGTACCTAACATGTCATGTACTTTTCTTACTTGGATGGTTTGCCTTTTGGGAGGTAAATGATCATACAGCTGCTGTTTTGTAAGGTACTGCTTCCAGGATTTCTGTAGTTCTCATTTTGCTTTTTCTCCAAGAGTTTCATTAAAGTCCAAGTGGTGCAACTGTATAATAGTACTGACACAGCTATAGCATTAAAGAATTCCTGTTCTTGTTTAGTCTATCTATCCCTTGTCAATTACTTTATGCAATAGACACCAAATCCTGAGGAGAATAGTAGGTAGGTAATTAAAGTAAAAGTAAAGTTGGCAACTGTAGTCAAGAGTGACCTGAAAGCTGCCTTTTCAATAGCTACTACACCGAGGTGTAGGAGAGGGTGCTACTCCTTCCCCTGGATTGCTCCACTTTACCCTTGATATGTACCTGTGTGCTGAGTGTTAAGCAAGGAGGTATCAAGTACCATTTTTTAAAATCTTTGGTATGACTCGACCTGGGATTGAACCCTGGTCTCCCAGGCCATTGACAAACACTCTTCCCACTAGGCCAATGAGCCGGTTAGTATTCATATATAGTTTTGAAAATAATTGAGATACGAGGTGTATATGATAAGTTTCCAGACTTTTTTCGTATGGGCATTTAAAATTGTCATAGACTCTCGAAAATTCAGTATGTTATTGCTATACATCTTTTGAGATGACTGACCAATTTTTATGATTTCAGGTTCAAATGAACAGCTACAGCAGGAATTGGAATACACCCTACTAAAGCCTGATTGTCACAGATAGAGATAATCCAGAATATGTTGGAACGGTACAACAAGTGCATTGCAGCTGGAGGAGATTACTTCGAAGGGGACTAGAGTTTCATGTGTGTAGTATCAATAAAAGTGGCAATATGAAAAAAGTCTGGAAACTTATCGTATGCACCTCGTATAAATTCTACACACAGAATGTGATCAGACATTAATAATGAAATTATTGATTACTTATCCCCCCCCCAACAAAAGGTCACTGTCCCAAAACAGCACTTTGCCACGCGCTTCAAGACAAGACAGTGTCAGAGGAGAGTATATATTTACCTACCCTTCCGCATGATCAGGATGTGATATAAGGTTAATTTTAAAGCAGAGTTTAACAGGTTTGAATTTAGAGTTTTCCTTCTCCTAGATGTGTTGCCATACCAAAGTTAAAGCACTTACTATTTATCCATAGCTAGAGAGAGAATGATTAGATTGATACCTTTCCCAAGGGTATTAACACTATGTGAAATGCAAACAGCCTCAGCCAGGTTTGAACTCTAGTTATTGTGTCCATTTCCTACAATGGTATCCATTACACCACAAACATAGAAGTGTACATATTTTTGTTGAAGGTGAATAAAGTATGCAAGCCAAATGCTGGATTGACAGTGACTTTTTCAACCTCTTTACTCAGCTTTCTCCACCTCCTTCATCCCCAGTCTCTTTTCCTGTTACAGAATTAGACTCTAAGTATAGAGAAGCTCAACTGAATATGAACAATAAAACAAAAACAAAACATTAAGGTGTGAAAATCAGTGATGGCTGATGCGTATTTTCGTACAGTTACTCTTTTTCTTCCTTTTTTAATAGGCCATGCTATGATTCAGCCTGCCTTTCTACTTATACCATCATATCCACTTGGCTGAGTTAAAAGTTTTGCTATATTTTGGTTATGTGAGAAGCCCAGTTGGCTGGGGCTGTAGAATACACCTACTGCATCCCTGCAGAGGGGTAAGACCCCACCCCCAACGAGTGTCCTGGTTATGACACTAAACAATCTGATGGTGAGGCTTTTGGGAATGCAGAGTACCCCTTCATTGCCATTAATCCCAGGTCCACTCTGGGCCAGAGTGGTAGCACCTGAAAGAGCCCTATTTATGGGTTAAATAGGACTATTTGACATTTAAACTGAAATGGGCTCAACAAAGTTGTACAAAGCTTGGGATATTTTGCTACAGTTTTTGATATCTGGCAACTTGTCTACATGATAAAGCAATCGTTGGTCTCTTATAAATGTAAACTCGTAAATTCCCTCTTTATTGACTCTCCCTGCTTTTATTCACCTTCAGGTGTCTTAATGGACCATTCGGAGAAACCTTGCTCTTGACAAAATTTGAAATATTCATGGGTTTTTTCATTATTTAGCTTTTTTTTGTTCTCACTGGAAACTTTGTCAAAGTTGACTTATATCTCCTCATATATATATATTAGCCCAATTGGCTGGGGTGGTAGAATACACTGACTGCATCTCTGCAGATGAGTAAGACTGCTCCTGAGTGTTCTAGATATGACACTAAACCATCTGATAGTTTTGGTTTCTTTGTTTAATGGCATATCAACTTTAGTGGGTTATTTTATGCCAAAGCCTTGTCGATGAATAGCAGTGGTACTTTTGAACCAATAGTTGGGGGATAAGGGGGTTCACACCTTTCCCAAGGATATCATTCCATTACATCCTGGTCCACTCTGACCTGGAGTGGTAGTAGCTGTTGGGGTCTCACATATAGGTAAAATAGAACTGTTTAATCACTTAGTATATGTGAAACTATTTAAATATGTGAAAACAAATGATCAATATTAAATTTTTAGCATCAGATAGCAATACTTGAAACTGTTTGGTTGTGTGCAAATAGAACCAATAGTGTTAAACAGGAATACTTGAAACCATTTAACCAAATCCCAATAAAACTATTAGTGTTGTTGATGGGAATACTTGAAACATTTAACTGTATGCAAACAAATGAAGTCTAACTCATTTAAAACTAAAATTACCTATAAATTATTCATTTAAAAATCATATATGTATAAACAAAATTTAGTATTAAATAACCACCAAGGGTTGATTTGCCATTAAACCAGATAACCTAACCTATTCATATGTCTACATGTATGTAACATGCAAATATATATTTATATATATCTGTATTAACTATCTCTTTTCACATATCTACATTTATGTACACATGCAAATATATATATATATATATATATATATATATATAATTGTCTCTATTTCACATATCCTCATTTATGTACACATGCAAATGTGCTTGTTTATATATAAAATAAACTTGCGAATGTAGTTGAGGGTGACCCGAAGGCTCTGTTTTCATTTGCTACTACCCCGGAGTGTAGGGGAGGGTGCTACTTCTTTCCCTGGATTGCTCCACTTTATCCTTGATACATAATTTATAATGCTGAGTGTTAAGCAAGACAGTGTCAAGTACCATTTTTTTGAGTCTTTGGTATGACTCAACCTAGGATTGAATCCCTGTCTCTCGGATCATTGGTTAATACTCTACCCACTAGATAGACTATTGGGCTTTTTTTGCAAATCAACAGGTTTATTTATACAGGTATACCTCACCTTACATTGGCAATTTGCTTCAAGAGAGGCGACTTAAATCGGAAAACAACTTAAGTCAAATTTACTTTCTCTAGGCTAAACCACAAATAACCATTCCCAGTTCTGTATTTTATTTATTTATCCATTTTTAAAAATATATAGTCAATAAGAATCTATTTTTACAAACAAATTTTAGTTTTTAATGTTGTACAGAAAAAAGTAATCTAAATTTATGAATACATGTACATATGTACTTGTAAATGTAGATGTTTATAATTTACAGTACATTGCAGACTTTTTATTTGTGAATGTGGTTAGTTCTAAAACATTATAAAATAAAATGATTTTGTAAGGTTGAATAACAAATACAATTATTAAAATTATTTTGCAATAGTAGAAAATAAAGTAATTTATGTTAAATTTACCAATATTTACATTCAATTTGTTCATTTACATCATGGACATAGATGGCTGTAAATGTATATATCTTAATATGATATTATATACTTTTGTTCTTATTTATTGTAAAGTAACATGATTTTATGTGCTTTTAATCCTTTTCTAGTTATATTACGACTCTAATATTTGTGGTGGACAGACATAAAGTCAAATGAAATGACTTAAACTTGATTTTTATTTTTCCATGTATTTTTTTGATAAATGATGTATAATCAAGAACGACTTAACTTGAGATATGCTTGTGTGTATATATATATATATATATATATATATATATAAAAATTACTTTTTCATGCCTCTGAATTTATGTCTACATGCAAATCTGTGTATATATTGATATGAGTATGAGAGAGAGAAAAAAAATGTTTAATTTTAGCTGTTACACTTATTTTGGATCTAATGTCAGAGTTCAGAGGCATTTCTGGTTCCTGCTGTCAACATTTTTCATACATGTCATTTTTTTTTTATATATATCTTTCTGACTTTTGCCTTTCAGGTTTGTGTTCAGATATTAAATGTCTATAAACAGATATGATAGTAATTAGCTAAAAATATCTCTGCTAAGGATTCTTATCCTCTCCTAAAACATCTTGACCCAAATGTTTTATTTACCACTAATCCTTTATTGATTTGATCAAGCTTGAAGGACACTTTTTGCTACTTATTTTTCTTCCAAATTTTGGGCGGACTAGTCACCTTACTGAATTTTATTGAAAATTCTATCTATGCTGTCATTCTTTGTTCTTGGTGCAACAATATATTTTACTGCATTTAGTAAGTTCTACTCCATATTTTTTACAGCACAGTCAACTGGGGCTGTAGAATACACTGCAGAGGGGTAAAAACCCCTCAATGAGTGTCCTGGGTATGACACTAAAGTATATAATGGCAACACTCTGATCTTGAAGATTTTTGGAATGTACAGAATCCTTTCATTGCCATCATTCCCAGGTTCACTCTGACCTGGAGTGGTACCCACCTGATAGGGTCCTATCTATGGGTCAAATAGAACAAACTCTGTGTGCAAACTGTGACTGATGTTGAATTGTCATTGTTATATAGCAATACTTGAAACTATTTAACTGTGTGCAAAAAAGAACTCAAGCTTGCTTAAGAATGTTATTGACAAAATGTTTTTACAAGTCATATATATTTAATTTTATTTTATTGTATTGAATTAATTTAGAGGGGTATTGCAATGCGAAATAATAATTATTTGAGTCTAATTAATTTCAAAGTAAAACTTCATCATCAAAAACTTTTTTTATAAATGAACATGATGTTGGGGGTTCAGATTTTTTAGGATATTGTAAACATGGTGTCATGTGGAGTGTTAGAACGCCATGTGGGATAGATGTGACTTCAGTTGTCCTAATCAATTTAATTTTATTTTAAACTTTGGCAGCTTTAAGTATATTGGAAGTTATTTATAAACTGGATTTGACATTAGATAACCTACAATGGTTGATATGACATAAAACCAAATCAATCCATGTTTTTGCTCCCCTGTTAGTAGTCTTAGAAAACACTGTATCCTTCAAAGAAGAGTAAGGTTTTCCCCTCCTCCTAAAAAAGGAGGTGTCCTTGGTAGGACACTAAATTGCATCTGATGGTGAAGCTTAGGTTCTGGAGATCAAGGGTGATTGTGTGTGTGTGTGGAGTATTTTTTCATTGCCATTACTCCCAGGTCTACTTATCTGGTGTGGTAGTATTTGTTAGTGTCCCATCTATGGGTTAAATAGTTTTGTTTAAAAATTATTTATATTCAATAGAACTGAGTGCCAAAAAAATATCTTAACGACTTTACAAAAATGTAAATATTGATGTTCAGTGAAAGTGGTTCCCCATCATTTAGGCATAAAATAACCCTAAATGTGTTGATGTGCCATTAAAATCAATCAATCCATATCTTGGGACCAAGTTGCCACTATTTTTAATATTACATTTTTTAATATTGAATCAATTTTTTTTCTCCTTCCTGTCTTGAAATCTGCCTCTAACAGTTTTTCATATTCATCAGCTCTGTGTAAACACTAGGTGCCATCTAGACGACTTACCAAGAGTGGTGGCGGATAGGGACAGAGGGTGAAATAGAGTCAAGAGAATCTATAGTAGCAAAAAGCTGTTGACACTATTGTCAATAAGATGAAGATCTGGAAATGTTTACTTGACATTATTGCTGAAATTTCAGCAATTGAATTAATGAAAGTGTAATAATTATAACTTTTTGTCAAAAATACTATAAAACAACAACAAAATAAAAACAAACGAAAGGCATGATTCCATTTCTCCCTGCATTTGTCTTGTCAGATATCTTATCATTGATATATGATGTTTGAGTTGTTCATTAAGCACTTGGACAAACCACTCTCTAATAACCATCTTACTTTCCCAGGCAGTAGCAATAAAAACTGTTGGCACTATAGTCAACCTTGACAAGGGTCAATAAAATGCAAACGTAGAAATGTATCTCTCTTGACAGTAAGTGAATTGATAAAAGTGTCTTTGTTATGGGAGGCGCTGTAACATTGGATAGAACATTTTGGTCTAATTGTTTATTTATCTCTTGTAGACATTTTGTGTTTGTATGTTTAATATTTGTTAATGTTATCTTTGCCTTTGGGAAAATAATTCCAGCTGTTATACTTCATTGTTCAGTTTAAATGATTTTTCTTTTTTAGCATTGCGTGTAATCAGAAAGTATTTTGATTGAAACTTTAACTCTAACTGAAGATAGGCATCCACCGCGAAGCAACTTACATTCGAGTTAGTCAAAAGTATTGCTAACTTATTTGTTTTATTCTTCAATTTACAATAAAAACAGCCTAGCATTCAAAGTAGAACCCATTGTGTTGTAACATCTGAAGTCATCTTTCTGTCAGTTCTTTGATTCTGTGCTGATACTACAGGGTGGAACGATAAAATTGTCGTCCTAAAGAAAACAACACTACAGCTTTATTTTAAAACTTTTATTGAAAAAATCAATTTAGGTAACTTGATTATGTAGTAAAGCTGACATCTATTCAATGTAGCCACCTTCAGCCTCAATCACTGCCTCGATACGGATCTGGAACTGGGAGCATGCCTTTTCTACAAGCGCCGGTGGGAACTCGGTGAATACTTGGCAGATGGCAGCAATCAGGCTGGCTTTGGTGTTGTGAGACGTCATGTTGGTGATGTTTTTGACGTATGACCAAACGAAGTAGTCCAGCAGGTTCAGGTCGGGGGAGGAGGGGGCCAGTGAGGGAAGTGTACAAAGTCGTAGCACTCCTTCTGAAGCCAAGCCTGGGTCTCTTTGGACTTGTGGGCCGGCGTCGAGTCCTGCTGCCACACCCAGGGTCTGCCACCGGCCACCTGATTGCACCAGGGGATCACCACACTCTTCAGCACATCCAGGTACACTTTGGTGTTGACTTTCAAGCCGACTTCGAAGATGTGAGGTGGCATGCTGTGGCCCTCACTTGAAACCACACCAAAGACCATAACCGTAGCCGGAAACTTTGTTTTCATCACCCTGGGCATGTTGAACCGTCCAGATTTGCATTTTGAGGGTGCTAGCAATGGTCCTGTTGTTGTAAGTTGGATTGGTAGAGTGCGTGAGTTGTACAGCGGTGCATCTCTGATCTCGCTCGTTGAACATTGTGTCACTTTCAGACATGATAGAAGGCTCCTATCGCTCTTGGGATTTGTACATAACTGGTCAACTAGTAGGTGGTCTGCAACAAAAAAAGAAAACTGGTTTTCATTAAATGGAAATGGAATCATGTCATCTTTTCTAGCGCGACAATTTTATCGTTCCACCCTGGAGTTCTTGTCCTTTGAAATTTCCACTTTCTCTTGGTTGTTGATGTGTCATGAGTCAGTCATGGATTGAAACAAGTAATAAGCTGAGGGAGCTAGGTCTAGACTATATACTGGTTGTGCTACCAGTTTGATTCCCTTAAGATAACTGAAGTCTATTCCAGGTCCTTTGACCAATTTGAGGTCATGTGTTGTCTTCCTGCAGAAGAACTTCTTTCTGTTAACCAATGCTAGGTATTTTTGCTACACAATAGGATACATCCACTCCAGCTGTACAGATTGGTATTAATGGTTCGTCTATCCAGATTTAACTTATAGTGAATTAACAGAAATTATACAAGAATGTTATGAGTCATATTGAACAAATCCTGGAAGTAACATCCTACAAAGCAGCTGCTGTACAGCCACCTACCTCCCATCTCTAAAACCATCCAAATCAGACAAACAAGACATATGGGACACTGCTTGAGAAGTAAGAACAAAGTGACATTCTCCAATGGCACCCCTTCACACAGATGTACAAGTGTTAGACGACCAATTAGAACCTACCTACTACTGCTCTACACGGACACAGGATGTAGTCTAGAGGACCTGCCAGAAGCGATGGATGATAGAAACGAGTGGCAAGAGAAAGTTAAGGAAATCTGTGCTCGCAGCACGATGTGATGATGATGATGAATTACCCCCTCATAATTCTGCTTGAAACACATCCTGGATGAATCTATTTATATTTCACATTGTGCTAATATTCTTGGGATAGCCATGAATATCATTCTGATGACCTAATAGATGATTGGAGAGAAGATGGGCACTGCCAAGAACCCCTGTGGCCCTGAGGGATGCCAGGAAGAGAAGTTACTCTGCAAATCACCCCAATGACATAATAAGCTATAGAAAACATCTATCCATTCAAACTGTCTACGATCTAATGCTTGAGTATTGATGTAACAGCTTGAAGCTAAGTCTGCAGTCAATTGTTCTCTAGATAATCTAAATAAGCTGATGTTTCTTTTTTCTGTCGAGTTGATTCATTTCATCATTGATGAATTGATCAGGTTGTGTATTGTATCATTTGTACACTTGCAGTGTAACATCAATGATTAACTTATTTCTCTTTTTTTTTTAATTAGCAATGGCAATAATGATTAGATAAATCAATCCAAATTTAAACAAGCAACTCAGCACAAAATTACAACTCTGTGGAGTTAAACATGATGAATAGAGAAAACTTTGTAACTGCAAATCTAACCGTATTTTTGGAAGATTCTATCTTGAGGTTTCTTTTTCTCAAGTTATTTTTCTATTCGTATAGTTTTTTGGAAAAGTTTAAATTAGTTGAGGTGATTCAGGTAAATGATAATGATTTTTGTAATCTGATTCTAAGAGAAGATTCTATTCAAGTAAATTACAAGCCAATTATTTATATTGAAAAAAAATTATATATTTTTGTAGAATCTAGAAAATAAATATCTTAGTAGAGTTTAAAAAGAAAGCCAGTTGTTAATATTGGAAAAAAATTATATATTTTTGTACAATCTAAAAATATATATATGAAGGGCATACGATAAGTTTCCAGACTTTTTTCCTATGGGCACTTTTATTGATAGTACGCACATGAAACACTAGTCTCCTTCGAAGTAATCTCCTCCGGCTGCAATGCACTTGTTGTATCGTTCCAACACCTTCTGGAAGGCCCCATGGAAGTCCTCTTGTGTGAGTGTGTCTATGACCTTCGCCACAGCCTCTTTCATCTCCTCAATTGTTTCATAACGACAGCCTCTAAGCTTAGGGAATAAACAAAAGTCACAGGGAACAAGCTCTGGATTAGAGGGAGGCTGAGGAACTGTCTTGATGCCCATCTTGGTCAAATAGTCTGACAAGGATAGAATTGTGGACTGGTGCATTGTTCTGGTGGAAATGCCACTGACCCGATTTGAAGAGTGTTGGCCTCTTCCAACGGAATCTCTTCCTGAACTCCCTTAAAACCTCAACATCGTAATCCTAACCCTAACCCTTTGGCCAATCAACTCTGATGTATTGACTTCCTTACTCCTTGTACACCTCTCATCATCCATCACAGACTCCCTGGCTTCCTTGAATCTCTTATGCCACTCAAAAACTGATGCTCTGTTCATGCAAGATGGCTGAAAAGCAGTCTGAAGCATTCCATACATTTCTGTGGCATTTTTTCCAAGTTTAAAACAGCATTTTATTGCATATCGTTCTTCTAAAAAGTCAGATTGCATTTTTGAAAATCATCAGCAGTGACAATCAGGCTTTAGTAGGGTGTATTTGAATTCCTGCTGTAGCTGTTCATTTGAATCTGAAATCATAAAAATTGGTCAGTTATCTCATAAGATGTATAGCAATAAGATACTGAATTTTCAAGAGTCTATGACAATTCTAAATGCCCCTACGAAAAAAGTCTGGAAACTTATTGTATGCACCTTGTATGTCTTTTTGTGATTGCACACATCAGATATCTCATTAATAAATTATGATTGTTACCTTGAGAATTTAGCTATTTTTCTGTTGTTTTAAGATTATGGCCCTGGGCCCTCCAGAGTTAAACTTTGTGTCCCTTGGGTTAAAAAGAACCTTTGGTATAATGTGCAAGGTGATTTTTTTTAAAACAAAATTTTCTGTAAAAAAGAGTGAAATTCACTAATAAGAAAATTGAATAGATCACTAATCCTGCCTTTTATATGATAGAATTTTTACATCAAAAAGATGTTCCTGTTATCTGCATATCTAATGGGTTTTTTTTTGTTGTTGTTTTATTATAGTTGACTAATTTCATTGCTTACTCACTAACTTTTGTGATTGTGTTTTATTTATGTACCTGATAACCTAAGCCAATAAACTTCAAAGTAGAAAGAAAAAAGTAAACAAATAAATCTTTTTAAAAGAAATTTAATAAGTTTTATTAGGTGGAACAATATAAAAATTAAAAGTGTTTGCGATAAACCTTTTTAGTTTTATGTACCATAGAAAGTTTTAAAAATAAGAAAGAGTGTAAATTCTAAAAGAGAATATTCAATTTGAACGGATATAAAGAAGTGTTCCTTTATATATTTATTGTTATATGGTGGAGAAGTCCTTCTACTATACTGGCTAACATGTTGAACTGCAGCATTATAGTAAATGATTTCAGTTGTGTTATTGCATTCACTTTCAGGCTAATACCCCTGGAGAAAGGCATGAAACCCTTTATGCGTTAAATGGTATCACTACTGTTCTTCTACAAGGATGGCTTTGGCATTAAATAACTCACAAAGATTGATATGCCATTTAACAAAAAAACAAACAAACTATACCTTCTTTTGAAGATCTTTGTTAATTCATTTGCAATTCTATATTTGTCTATCTATCTAAGCCAGACATTAAAGTAAGTAAAGTTGGTGATTGTAGTCAAGGGCGACCAGAAAGCTTCCTTTTTTTCAATAGCTACTACACCGTGGTGTAGGGGAGGGTGCTATTCCTTTCCCTGGATTGCTCCACTTTACCCTTGATACGTGCCTTATATTGCTGAGTGTTAAGCAAGGAGGTATCAAGTACCATTTTTAAAGTCTTTGGTATGACGTGACCTGGGATTGAACCCCAGTCTACCGGACCATTAGCAAATCCTCTACCCATTAGGCCAATGAGCCAGACATTAGTGTGAGCTGATTTTATGGACTCTCTCTGGGTTTCACTACTGCTATTCTTATTTCATCAATTTAATGCAGTTTATATTGGTCATAGGTGGCCATAGATTTTCATCTTGTGAGCTATTTTTAAAATGACCAGGTCAAAAAGATACAACTGGTTAAAAAATGCTAAATAACCAGCTCATTGGCCTAGTGGGTAGAGTGTTCGCCAATGATCCAGGAGACCTGGGTTCAATCCTAGGTCGTGTCATACCAAAGACTTTAAAAATGGTACTTGGTACCTCCTTGCTTAACACTCAGCAATATAAGGTACATATCAAGGGTTAAGTGGAGACATCTAGGGAAAGGAGTAGCGCCCTCCCCTACACCTCAGTGTAGTAGCTCTTGAAAAGGGAGCCTTCTGGTCGCCCTCGACTACGGTCACCAACTTTACTTACTATATATGTACTAAGTATACTTTATATGTACAATATATGTTGCTGTACCTTGCATCATTGCATGAATCCTTATGGCACAATACAATTGAATACATTTATGGTCCCTAATTTTCTCTAATGGCTTACTCATCTAAAAAATAAAAATCTTTTTTGAATGATCTTACCTGCATTACCTTAGTGATCTACCAGATAATCATAATCAACATATTTGGTTTAGTTGGGTTTTATGGCATAACAACCATTGTAGGTTATTTAATATCAGTTCCTCTTTATACAGATATATTGAATATATATGATTTAGTTTGGTTGGGGTTTTATGGCATATCAACTATTGTTGGTTATTTAACACCAGATCCTTTTATACATATATATTGAATATATAAGATTTGGTTTGATTGGTTTTATGGCATATCAACCATTGTTGGTTATTTAATGCCAAATCCTTTTTATACATATATATTGAATATATAAGATTTGGTTTGATTGGTTTTATGGCATATCAACCATTGTAGGTTATTTAATGCCAAATACTTTTTATACATATATATTGAATATATGATTTCTAAACAAATTTTGTTGATTTAAATAACTCTGAGCTCATTTGCTTGCACACAGTTAAACGGTTCCAAGTATTACTATTTATCACTAACAATTCAATTAAAAATCAATCATTTGTTTACACACATTTAAATGATTAAACAGTTCTATTTCAAGCTATTCAGTTTAGCATAAGTCATTTGTTTGCACTCAATTTAAATGTCAAACAGTTCTATTTGACCCATAGATAGGACCCTATCAAGTTAGGTTATTTTGTTTAATGGCATATCAACACTTGTAGTTTGGTTAATGCCAAATCCTGTTTTGTTATATATATGATTTGTAAGTAGTTTGTATGTAGATATTTTATTTTTATTGAAAAATTGTTTGGGTGAGATAAAGTTACTAGACAATTTTATTTTACAAGCTTTTTTTACAGTCTCGTTTCATAGATGTATCTTTTATATATATATATATATAAAATATCTGATTTATAATCTTTGGTAGGATTTTATTTCTCTCAAGAAGGATAAAATGCAAATATGTTGACATTTTCAAATAGATCTTTCATATTATTTGCATTGAAAAAGTGTTTTCTGATAAGATCTTTGATAAAGGTTTCTACCTATAAGTGGTGAAAGAAATCAATATAACAAAGTATTTAGAATTTGGAGAGTGCTGGTCTGGCGTAAGAAATGGTCTTTGTACTAAAGGATATTAAGTTAATTGTAGAAATAAAAGAAATTATTTTTGATGTCTGGCCATAAATCTCCATAATGATTGCTTATCTCTCAGAGTTCAATTCATGTTTTATTTTGATTTTTTAAATTCTTACCTGACTATATGAATACTTGATATCTGTCAGACAAACCCAACTTTCATACAAATTAACCCCTCATGTACTGGGTCCCTGAGTATCAAATGTATCTTCACAATGAGGCATGCAGGCTGAAAACAATACTCTACTTCCTTTGCTTACCAGAACATTAGAAATAAGATAATTTTTTTTGGTGTGTCTCAATAAGTCTCCATAATGATAACATATTTCTCAGAATCCTGTTCATGTTTTTTTTTTTTTTTTTTTTTTTTTTTAATTCCTGCCAGAAATATAGATACTAGATATCTTTAGAACAAAGTCATTTTCTATTCAAAATAAGATTAACCCCTTATCTGCTGGGCTTATGAATATCAAATATATCTCCACAATGAGGAATGCAGGCTGAAAACTACACTCTACATCATTTGGGTGTCATAACATTAGAAACAACATGAGATTTTGAATAATGAAGAACACAATTGAAAACAAGTACGGTAGAATGCTACAGATTGTCACTAATAAAAGTAAAGTTGGCGACCATAGTTGAGGGTGACCCAAAGGCTCCTTTTCAATAGCTACAACACTGAGGTGTAGGGGAGGGTGCTACTCCATTCCCTGGATTGCTCCACTTTACCCTTGATCATTACCTTATAATACTGAGTGTTAAGCAAGGCGGCATCAAATACTATTTTTTGAGTTTTTGGTATGACTCAACCTGGGATTGAACCCTGGTCTCCCGGACCATTTAAGCTAATGGCCCGGTTGTCACTAATAAGAGTTTAAAAATGTCACCAATAGACATGGTAGACATTTTTAAAAATATTTCTCTTTGAACTGGAAATTTATTGTCTTGGTATAGATTTTAAAACTAAGTCTATTAAACAAAAGAATTTAAGAGGGCATTTTTAGGAATTATTACATATACTATTTAACAGAATTTGATCTGTATATCAATATAGTTTGAATATTGTATATATTCTGTGCAAAGATTTAAAAAAAATTTTTTATTCTATTTTATTTTTTTAAGGTTGATGTGAAAAAGTGAGATGCCTAAGGAAGCATCACAAACAAATGATAATAATAATTGTTAGGTTAAAGAAATTGATATACTAATGTGTTTTGACTTAGTTTGGAAGGCTTTGGTTTAGAATACGGTAAAAGCCTTTGTACTAAGTAATGTTCAGTTAATTAGTTGAGTAATTAAACTAAAATACAATTGTAGAAAGAAAATTTCTTTTTGGTGTTTCTCTTAGAATCCAATCCATTAAAAACAAAAATATTGAAAAAATATCTACCTGATTGTTTGCTTAATCAAGATTTGAATACTATTTCTCTTTGTAGGAATTCTCCTCTTTGTTGGCTGGTGTGGAATGGTGGCTTTGAGGCAGCTCGCTTCTTAGTACAGGCTGGCTGGAACCTGAACCAAGAGGCTTGGATTGATTTGCCAGGAAAGACTGAAGAACAAACCATCTTCCATCAATGGTTGAAGCACATGCGCTCTACTCCTTGGACACTGGCCAGTTTGTGTCGGCAAAATATCCGTAATTATTTGCTGGATATTCGCGGAGGACAAGAGATTGTGAGCAGTGTGAGGGAATTGCCCATCCCAACAAAACTGAAGGGTTTCTTAACTTTGACTGAATAAACTCTATTTGAAATTATATAACATTACACACGTACACACATGCACTAGAAGCATCTACATGTCTCTTAGAGATTAAAATAAAAAAAAAAAAAAAATTAAAAAAAAAAAAAAGATCAATGTTCAAATGTTATTGTATTGTAAAAAATCCATTTTTTTTTTTTCTGAAAATATTTCAGTTAGCATTCTTGGGCTTGTTGTTTCAAAAGATAATTGTCTAAAACAAAATTCAAATTAACATTGCGATTTAATATCCAAAATGTTATCTGCAAGATGGTCCACTTCTATCTGTTGTGCTTATGAATTACAATTCTTCAAATTTTCTTCATCTGTTCTTATTTATTTTTTTGGCATATAACTCATTGCTTCAATCTATTGTCCCCTCTGCCAAATCCTATCAACCTTCTTCTCAGTCCTATACAGGACTTTGACTTTTCCCAGATCTATAAGACATGGGAAGCTATAGGTCTTACTTTGTAGTATTGGCCCATGATATCATTAGGAAATTTTTCTTCTCTTAAACCAGTTACCCTATCAGGGCTCTAAAGAGCCTAGTTTCTTATACTATTTACCTATAGTTGTGGGGAGGGAGAGATAGATTCATGCCTTTCCTAAGGACATTTGTAAGAAGTGAAACACAGTCTCATCCAGAATTTGCACATGGCTTGCCAAGTCTATTTTTCTTGATGATAACCCATTATGTCATTTAACATTTATTTTAACATTGGAAATTCGGGACCACTAAATATATATTCATATCATATAGAAAAATGGACCAGTCTGTAGAAACGTTTTTGGATTTCAGTGATTCTTTATCTAAAAAAAAAAAAGAAGAAAAAATACAGACACTATATTAAAAATAATTATATGTATGTATGTATGTATGTGTGTGTGTTCCTAAAACCTTTCGTTGTTTGCAGAAACAGTGTAGCTAATTTTCAGTATCTGATAATCAGAATAATCTCGACCTGCCAGCTATATTGAGGGGCTTGCATGACTGCCTTAAATGACTGCTGAAAAATGGTTACACTGTTTCTATAATGTCTGTACTGCCTTTTCACTAATATTGTTAGGCTTTTTCGACATCATCAAATAAAAAAAAATATCAAATAACCACAGTGAACAAAATTTAAATTAGCTGTAAAAACAACTGGCTGTTTTTCCAGTCTCTTTCTTCCCCAAACTCTAATGTCGTTTTTTCACCATGTTACACTTTGTTAGAATATTTTAGAAAAAATCAAATGAGATCTGTTTCTGGCTTGCCTGGATATCTTTGATGGTTTGTTCACACAGTTGGCTGTTTATCATGTGTACTTAGAATGTTTTAATAGCAATAAATGCTGTTGTGATGCATTAATATTTTAACAGTTTTTTGAAAAATAACATTTCTTGTATTTGACATTATAGAAAACAAATATTGCAATTATATCAAATTCAAAATTACAACAAAAGTTCAATGGAATTTTTCTATTGCCTTTAGCTACAGAATAAGTCTTAACCTATGGGCAAAATGTAGGTTGGATGGTTGAAAAATCATGAGATCCGTTCCTGATTTGCCAGGATATCTTTGATGGTTTTTTTACACAGTTGGCTGTTTATCATGTGTACTTATAATGTTTTATTAGCAATAAATGCTGTGGTGATGTATTAATATTTTAATAGTTTTTTAAAAAATAACATTTCTTGTATTTGACATTATAGAAAACGAATATTCCAATTATATCAAATTCAAATTTACAACAAAAAAATATTTAAGATTATTTTTTTTCTTCTCAGTTTTACCCTCTGGTCATTGTATTGGTTGTAAAAAAATATACTTGCCTGAAATCTGGGGAAAAATAGTTTGTTTAGTGTAAACTTTTAAAGTTGGTTTTTGCTATTATTTTGTATTTTTGTGAATGTTGTTTTATATTTGTCTTTCTATTATTGAAAGAAAAAAATCCCAGTAACTGTATAAAAATAATGAAAATATAATAGACCTCTACAGACATTAGAGAAACCGTGTATCTGTCTTGTGAGCCCACATAACTGCTGGCAGGATAAAAGATTTTATTTGGATTACTAAATAAATCAATGTCAATCATTTATTTCATTTATAAAATGATAGTGTCGGTTATAAAAGATATAAAACAGAGAATTTTCTTTCTCCTGGACTGGTTGCCCATAGTAAGGCTAGAGCTCAGTCTACCCTATTGTTTGATTATAGTTAGTCGGAGAAGAGATGGAATTATGACTTTCTCAAGGGGATTATAAAAAATTTATAAAAATTATTGTTAACTTTAACTTAATAGATGTGTTCCAAGCAGCAGCAGCAGCATTCTCTGCCCATCTTGCCTAGATAGATTTTACCATTAAGCTTTATCAAAGTTTGCTGAAATTTCTTTTATCCTTTTTCTTTCTACTGCTTGGATGACCTCTACAAGTTTTCACTTGGACCTTTATGTTTAATATAAATGGTAGCGGACCCTTGTTCTGAAATACACGTCTCTAAGTTATGGGCTTGGCATGCTTACACTGCTTAACATTTTATGAATCAGTTTACCTTCTCCTAGTTTGGTTGCCCTTATCAAGGCTAGAGATCTCAGTCTTCATTACTGTTTAACCATAGCTAGTCAGAGAAGAGATGGTCATGACTTTTGCCAAGGGGATTATAAAACGGTTATTAAAATATAGTTTTCCTTCTCCCAGATTGGTTGCCCTTATGAAGGTTAGAGAGCTCAGTCTACCCTATTATTTCACCATAGTTGGGCAGAGAAGACTTAGATTCATACTTTTCCTGGTTATAAAAAGTAAAAAAAATACAATTTTCCTTCTCCTAGACTGGTTGCTATGACCAAGGCTTGAGAGCTCAGTCTATCCTATTGTTTAACCATGGAAGATATTTTCTGTACATTTGAAATAACAAAGACAAAACTAATAGTCAGTTTTTATGTTAATTTGAATTTTTGTGGCTATTTGATGTTTGTTTTCCACAATCTTTAAAAAAATGCCTGTAAAATGTTATCTAAAATTATTAGAAATGGTTTCTTGGTAATATGACAACAATTGAACATTGACCAAAATAAATTAGCTTGATTTAAAAAAAAAAGAAAAAAAAAGAAAAGATGACTTGGTGAAATGACATCTGCTGGTTCCCCACTTATACTGATGACATTTTTAACTTAATTTAGTGCATAGAAAATAGTTAGTCATTGTTAGAGTCTTCCTCCACCCAAATCACCTCTTAAAACACTGAATAAATGTTAACTATATAGTATTGGACAAAAAAACGAAACAAAGTGAAGAAACTGAACCATATTTTATTATTGCCACAAATTTTAATGAAACTTCAATAGCTTAGACACACATAGGAAGTGATTATTTTCTTTGATTATTTTTGTCAAATCTCCTTTAGTTGTAGTAAAAAGTCATAATTTTCTAAAAAGAATATTCTCAGAAATACCAAAAAATAGTAATTTTCTTTTCTTTGATTTGATATCCTAATTTGTTATCAGTCCTTTGCTAATGATTTTTGCTACAACTAAAGAAACTTTGACAACAATAATCCAAGAAAATAATCACTTCCTATGTGTGTCAAAATCATTGAAGTTTCATTAAAATTTGTGGCAATAATAAAAAATGGTTCAATTTTTTTTTTGTCCAATACTGTATACTTGAGTATTTTCTTCAGTGCATTTAGATTAATCCTGAACATTTTTGTTGCCTATGTTAATTTTAAAGATTTTGTCAATTTTTTTATGTTACTTGTCATTGTCATTTTTAATATATAACATGACAGTTATGAATGCTTAAAGAAATATTTTATAAAAACAGAATCATATACAATTAACAATGGAAAGCCTTGTCCTTTGAGTAGCATTATGATCATGTTTGTGATTTCTGGCATCCATTGGTCTCTATAAGTCTGTGGATTTGCACCTTGATCTCAGCACAGACCTGGGTCAAGGTTGTATTGGAGATGGGCACTTGCCTATGCAGTAGGTTTCCCCTCTTTACTAAATTGATGTTTATCCAAGGGAAGAACTGGGTGCTATACAACTTGGCATTAGTTTTGCCACAGGAGTTGCCAGAATGAGGTTGGATCTGCCTTTGGAACTCCAGCTCCTAGTTTGCCTCTCCACAATGGCAAATTACTCTGCTATGCAGATAGGGGTTTTGAATTCAGTCTTCCTTCTCCTGAACTGGTTGCCCTTACCAAGGCTTGAGAGTTTAGTCTTCCATGCAGTTTAACCATAACTGGTTGGAAAAGTGATGGATTCATGCCTTTCCCAAGGGAATTATAAAATGGTTATAAAAGATATAAAAAACAGTTTTTCTCCTCCTAGACTCATTGCCCTTACCAAGGCTAGAGAGCTCAGTCTTCCCTACTGTTTAACCATAGCTTCCAAGGGGAATAGTGTGCAGTGAAACACAAACAGCCTTATCCAGAGATTGAACCTGGCCTGCTGAGTCCATTATACTCATTATATCACTTGTACCTTTTTATGTTTGTGATATGCACAAAACTGAATATATTTTGTGTCTATATATTTTCTCCAAGATGCCCAAATTGATATCAGTCAAAATGTACCTCATGAGACAGCTGTAAATCTAAAAAAAAAAACAACCAATGTATGTGTATATATATATATATATATATATATATAAGATTGGAAGCATAAAATTCTGGTTTAAAAAAATCAGATATCAAAAATGAGTTAAAGCGTTTGCTGTAAGGCAGGGATTAATGTCCTTGTCATATAAGCCATTGCTACTAAGCTCATTTTCTTATTGGGGGCTCCATATAAAATGGCCTTGAGCCATTGTTGGCTTAGTCCAACAAGAATCTTCTGATGTGTTATTAAACCCCTTACCTACCAGTTGTATGGGTGTCAAATGAATCCTCACAACCAGGCATGCTGGCTGAAAACCATAATCTTCAACCTTTGCATGCCAGAATTAGAAATAAAATAATGGTTCAACTTGTGAATAACACAATGGTAGTTTCATTAATGATGACTCCAGTAGACCTCGTTGCCACAGATTTTTTTCACCAATACGTAAAAGCAAGGATCTTTGGAATTGGTAGGTGAGGGGATAAAAAAAAATTGGCACTATAGAAATTTGAATCATAAAGCCATAAGGCAAAAAAAGTTCTATAATTTTTAAACTTTTGGTTTATGGTTCAAATCTGACTGATGGTTATTTAATATTTCATTTTTTGGGGGGAAACTTGGATATTATATGATATCTTGGACACAGAATTTGCTTGAAAGTCAGTTCTGACAAACATATATATGTACTGATTCCTATTTGGAAAATATCAAGTATTTTTAGACAAAACACACACACACACACACACACACACATATATATATATGCACAATGGAAGATATCAAG
Organism: Sepioteuthis lessoniana; assembly: GCA_963585895.1. Classification (NCBI taxonomy): domain Eukaryota; kingdom Metazoa; phylum Mollusca; class Cephalopoda; order Myopsida; family Loliginidae; genus Sepioteuthis; species Sepioteuthis lessoniana. Next base: position 64,751,325 of record OY757934.1, read on the forward strand.
TATTTTTATATTTTAAATATTTTACTTACATACCAGATTTGAAATAGTTCCTATTTTTAAAATCATCACTTCAGTAATGTTGCCGCATGAAACACTAACCTCATTGGTTTGGCTAAAATTGTGCCTAAAATATCAACATTCATAAAAGTTAACATATTTTCAATTACTAAGTTGTGTCAAAAGTTTTGCAATATTTTGGTAATGTGAGAATCAATTTGTCAGTGCCAGATGCTTTTGTTGTGCGATTGATGAACTATATTGGACTGTGAGATGCTGAGCTTGCCTGATAATTTCCAAGTTTGACTTGATGGATTTGCCTTTATGGCTCAGAGCACTGCCTCAGAATCCACAGTGTTATGCCAATCTGACTGCCTGATCATCAAGGTTTTTGCAACTTGAGCAAAATTTCTTGAATGATCTGGTTATTGTATTGTGACCAACTGCCCCTTCACCTTTTGTTCAACAAATGTTTTTGGTTGCTTTCCTGGCATTATGGCTGAGTTTGAACTTGTAAAGCATAAATTCTCAAATTAGATTACATTTCATGTTCATCTGTGTGGCTTTCAAATCACATATGGGTGAAGCAATGCACAACATGTCAGCACATCAACTACCCAAATACGACCAACCACAACGAGTACCCTCCATGATATATGCACTTCAAACTAGCACATACTACTAAAATATTGCCAAACCTTTGACTCACCCTAGTATTTCATTTTCCTTCTTTTTTTTTTTTTTGAATATGTGGGATTAAAAAATTTTTTCAATATATGAAATTAAAAAAATATGTTTTGAAGTATCAATAAATTAGAGAAATAATTTTCTATGCTCTAAGTGTTGGAAATGTCATCAGCAGCAATGGAGTAATGGTATTGACAGGTTTCCTACACTGTCTTCTATAAAGACAGGGTTCTATCTTCAGATTTTGTTATTTTGCAAAAATGCCTTTTTTTAATATACAGCATTGAATGAAACAAAACAAAAAAAATCCTCCTGCAAAAAAAAAAAAGAGAAAGAAAGAGAGAGAGAGAGAGAGAGAGAAAAGTCAGTAAAAAAAACTGAATCATTTTTATTATTGCCACAAATTTTAATGAAACCTCAATGGCTCTGATACACATAGGAAGTGATTATTTTCTTTGATTATTGTTGACTGAGTTCCCTTTGTTGTTGTAAAAAGTCATACTTTTTTAAAAATGCCAAAAAAGTTGAAACTTTTTTAGAATGTTCTTTTCTTTGATTTGATATCCTAATTTGTAATTAGTTCTTTGTTAATGATTTTTCACTACAATTAAAGGAACTTTGATAATAATCATTCAATAGACGAATGGTCATTGGCAGGTCATTTCTGCTCCAAACACTATAAAGTAGTGATGTAATGACCAATACAAGTTGTGTGATAATTCTTTTTTACGTGGGTCTAAGCCATTGAAGTTTTATTAAATTTATTGGCAATAATAAAAGATGGTTGTTTTTTTTTGTTTTTTTTTACTGTCTGGGATTTTTTTTTTTGTCTGATATTGTCTAATTTGTTTATATGATAAATCTGAGGCGGTTCTGTATTATCAACTTTTAACAGCATTGATTTAAAGTTATCAACAAAAATTCAAACTTTAAAATTTTATGGAAGATTTTAAACATGTTGCTCATCTTCTGTGGTTGCTGTCGTCAAAAATTTGCTGGGCAAGTCCTTTGTATATGTGGGTGTTGTGAAAGCATTGTGCTGTTTCTCTACCGTCCATAAAATTTCAAGTTGTTTTTTGCCATTAACTTTGATCTTGATGTGCGCATAAACATTTCATATTTGCTTTTTGGGATGTTAAAAAGCCTAAAAAGTTTTTTTTGCAATATGATCATATCTGAAGATTTTAAAGAAATATAGTTTTTTTTTTTTGTTTTGTTTTTTTACCTGACCTCATATTAGATTTATTCATATTGAAACTGAATAAAAATAAATGAAATGAATATCACATAAAACAGTTATATATGCAAGGTGTTTCAAAAACTTTGATATCATTTGAGATGGGCAGAGTGTTTCAGAAAAATTAGTATCATTTCGTAATCTAATTACCTAATTAATGCTCATTCAAATGATCTTGAATTTTAACAGCATATATATATATATATGTATATATATATATATAACATATATAACAGCATATATATATATATATATATATATATATATATATATATATATATATATATATATGTATATATATATATATATATATATATATATATAAACGATTCAGCATTTTTATACCTGAAAAGAGAAAAAAATATATTAAACAGAATTTTGAGTTGTTTCTACAAATACTGGTAAAATTTGTGATCATTTGAATGAGAATTGTTGAAATTATTAGATCATGAAATGATATCAATTTTTATTAAACACCCTGTGTGTGTAATTAATATTTTTTCAAGTGTGAAAAGTACAAAAATGGTTACTTTCTCATAGACACTATTCAAGCTATAATAATCTGTCATAGATATATTCTTAATCAAAGTACAAGGAGTTTTGTTAGATCATGTGACCATATTGTCAACCATGCTGAAGAGAAGCACTTCATTTATTCGTCTCTCAGCCATTTTAAATCATTTTTTTATATTACTAAAACCAGTCTGTATTTTTTACATTTGTTTTTATTTAACATGGAAATAATGGTTCATTTAATATTTAAAAAAGAAAAAAGTAAAGTATGAGGCCAGATAAAAAAAAAAAAAAAAAAAAGAAAAGAAGCCAAATATGAGGCCAGATAAAAAAAAAAAAAAAAAAAAAAAAAAATGTTGATTAAAATAAAAATTTCAAAAGAAAATAATCTAAATATTTTATTTATGGGAAATTTGCAATCCAGCTCCTAATTTCTTGGGACTTGTAAGAAATAAAAAAAATATTTTTCAATATTTGATGAGTCTCCTCCATTGTGATACAACCAAAATATTACTGGTATTGTGAAGAATATCTGTGATATCGCCCCCCCCCCGGAAAGGGACAAGCCAGCACCTTGTTCCTTCATCCTGGAACTATTTGAATAAACAAACAGCTTTTTGTACTTTTTGTGATCAGTGAGTTTTTCGCATGAAATTATATGCAAACATTTATATAAACATGTCAATATATAATATATAGAAATATAAATTATTAGCCATATTTTATTTTGTTTGTCTTTTTTTCAAAATCCTTCTTACTCGAGTGAGTCAGAAGTTTTGCAATAATTTAGTCATGTGATGCGCAATTTTGTTGTTCTGGATGCTTTTGCTGAGGTTGTGAAGATGATGAACCACACTGTGCAATGCTCAGTTCATCTGATACGCTCTAAGTGTTACTCATCAGATTTGCCTCGATGGCTTGGAGCCAACCCTTAGAACTTATCATATTTACCGACCCCTCCGCTTGGGCGGGATATGACACAAGGTCAATTTTTAAGCGGAGTTTAACAGGTTTGAATTCAATTTTCCTTCTCCTAGACTAGTTGCCTAACCAAGGCTGAAGAACCTAGTCTGCCCTACTATTTACCCATAGCTGGAGGGAGAATAATTGGATTCATACCTTTCCCAAGGGTATTAGTGCTATGTGAAATGCAATCAGTCTCGTCCAGGATTTGAACTCGTGTCGCCGTGTCCATTTCCTACGACAATAATGATCACACCACGGACACCTCTAACCCTTAGAACTTATGGTTTTAGACCTATATGATTATTGAGTTTCTTGTAACCTGAGCGAAATTTCTTGGACCATCTGGTTACCGTACTCTGATCAACTGTGCCTTCATCTTTCATGCAACAAATATTTTTGGTTCCTTCTGTGGCATTAGAGCTCAAATTGAATTCATAAAGCATATGTTCCTGAATTAGACTATGTTGCATGTTCATTTGTGTGGCTTTCAAATCACACACACAGTAAAGCAAGGAACAACATGTCAGCACACCAACTACCACAATACTACTAATCACAGTGTGTACCTCCCATAGCTTGAACTACTTTGATGACATTATATATGTACTGGAAAATATTGCAAAACTTTTAACTCACCTGATATATTTATTGAATTGTTTTTTTTTTTTAAATCTATCTTTTTAAAGTGAGCTGACAAATGAAAATGAGAGCTTTATTCTTTTGAGTCTATGAAAATGGTTTCACTCTAAAAAAGGCAAAAAGTAGATGATATTCTGCAAAAACTGTTATTGATGAAGACTATGCAGATGATCTAGTTCTTCTTGCAAATACCCCTGCTCAAGCCGAATCTCTGCTGCATAACCTGGACTGGGCAGCAAGAGGCATAGGTCTTTCATGAACTTAGATAAAACAGAGTTCATGAGTTTTAACCTAGAGGATGCCATCTCATTAAATGACAAACTTTTAAAATTAGTTGACCAGTTCATCTACATCAAGAAGTGTTTCTATGGCATCATAGATAATATTGCAACCCGCCCAGGCTGAATCCCTGCTGCATAGCTTGGAGAAGGCAGCAGGCGGTATAGGCCTCCATGTCAATGTGGACAAGACAAAGTATATGTGCTTCATTCAAAATTAAACAAAAGACATCTCCATCCTAACAGGTAGCTCCTTGAAACTAGTAGACAAATTCACCTATCATGGAAGCAGTGGCTCGTCTACTGAAAATGACATCAATACGCAACTAGCAAAGGCATGGTTAGCAGTTGATAGGCTATCGGTCATATGGAAGTCAAACCTATCTGATAAAAGAAAATGCAATTTTTTCCAAGCTGCAGTCGTATTAGTGCTACTATATGGATGCACCACATGAACGCTGACTAAGCGCTTAGAGAAAAAGCTTGACAGCAATTGCACAAGAATGCTACGAGCTATATTGAACAAATCCAGGAAGCAACATCCCACAAAACAGCAGCTGTACGGTCACCGACCTCCCATCCCTAAAACCATTCAAATCAGACGAACAAGACATGCAGGACACTGCTAGAGAAGTAAAGGCGAGCTCATAAGCGACCGTCTCCTGTGGATTCCTTTACACGGATGAACAGGTGTTTGATGTCCGGTTAGAACACATCTACAACAGCTCTGTACAGACACTGGATGTTGTCTAGAGAACCTGCTGAATGTGATAGACGATAGAGATGAATGAATAGGGAGAGTCAGGGAAACCCGTGCTTACGGTATGACATGATGATTATGTATATAACCAAAACCCCGAGAAATAGACGAAAGTCTGCATCCTTCTCTCCCTCAAGAATGGCAATTTCAGAATCAATTAGAATAAGAGGCATACTTCCTATAGCTTTGAAGATTTTTAATTCCTTGCCCCTCTTGAAATTCGAAAATTTTTAATTCCTTGCCTCTCAATTGTATTCTACCTTGAAGTTGAGAAAGTTCTTAGAAAAAATTGGAACAGTTTTCAAAGAAATTGATCCAAAGCTTCTCATGTTCTGACTATTCTATAAATCATTGAAGAAGTATGCACAAAAAATCTTGAGGCAACACTTTTATTTGTAGATTTCTCCAAGGCTTTTGATTCTATACTCAAAGGAAAGATGAAGGAAATATAGCAAACATATTTTTCCCAAAGAAACTGTTACTGCTATAATGATGCTCTACAAAGACACGAAGGCCATAGTTCACTCACCTGATAGCAACATTAATCTCTTTGACATTGTAGCTAGTCTTACAAGGAGATACATTGGCACCATTTTTTTCATAATCTGCCTAGATTAAATATTATGATTGGTTTAACACTAAAAAAAACAAACAAAAACAAACACAGAAACAGACAATATCCAGCAGAAACTATGATGCAAACTATGCAGATGATCTAGTACTTCTTGCAAATACACCTGCTCAAGCTGAATCTCTGCACCATTGCCTAAAGCAACCGGTAAGAGGCATCGGTCTCTACATTAACTCAGATAAAACAGAATTCATGTTTTTTAATGAGTATGGTGCCATCTCATTAAATGGCAAGCCTCTGAAATTAGTAGACCACTTCCCATACCTTGGTAGCAATATCTCATCGACTGAAAGCAAAGTCAACATATGCATAGGTCAAACATGGAGTGCTATTGATCGGTTAACAAGCATAGAAATCCAATCTCTCTGATAAAATGAAACAAGATATGTTATATACTCATCTACATCATCACAACGACAATAATTAAGACGCAGTGACAAAGACAGACGCAGGAAGACTTCTTTTATAAAATATATTTACCTCTCACTTTATTTGTAAGGTTCGAAAGGGTTGTTCAAGGTTTGCATGTAAAAGGGTGCTGGAGACCGAACATAAACTGTAATATTTTGACCCCACTGTTATGACCGTCACGTTGTATCTTTCTTGTTCTCTAGGGCTGCTCAACCGGAGGCCTAGGGCCCACTCTGCTGGATGCTGGCTTTCTTTATTGCATCTTATCAGCATCTTCTCCGGACCTCAACTCATCAGGGCCCAAAGGCCCCATCGGCCAGATGTGGCTTTCCCTACCACATCTCATCTCCAACTGGCTGCAACTCCACTGGACCCCTGGGCGTCGAACTCAACTGGAACCGGAACTCAATTCCAACTGCCCCTGCCCCTGCCAACTGCCTCAACTTCCGTCTTGACTGCATTATATAATAGTTCAACGCCTACGCGATCGCCCACTCGATCTTTGTAATCGAATGTTTAATCGTCATCAAGCGGAAATAACTGTCATGCAGTTCACAGGTCACTCTCTTCCGGTGCATCAGTCTATGAGTGTACCATGGGAATTTTTTTTAGCTCGTACCATTTCATCAGCCAATTTCCGCCCACACGATTTCCTCACATAACTGCCATTGGAATGTGTCACTTCCTTCCGGTGCATCACCTTGGAATGGCATTTTTGGCCGGGTCAAAAGGTCAAAATATAACAGAATTCTTCCAAGCTGTAGCTGTGTTTTAATCAAGAGGGTACCATCACATTACATGGCAAGCTTTGAAATTAGTAGACCAGTTGATATACATTGAGAAAAGTCTCCGTGGCATAATGGTGTGGCAGAGACATGCACATGTGCTTTTTTAACGAGAGAAATTACCTACCTAAGAGTTTGAAGCGAGCGCGAACGTGTCTTGTGTGCAGATAGTAAGTAATTTAAGTACTTTTGCTTCGATATGACCCAAGGCAGAATGAATGGGGCACCTAATGAGACTCGAACTCACTCGTGTAAGTTTGCTAGTCTAGCTTGTTAACCATTACACCACCAGAGGTGCCCATTGGAGGTACGATTTATAAGTCACTTGTCTCGTTACTGGCGAGGCGAGATTTGTAACATATGCAAATTTCAGCCTGCCAGGATTGGCATAAAAAGAGAAATGTCAGTAGCAGAGGGTTGTTGCAGTTTTACGAATTGTACCAATCCAGTAGATTAGGCACACTTCGGCCGACCGTGGTGTCATCGGCGCGGATCTGGTCTGGTGTGTTATGTCTATGGATAGGGTAGTCAGTCGAGGCTGCATGGCGTGGATGTCAGGGAGGCTTAACATTCGCATCGCGCGGCTGAGACTTACATATACCTCGAGCCTCAGGGGGCCGTCCCTCCAGGCTCTAACCCTCCTCGGAGGGGTTATGTTGATCGCCTGGCGCCTGAGGCGCTCTTTTTTATGGGAATGCTGACAAAGCATTTTTGGGAATGCTGGGCGTGTCTGGGCTACGGTTCTGCACCTAGACCCACCTTAAAAAGGCTTTGTGTCGTACTCGCCCGTTTGATGGGGCGTGTGATAAATACCATTGTGGTTTTTGCGGACTGCTAGTTTGACAGTCGAAGAGAGCGGAAAAGTGAATTGACGCAGTGAGTGAAGAGGAAAGTGAAGGGACAAGACCCGGTTTCTGCGGTTGCCAGTTGGGAAAGCGAACACCGGAATCCATTTTCTTCAATCCTACACTATTTAAGCAGAGTAAGAAAGTAACCCAACTACAACAAATTAAAATCCTTGGCCTTATATTAGAGCTTATAAAAGATCCACAAGTGGATAATGTGCTGGACTATAACATCGTAGGGAGTTTGAACTCTACTTTCACTATTATGTTCACTTACAGTCTAATATCCTTGGTAAAGGCATGAACCTCCTTATCCCTTAAATAGAACTACTATTGTCTTTTTACAATGATGAATTTAGCATTAAATAACCCTACGATGGTTGATATGCCATTAAACAAAGAAACTAAAACCAAATATATCTCAGTAGCAACATCTCATCTCCTGAAATTGATGTCAGCATACACATAGATAATGTGTGGACTGGTATTGCCTGGTTATTGACCGTATGGAACATTATCAAATAAAATGGTTGGTTGGTTGGTTGGGTTTTATAGCATATCAACCTTTGTAAGCTATTTAACGTCAAATTCATTTTCATGCAAATAGTTCTATTTCTAACAATTCAGTTTAGCATGAGTACACAGTCTAATCGTCAAAAACATTTCTATTTCAAGCTATTCAGTTTATCCTAACAGTTCTAATTCAGCTAATTCAGTTTAGTATAAGTATATATTTTGTTTAGAAACAGTTAAATGTCAAAACAGTCCTATATTAAACAATTCAGTTTAGTGTAAGTACAGGTTCAATGTCAAAAACAGTTCCATTTCAAACAATTCAGTTTAGCACAAGCATGCAGTTTAAATGTAAGTACAGTTTAATTGTCAAAAACATTTCTATTTCAAAAGAGTTTTATTTCAGATAATTCAGTTTAGCATTAGTACGCAGTTAAAATGTCAAAACAGTTCTATTCAAACAATTCAGTTCAGCATAAATACGCAGTTTAAATGCAAAAAAAAAAAAAAAAGCAAAAACAGATTCAAGAAATCACGGTTTAGTTCTATTTAATCCATAGATTGGACCCTTATTAGGTGCTACCACTCCGGGTCCGAATGTACCTGGGAGCGATAGAAATGAAGGGCTCTCCGCATTCCCCAAAGCTCCAGCATTGCTGCAACCACACTATCAGAGTGTTTAGTGTCATATCCAAGACACTCGTTGAGGCAGGTCTTACCCCTAAGCAGAGAAGCAGTCTGTGTATTCGACATCCCTGGCCGACTGGGCAAAAAATAAGATGGGAATTCTTCCAACCTGTAACCGTGTCAATACTACTGTAGCAGAAAGAAAGAATTTCAAATTATTATTTTATGCAGTGATTACCTTGGCCGTTGAGGTTTTGATTTTTATATTTTCGTTCAATGAGGATGATTTAAGCCATTCTACTCGGATGACTTTCCTGGGTTGTATAAAAGGACGTGCAAACGCTCTCTCAGCCTCTTCCTCACATATTTTTCGAGCAGGACAGACCGACTCTCCCTCACTCATTCTAGAGCAGAACAGACCAACATTCAACACGAGGAGAGCGTCATTCAACTATGGGCCATTGTTCCTTTTGGAGACTAGTCCTTTGTCATCTATTCATTCCTCCTAGACCAACTGGACGTCGAAACTTCAGGTTAGATGCTTAATTCCTGCTCTAAATTCGCAATTGTTTTTCTTCTATTTATACGACTCATTGTACAAAGGTTTTCTTTCTTGAAACTCATCAATATTCTCGTCCACATTCCTGTATTTTCCTTTCTTCTTAATGTACGAGGATCATTAAATAAGTTTCCAGACTTTTTTCGTATGGGCACTTTTATTGATAGTACACAGATGAAACTCTAGTCCCCTTCGAAGTAATCTCCTCCAGCTGCAATTCACTTGTTGTACCTTTCCAAAAACTTCTGGAAGTCCCCATGGAAGTCCTCTTGTGTGAGCATGTCAATGACCTTCGTCACAGCCTCTTTCGTCCCCTCAATTGTCTCATAACGACAGCCTCTGAGCTTAGGGAATAAACAAAAGTCACTATAGGGAGGCTGAAGAACTGTCTTGATGCCCATCTTGGTCTTATAGTCTGTGAAAAGGATGGAGTTGTAGACTGGTGCATTGTCCTGGTGGTTTGAAGAGTGCTGGCCTTTTCCCTAGGAATCTCTTCCTGAACTCCCTTAAAACCTCAACATAGTAACCCTAACCCTAACACTTTGGCCAATCAACTCTGGTCTATTGACTTCCTTACTCCTCCCACAGCTCTTATCATCTCTCACAGACTCTCTGCCTTCCTTGAATCTCTTATGCCTCTCAAAAACTGATGCTCGATTCATGCAAGATGGTCCAGAAGCAGTCTGAAGCATTCCATACGTTTCTGTGGCATCATTTTTTCCAAGTTTAAAATAGAGTTTTATTGCATATCTTTCTTCTAAAGTGTCCTCATGTCCCGATTGCATTTTTGAAAATCACCAACTGTGACAATCAGGCTTTAGTAGGGTGCATTCCAATTGCTGCTGTAGCTGTTCATTTGAACCTGAAATCATAAAAATTGGTCAGTCATCTCATAAGATGTATAGCAATAAGATACTGCATTTTCAAGAGTCTACAACGATTTTAAAAGCCAGTACAAAAAAGTCTGGAAACTTATTGAATGTACCACATAACAGGGCAGACCACAATTTGCCTTTTTGCAAAACTTCTGTATAGTTGCTCCACTTGGACTCTTAACAAAAGGCTTAGAGAAAAAAGCTTGATGGGAACTTGACAAGAATGATGACTGCTGTTTTCAACAAATCCTGAAAGCAGCATCCTACAAAGCAGCAGTTGTACCTTCACTTACCTCCCATCTCACAAGCCATCCAATTAAGACAAGCAAGACATACTAGAGAAGTCAGGACAAAGTTATAAACAATGTTCTCTAATGGATTCCAACACATGGAAACACCAGTTGTAAAATAATTCGCGTGATAATTAATTCTATTGATTATTTTACTGATAATTACTTCTATTAATTATCTTATCATCTAGTTTGGTGAGGTCAGCACTGTTCAGGGATTTTTTACTTTTATTGTACTCGTCACCGCGTGCGCAGGCGCGAAGTTATGAAATGACACCAATCATCTCGCTCCGGAAACCCAGATGTAAATGAAATACATTTGTGTTATGTCATAAGGTTTGACTGAGGTGAAATAAAAATATAATGATTGTTGGAGATGTGTGGGTAGGTGATAGATATGATGCAATGGATGAGGTGATAGTGAATTCGAATTTAGTCAGTTAAGAGTTAAAATTTAGTTTTGAAATTCAGAGAAGGTGATATTTGGACTGTAGTCGTGATACAAGGTATATGTGTGTGTGTGTGTGTGTGTGTGGAGGGGGCAGCAAGCAAAATTCGATCCTAGACCCTTTGACATCTTTCTCTACCTCGTGTGGCGACTACAATCAAATGAAATTGTACCGGGCGGAATGAAGCTTTCGTATCCAACAACCGAATAATCGCCAAATGTTATTTTTGAAGTGTGTGTAATTTCGAATATTCAACGTAGTCTATCGGGTTACACAGTCTTGGCCGATCAGCAAAAACTTACATTGATTAGCTCTGTGCAAACACTAGATGCCGTCTGGAGGACTTATCTAGAGAGACGGCTGATGGAGACGATTGCTGATAGTCAAAGGACTTATAGAATACACATTTTTTTAGCTTTAAAATAATCAACTCCGAAAACAAACGTAAGAACATTTTAGAAATTTCGGATCAAAATCGCATTAACTTTAAAGTTACATTTTTATATTTTTCAACCAATCAGCTAAAAACACAAAATAAGAACATTCTAGAAAATCCGGCTCAGAAACTAATTAACAGAAAAATATTTAGGCTCTAAATTAAATAAGTAAATATACGAATCTGATTGGTCAAGAAATGTCTGCGCGTTTGAATTTTAGGACCTGCAATAAAACTATCTTTAATCCACTTAAGTGACCACAAAAAGTATAAATAACGAAGAATTTAATCCACCAGGTCTTTCATTTTTTCACTACCAAAAGGCCATTCCTTCCACTGCCAAAAGTTCATTCCTTCGACTACCCATCAAATACAGGACACGCCCCCCCCCAAAAAAAAACATGCGACCTTCTTTTACCGACTCACAGATGCAACACGTAGTCGCCAAAGATCAAAAGAAAACGCACGCGGCCCATCACTTATATATATACACACACACACATACCCATGTATGTAAGTAAAGCCAAAATTTTTATCCTCCTTATTTCGGCTAACTATGGACCTATTTATTTGATAGACTTTACTCACATGTAAACACACACACACACACACACACTCACACACACACACACCCGGGCGAACGACCCTATTTTTGTCCAACTGGCCATAACTATATTTATATAGTTTGTACATAATATGAACATAGTATTTCTTATTATCTTTATCCTGTTTGTTATGATTATTAGATTGTTTGTTTTTTAATGTTCGTTGTTGTCATATTCAATTTGTTTACGTGCTTGTAAAATTTTTGTAGTATTTGTGGGAATTAAATCTAAAAGTAACTCCCGTAAAATACAAACGGGAACTCACACTCACCCACTACAGACTCCACGTTGTTGGCATACCTTGATGAGATTAAGAATTAAAAAACAAAACAAAATAAAAAAAGCTTCAGTATTTTTATTTCGCATAAAAATTTAGTATCTAATTTTGAAAATTTAAAGAAATTTTAAGTCTTAATTTTACGAAAAAAAAATGGCACTAACTTGTCAACTGTTATGAGGAAAACGTATTTAATTTTCAAGAAACTATGAAACAAGGGAAATAATTCAAAAATAAGCAAGTTACTTCCCTTGAATTTTTTTTTTACAAGAACATATGCGATACACTTTTAAAAAATAACATTATTTTGCCAAACAATATCTATTTTTTGTTAGACAAGCTTAGTTGTGTTTTGACTTTCATCGTTTCCGATTGTCGTCACCGTTTTGAAACAATCATTTTATAGATTGTTTAAATTGTTGCCGATTGTATGAACCGGGAATGAATCGAAATAACATTTAATTTTAATGTGGAAAACTTGTATTATTTCATGTCTGTTTTTGACGAACTGCGACATAAGTCATCACTGTATATAATTCAAAAGGTTATATACTGCCTCGAACAAAAAATATTGACTGACCACTTTTAGTAATCGTATTTCTTCCAATGTTTTGACTACATGATAAATAAAGTAAGTACGAATCTGAGACAAAAAATTTTATTTAATAGCCAAACTTTCTGGCACACACCTAAAATTAATTAAAACAAATTATTTTTTCATAAAAAATCGAATTTTTAAAAACAAAAATAGAGGAACAAATCATGGAAGCACTTCATTTTGAAGAAAAATTTGAGAATATAATATAGATTTGTTTATTAGTATTATTTGCATTCGATTGGAATACTTGATACCATGTAACTGTGTACAGATTAATAGTATTAGATAGGAATACTTGATATCATTTAACTGATACAAATAATTTGCACACAGTTGTATGGTTTCAAGTATTCTTATCAAATACTAATAATTGAATAAAGTAAAAGTAAAGTTGGCAACCACAGTCGAGGGTTACTTGAAAGCTCCCTTTCCAATAGGTACTACACCGAGGTGTAGGGGAGGGCGCTATTCCTTTCTCTGGATTGCTCCATTTTACCCTTGAAACGTACCTTATAATGCTAAGTTTTAAGCAAGGAGGTATCAAGTACCATTCTTTGAGTCTTTGGTATGACTCGACCTGAGATTGAATCCCAGTCTCCCCGGCCATTGGCGAACACTCTTCCACAGTTTTAAGATATTATTTCTATTTAATGATTATCATTCGTTTGCACACGGTAATACAGTTTTAAGTAACTAATAATAATCTTTAGTAAACAATTATTGTTATCTTTTGACCTTTTGACCCGGCCAAAAATGCCATTCAAGGTGGTGCACCGGAAGGAAGTGACACATCCCGGTCGCTGGAAATCGGAAGAGGTTGCGTAGGCGTTGAGGCGTGTCTATATTACTGCGTGGGAGTTTGAAGGTAATATAAGGCCGACGAATTGAGGACAGTGGGAGATAGGCGAGAAGGAGGGCAAGTAGTACAGTGGAAGACGGAAGTAGACGCGATTGTAGTAGGGAAAGCCAGCACACAGAAGAGTTTACTCCAGGGTCCGGTTGAGCAACCATGGAGAACGAGAAAGACACAACGCTGACGACCATAACTTCGGGGTCAAAATATTTCAGTAATGTTCGGTCCCCAGCTACCTCTCACACGCAAACTTTGAGTAACCCTTTTCGAATCCTTACAAATAAAGTGAGAGGTAAAATATTTTTTAAAGAAGTCTTCCTGCGTCTTTATCCGGCGTCTGTCTTTGTCACTGCGTCTTTATCATCGTGCGTCTGTCTATTATTGTGTCGTTGTGATGCTGCATGAACATGTATATGTGTATATAAGCATATTTATTATGTGAGTATATAACATTATAAGTAAAGTAATAAAGTTGGTGACTTTAGTCGAGGCTGACGCGAGGGCTCCCTTTTCAATAGCTACTACACCAAAGTGTAGAGGAGGCGCTACTCCTTTCCCTTGATTACTCCACTTTACCCTTGATACGTAGTTTATATTGCTGAGTGTTAAGCAAGAAGGTATCAAGTACCATTTTAAAAGTCTTTGGTATGACGCAACCTGGGATTGAAGCCCAGTCTCCCGGACCATTGTCGAACACTCTACCCACTAGACCAGGTAAATATTAATGCAAATAATTTGGAGTTATATGTAAAGTATTCCTTTCTGATGTCTGTAATATCTTAACTAACAAAAGGGAAATAACCTCTGATACAACAGGGGTTACGGCCCCTACTACATCCGGGGGATTTGATCAATAAAGGAATAACCAGGCATAGCAGCAGATGTTCGTCTTCCCTCTGTCTTTAATCATCATCCATCTTATCGATTCACCTTGGTAATAATCAATACCTAGCAAGTATTGATTACCTCAGATATAAGGGCATTACAATGTCGTGGATCATTTTGACTATTCATCGAATTCTAGAAGGTATACGTGTCGACTTCTCCAAGGCCTTTGACTCCATACACAGAGGGAAGATGGAGCAAATACTACTCGCCAACAGATTCCTCAAAGAAACCGTCGCAGCCATAATGATGCTATATAAAAACACGAAAGTAAAAGTCTGCTCCCCGGATAGAGACGCAGACTACTTCGACATTGTAGCAGGTGTGTTGCAAGGAGACACATTAGCCCCATACCTATTTATCATCTGCCTAGACTACGTGCTAAGAACGTCTATTAATAAAATGAAAGATAACAGTTTCAAGCTGGCAAAGAAAAGAAGCAGAAGATGCCCCGCACAAACAATTATAGACGCAGACTACGTCGATGACGTAGCGTTTCTCGCAAATACACCCGCTCAAGCCGAAACTCGACTACATAGTCTGGAACGAGCAGCTGCTGGCATAGGCCTCCATGTCAACGCACACAAGATGGAATACATGTGCTTTAATCAAAGAGGCGACATCTCCACACTAAATGGTAGTTCTCTGAAACTAGTAGACAAGTTCACCTAACTAGGAAGCAGTGTCTCATCAACCGAGGCAGACATCAACACGCGACTAGCAAAGGCATGGGCAGCTACTGGTAGTCTATCGGTCATATGGAAGTCAGACCTGACCGATAAAATAAAACGCAGTTTTTTCCGAGCGGCGGTCGTATCGATACTACTATATGGATGCACTATGGAGAAAAAGCTTGACGGCAATTACATAAGAATGCTGCGAGTAATATTGAACAAGTCCTGGAGGCAGCACCCCACAAAGCAGCAGCTGTACGGCCACTTACCACCCATCACGAAAACTATCCAAGTTAGACGAACCAGACACGCGGGACATTACTGGAGAAGTAAGGACGAACTAATAAGTGACATAATCCTGTGTGCGAGCAAAGGTAGGACGAAGAGGTAGAACCTATATACAATTGCTCTGTACTGATACTGGATGTGGCCGGGAAGACCTACTGGGAGCGATGGACGATAGAGACAGATGGCCGGGAAGACCTACTGGGAGCGATGGATGATAGAGACAGGTGGCTGGGAAGACCTACTGGGAGCGATGGACGATAGAGACAGGTGGCGAGAGAGGGTCAGGGAGATCCGTGCTGGCGGCGCAATATAATGATGATGATGATGATTCCTGTCTTATACAAATACATTGTACACAAGTTTATGGTTTCAAGTATTCCTATCTAATACTAATAATTATATAGTTTCAAGTAGTTATTTCTATTCAATAATAGTAATTTATTAGGTGGTGCCCGTGGTGTAGTGGTTATCGTTGTAGGAAATGGACACGGCGACACGAGTTCAAATCCTAGACGAGACTGATTGCATTTCACATAGCACTAATACCCTTGGGAAAGGTATGAATCCAATTATTCTCCCTCCAGCTATGGGTAAATAGTAGGGCAGACTAGGTTCTTCAGCCTTGGTGAGGCAACAAGCCTAGGAGAAGGAAAACTCTGAATTCAAACCTGATAAACTCCGCTTAAAAATTGACCTTGTGTCATATCCTACTCGAGCGGAGGGGTTGGGTAAATATGAATAATAGTCATTTATTTGCACGTAGTTATATGGTTTCAAGTAACTTTTAATAATCCTTAGTAAATGATAATAGCTTCCAGTAATTATTAATACAAATAACACTGGTTTACAAAGAAATTGAGGCAAGCACAAAAATACCCGTTTTTACCTAATTTGAGGGTGCTGAATTCAAATTTGAAATCCGTTTTTACTCATCATCATAGTTTTTTTTTTAGATATGCATAGTGTGCATTTTGTGCATATACGGTACATAAAGGTGTATATGAATTCAGGGCTAATTCTGATATTGTGAGAATTTATCTTTTAGTTTATCTTTTAGTTATTATGCACTAAATGTAAATGATAGCATTACATTATATATATATATATATATATAGTTATATATCAAGACGGATTTTGACAGTTAAGGCAGCAGGTCTCAATCGACGCTCTGGCAGTCATTGGAAGAGGTTGTCTCACAGGCGGCGCAGGAGTTTGGTGTCCCTCAACTATCGTGTTACACATCTTTTGAGTTACTAAATATTAGGATTACATTTTCAAATGCACATTTAGTTTTATTTTGTTATATTTTCAGATTCTCCAATGGCTTCAAGCACGTCAAAATGTTGAGGATGCCTCAACAAGGCCAATTCTTTCTGCTACGTGTGTGGAGACTTCACAACAGTTGCACAGCGTCGAACCATCACTTCCCTCCTCAGAACCGCCTACTTTCACTATTTTGACTGTAAAATTGGTGATCAGGACAAGTCTTGGGCTCCACACATCTGTTGTAAACCCTGCATGGTTTAATGGCAAGAAAGCGGCTTTCAACTTTGCAGTCTCGATGGTTTGGAGAGAGCCGCGAAACCACGCAGATGATTGTTATTTTTGTTTAACTAATATAACTGGTTTCAATGCATCTTCTAGGAAAAAGATCAAATATCCCAACCTTCGATCTGCTATGAGACCCGTTCCCCATTCAGATGATCTTCCTGTACCCACACCTCCAGTAAATAATGATCTTCTTTCCTTATCAGATGAAGAAATACCTTCAAGGGAGGATTCTGCCGAGTCAATATCTTTGGAAGATATTGAGTCTACATATTCAGGAACAAGTGGCAATCAGCCACACTGGATCACGCAAGAAGACCTGAATGATCTTGCTCGTGATTTGTATCTGTCAAAACAGCAGTCAGAGCTCTTGGCTTCTCGGCTTAAACAGTGGAACCTTGTCCAGGAAGATGTAAGGGTCACCAGTTTCAGGAATCGGAACAAATAAGGTCATTGGTCTTCTTATGGGTATGCAAGCGGGCTTCACAAAGTACTGTTCTTTTCTCTATCGCTGGGATAGTCGAGCTGTATCCCAGCATTACAAGTAGAAAGACTGGGGGTCTAGAAGCACTTTTGTTCCTGGCGAACACAGCCTCAATGAGAATCCTCAGGTGGACATGAACAAGGTGCTTCTTCCTCCTCTTCACATTAAGCTTGGTTTGATGAAGAAGTTCGTGAAGGCTGTGCACAAAAATGGTGCTGCCTTCCAACACTTGTCTACTGTGTTCCCAGGTCTTAGTGCTGCTAAGCTCAAAGAGGGCATCTTTGTCGGATCTCAGTGCTGAAGGATACTGATTTTGAGGAGCTTCTTAACTTAAAGGAACTGAGAGCATGGGAAGCATTCAAGTCAGTCTGTAGTGGCTTCCTTGATTACACACGCGTACCAGCTTACCAAGCCTTTATTGAGAAATTGCTAAAGTCTTACGAGGATATGGGGTACCGAATGTCACTGAAGATTCATTTTCTCCATTCCCACCTCAACTTCTTCCCGCCAAACTTTGGAGCAGTGAGTGATGAGCATGGAGAAAGATTCCACCAAGGCATTACGAAGATGGAGAGCAACTATCAGGGCAAATGGAACCCCGGCATGATGGGAGACTTCTGCTGGATGCTCTTGCGTGACATTCCGGAGGCAAAATACACCAGATCTTCTAAGAAAACATACTTTTCACTCTCTGTGGTACTATGAATTGTGTAATTGCGTCATCCAAGTATATTGATTCAGTCAGTGTTCTTTATCTATCCTGTTTTATCTGTTATAAGCTGCTGCAACTCTTGAAATATGCACATATATTCTCTGTTTATACTAAAATGAGACTATTTAAAAGCCAGAAAACTAGAGGTGATAGAGCAAAACTATTTATAAATTTGAATTCAGCACACCCAAATTAACAAAAAACACCTATCCCCATTCTTGCCTCAGACCAAAAATTTATTTTTGTAAATCAGTGCAATTTACAGTATATGGCATCAAGTATTCTTATTGAATAAAAATAATTTCTAAACAGATGAAATTGACTCATAAATGGGACCCTAACAGGTACTATACCATAATCCTCAGATCTCTAGCCGAGAAAAAAGAATAACACAAGCGTTTATGACAAGTTTTATTTCGGCAGGAGACATCTGACCACTTTTGGAGTTAGTGTAAAATAGAACAGAAGCAAAATTTTCAGAGCTTGGGGATACTTGGAAACTGTCAGTTTCGCGTCTATATGTTCATCAGGACAACACATTGGCGAGAAACTGGCTATTTTTTAGTACGGTATATATATATATATATATATATATACGAGGTGCATACGATAAGTTTCCAGACTTTTTTCGTATTGGTACTTTTATTGATAGTACACAGATGAAACTCTAGTCCCCTTCGAAGTAATCTCCTCCGGCTGCAGTGCACTTGTTGTACCGTTCCAACAACTTCTGGAAGCCCCCATGGAAGTCCTCTTGTGTCAGCGTGTCAATGACCTTCGTCACAGCCTCTTTCATACCCTCAATTGTCTCATAACGACAGCCTCTGAGCTTAGGGAATAAACAAAAGTCACAGGAAGCAAGTTCTGGATTATAGGGAGGCTGAGGAACTGTCTTGATGCCCATCTTGGTCAAATAGTCAGTGACAAGGATGGAGTTGTGGACTGGTGTATTGTCCTGCTGAAAATGCCACTGACCCGATTTGAAGAGTGCTGGCCTCTTCCCTAGGAATCTCTTCCTGAACCCCCTTAAAACCTCGACATAGTAACCCTAACCGTTTGGCCAATCAACCGTGGTGTATTGACTTCCTTACTCCTCCCACACCTCTCATCATACCTCACAGACTCCCTGGCTTCCTTGAATCTCTTATGCCACTCAAAAACTGATGCTCGGTTCATGCAAGATGGTCGAAAAGCAGTCTGAAGCATTCCATAAGTTTCTGTGGTATTTTTTCCAAGTTTAAAACAGAATTTTATTGCATATCGTTCTTCTAAAGTGTCAGATTGCATTTTTGAAATTCACCAGCTGTGACAATCAGGCTTTAGTAGGGTGTATTCCAATTGCTGCTGTAGCTGTTTATTTGAATCTAAAATCATGAAAAATTGGTCCGTTATCTCATAATATGTATAGCAATAACATACTGAATTTTCAAGTGTCTATAACAATTCTAAATGCCCATACGAAAAAAGTCTGGAAACCTATCGTATGCACCTCGTATTTATAAGTATGTAATCTATTGGTTCTTTAACATTGTTTGGGTAAGTATAGGTCCATAATTTTCTCTCTCTTTTCTGGAATTTAATATTAAGTCATGTGTTGTGGACCAGTAAAGAGTCCGGAAGAAAGACACGAACTCGGGTTTACATGGAACAAGGGATATTAACGAAAGTATAATACAACATAGATAAAAAGGTGTTGAACTTCAGTCTGACTGCCAAAGAGTTAGGCTGGGGAGAACTTCACCACTGAGATGAATATTCTCCCAGTATTAATATCAACTGGAAGAGTTCATTACAGTCTGCAAGTTGGGTACCATAACAGCATGTTAGTCTGTTTTTAAGTGAGAAGTCTGTTAGATGTTTCCTGTTTCTTTTTGACGAGTTGTGTAAGCAGAATTTGTTGTTTTCGTCTTTATCTATTTGAGCATTCATGTCTCCACCGATAATTTGAACGTAGTGTTTGGGAATACTACAGACAAAGGAATATAGAAGGTGATGAGGTCCGTTTCATCACTGGTATTGGTTGAACAGAAGCAGGAGATGATTGTTGTGTAAAGGTTGCCGTTAAATGTAGCTACTACAACTTAGAATCATCTTTTAAGTTTGGAATGCGAATATAAAAAGCAACATAGATTCTTTTCAGCATTTCATTTCACTATAAGGAAGAACGATTTCACTTTATTTATATCATCACTTTGATGTCGATATTGTATCGTCAAAAAAGTTTGTCAACACCAGCAATACACTCCAGAAGCCCTACCTTTATATTTTTTTCCCACTTGTCAATTAATTTAATCTGGAATCGCTGTTATTTTATAACAAGTAAGATTTTTCAATTTGTCCGTTTGTTATACAACATATGACATGGATTTTCGGTTCGTTCTTAGTGACCCCGAGTGCTTTGACAAGCTGTCACGCTGTGATTAGTAAACAGGGGGATGGCAGCGTGTCGGTGCAGACCAGTGATATGAGAACCACGCGGTCAGATTTTGACAGAGTGCCGAGAATCGAGAGTTGAGCAGGGACACGCAGCCGACCAGAGGCGTTAGGTCGTCCCTGACGATACGGCTTGCAAAGGGGTGCAAGCGTTGGCACCCGCTGGCTCCCGGAAGAAGATATGGGACAAGAAGAAGTCTCCTCTATGAGTATATGTCTTTCCATCTATCTTTCAAACTAACAACAAACTGTGGGCTCCTTTCGAGAATAAAATGAGATATATTTTATAAAGAAGTGTTTCGTTCGTTCATTGAATTTCGTAAATCATGCTGATGAACTCAAGTCAGAAGTTAATAAAACCCTTCGTACCTGAAACGATAGATTCCGCCTGCATTTGTATTGTATGTTCGCATATGTTTTTGCATATGAATATGTATTTGTATCTGTATATGTATATGTAAAGTATACAACACGTTCTCTGCTGATTACAATTAAAGAATCAGAGCCTTCAGAGGCTTCCCCGAGGAAGTCATTGCAAGGTAGTATGCCTATAGTAGAGTGAGCTATAGTATTGAAGACTATAGGTTTGTCTTTGTATATTTATCCAATTTAAGTATTATAACTCACCTCTAGTGGTGTAGTGGTTATCGTCGTAGAAAATGGACACGACGACACGAGTTCAAATCCTGGACGAGACTGATTGCATTTCACATAGCACTTATACCATTGGGAAAGGTATGAATCCAATTATTCTCCCTCCAGCTATGGGTAAATAGTAAGGCAGACTAGGTTCTTCAGCCTTGGTGAGGCAACTAGTCTAGGAGAAGGAAAACTCTGAATTCAAACCTGATAAACTCCGCTTAAAAATTGACCTTGTGTCATATCCTGCCCGAGCGGAGGGGTTGGTGAATATATAACTCACCTCTATGTTTATTTGAGTCGGAGAGGAAAATTTGGGCACTTGTAGCAAGGAAATTATGATTGATTAATATTCCCTCATACTAAACAATATAAAACAATTCACGATACGATAAAAACAACATATATTATTGCCAGAGCAAAAATACTTGAATGAATACAAGAATAGCATGAGATACAAAAAAAAAAAAAAACTTATGAAGAATTGTATGAAAGAATGAAAAATGTACCATAGGTCTTTTAGAATAAGTTGAGAGTTCTTGATAGAATGAAAGATGTTGAAACTTACGTCAAGGCATGGTATCGTCTGCCACATGACAAGAGATTTGTTGGTGCGAAAAAGAAAATTTCAACGAGCTTTATTCGACGATATAATGGGTTTAAACGAGCAGTTAAAATTTACTGAGCAAAACACAAAATAGGCTTTAATGGTGTCGTGAACAGTTTATTGAATTTGAATCACAAGCGTACGATGTTCCTCATTCCACGCCATAATGACAACTGATGGTTGCTGCTTTTACTAAAAGACATACCTTCCGACTACTTGTAAAACTTTCAAGTTTCTGGAGATTGAAAGCACCAAAAATTACTTAAATTTAAAAAAAAATTTCAGTGAAAACTGACGATAGAATGTTGTCTCTTCCCATAAAAAAGACATTTAATTCTTGAATCTAAATCAGGTACGAACAATCCTTTATGAGATATTGCTTCCTTAAAGGCAGAAGTAAAAGGGCAATTCTTTTACTCTCGAAAGTATCTTAATACCTGTTGCAGTATTGACCGCGGCTCGCCTAATCTCACCGGCTAACTGATGTGGCTAGTTTTTGTTTTATAATCGCTACTTTTATATAAATTATAACGCAGATTAATGGTGGTTCTACAAGTCTACTGGTCTAATTTTTGCAAGATATCCACTTTCATTATCAAATTGATACTAAAAAATGGGATATCTAAAAATATAACAAAAAATGAAAGAAAACAAAAAGATTAAATCTTACTGATATAGTTATAAAAAAGATTAGTTTACTTCTCTTCCTTCTTACGATAAGATTTCGTCTTTTATGGAATGATAAATCTATTTCTGATGACACTATTTCTATCGTTGAACATGTCAGATTATATA
Source organism: Sepioteuthis lessoniana (assembly GCA_963585895.1). Lineage (NCBI taxonomy): Eukaryota > Metazoa > Mollusca > Cephalopoda > Myopsida > Loliginidae > Sepioteuthis > Sepioteuthis lessoniana. The sequence goes on from OY757934.1 coordinate 64,774,221, forward strand.
ATATTCTTTTTTCTCAGAATTCTAATATAATTATAAAAAAAAATACAATATACCAGACATTTTTAAAAAGAGAAATCAATCATTTTAATGTGTTTTGAAATTAGAATGTTATTAATAATAAAAAACATGTTATTCCAAAATAAGATCAAGTTAAAAATATTCTAATATCTTCTAAAATGGTTTAAAAACACGCACACACATACAGACGCGCGCTTATCAAATAAGGGAAGTAACTTATCAAAATTATATCTTTAGTTACTTCCCTTTAATTGTACAGCGAAATGAATCCAATTGTTCCTCTGATTTAGAAGACATTTTCAGCTTTTCTAATATAATCGACGTCTCAAGAAGTTTGAAAGAATTCTCTATTGTGAGGAAAAATGAACGTCTTTCAAAAGTTGAATAATAGTCAAAATTTGAATTTTCATTCGAAATAATTATTAATTGGTCACTAGTCCCATAACCTGGTTTGGTCGTGAGGGTGGTACTTATGTAGCATGTCTTAGGCAGAAATCGTTCGGTGAAGTCCATCCCTCTCCAGGTTTACAACTGGTTGGAATTCAGGATTTTCCTTCTACAATGCCCGACTAGAGTTAAAGAGCTTAATCTAATTTATTGTTTAACCATATTTGGAGGGAGACGAGTTTGGATGCATGCCTTTCCCAAAAGTATTAGCGCAAACATGTTGGATGCAGACAGCCTCGTTCAGGCTTTAATGTCAAAGCCATCCTTGTAGAAGAACAATAGTTGCTGATTTAACCCGTATATGGGGAGATAAGGGAGTTCAAGCCTTTTCCAAGAGTATTAGTCTACAAGAGAACGAAATAGCGCGACTGTAGTTCAAACTTGTTTATTACGATGTCGCAGTCAAACGCGTTCGCCATTATGCCATAGGCGCACCCCCCCCCAAAAAAAAGAGAATAAAATTTACTACCCTAAGAGACGGAAAGAAAACCCTGATAAACGTGATAGAAAAACTCAGTCCCAAAGAACTCTTAAAAGACTGCACACCTTCGCGTACTACTAAATTGACAAAAAAAGTGACTTACTAAAAACTTATGACAAGTGATGTTCTGGCCGGAATAAAATCCAGATTTAAATCTAATTGAAAATATATGGATTATAATAAAACGAAAATTGTCTGGCAAGATGTTTTTCTAATGAAGAAACACAATGGGAAGCAAATAAGAATGAGTGGGAAAACATTTCTATTGAACAATGTAAGAAACTGGCTGACAATATGCCCAAAAGAATTGACTTTCTCAAAACTTTCCAAAAAACAAAGAGACCGATTTCAGCATCGAATAACCCAGTTAGGGTTGATGTGCCATTAAGTCAATTCTAATCTTAGTGCAAGAAGTTATGTAGTATTATTGTTTAACTACAATTCAAAAAAATTCTTGAACATTTAACCTATTTACCAACCTCTCCGCTCGGGCAGGATATGACACAAGGTCAATTTTTAAGCGGAGTTTAACAGGTTTGAATTCAGAGTTTTCGTTCTCCTGGACTAGTTGCCTAACCAAGGCTGAAGAACCTAGTCTGTCCTACTATTTACCCTTAGCTAGAGGGAGAATAATTGAATTCATACCTTTCCCAAGGGTATTAGTGCTATGTGAAATGCAATTAGCCTCGTCCATGATTTGAACTCGTGTCGCCGTGTCCATTTCCTACGACGATAACCATTACACCACGGGTACCTCCAAAACCAATTGGATTGAATATCAAAAATGATATCTGCTCGATATACCGAAGAGAACACAGTTGTCCTTTCTCAGCAATATTAATGTATTCATTAGTCTTAATATGCTTTTCGCATCAAATTAGTTGACCAACTCCAGAAGACGAGAAAGCTTCTCATTCCATTGTTCCTCTATTTCCATGTTTAATCATTATTTTCAGACATTTTTATAATTTTGTTATAATTTTGTAACCGATATTCTAAGACAACGTTCCGGAGTATCACTACAAAAGTAAAACTTAGCTAATCTACCATATTATACTCTCAAACCAGTTTGTATCAAAATGACAATATCCTCCAGCAAAATGCAACCTGTCCTTAATATTCTCTTTGGATAACTAAGATTTCTCGGCATATATTTTTGACATAATTTTCTTTTCTTTAAGTCTTCTTGTTACAGTCCTTCGAGATAGAATTCGCATCACTATTTTTGAACACTTTACCCTAACAGGATTTTTTTCTGTCTCTGAAAGCAGAAAATTTTATTTGTTGGTCACCTCTTTTCGTTTGGTCTTTTTGGTTTAATGGCATATCAACTCTTTTTAGGTTATTTAATGCCAAAGCCATTCTCCTAGAAGAATAGTAGTGGTGCTATTTAACCCATAGCTGGGAGGATAAGGGGGCTCATACCTTTCCCAAGGGTATTTGCACGAAAGTGAATGTAATAGCGCGACTGGAGTACGAACTCGCGTACTACGATTCCGCAGTCCTTCGGTTTAACCATAACACCACGAGGACACCCCCTTCCTCTTTTTGTGGTAAACTTTTTGATGACCCATTTTTCTTGTGATAGAACCCCTTTTGACAAAATCTTCACCAATTCTCTTCACAGCAGACAAAATTGTACGTTTTTATTATTTAAGATATCAAAAATCTGTATATATCATATCCCATTCCATCTCCTTTCTATAATTCTGTTTTTTGTTTTGTTTTGATTCTTTATTAAGTTGAGAGGACATTTCTTCTTCGATTGGCATGGTGGGTAGAGTGTTCACCAATGGTCCGGGAGACATGGTTTCAATCCCAAGTCGCGTCATGCCAAAGACTCTAAAAATGGTACTTGTAACCCCATTGCTTAACACTCAGCAATATAAGGTACGTATCAAGGGTAAAGTGGAGCAATCCAGGGAAGGGAGGAGCGCCCTCCCCTACACCTCGGTGTAGTAGCTATTGAAAAGGGAGCCCTCGACTAAAGGGAGACAACTTTATTTTACTACTTACTTATTACTAAATCTTATCAAACATTGTATGTATTCATGTAACCAACCGCTTCACCCTGGACAGAATACGACACAAGGTCATTTTTAAGCAGAGCAAAGCTGGTTGGAATTCGGAGTTTTTTCCGAGACTTTTTCCAGAGACTTTTTCCTAGATTGGTTGCCTACCAAGGCTGAAATGTGCAGTCTCTCCTACTATTTTACTCATAGCAAAGTTTAGTAAAAGGTTACATTGTACGTATTTATAAATTTACTCACCCATCCATTACGGGCAGGATGTTACATAAGATCAAGTTTTAAGCTGAGTAAAGCTGGTTTGAATTCAAAGTTTTCCTTTTCCTTGACTGGTTGCCTACCAAGGCTAAAGTGTTCGGTCTGTTCTACTATTTTACTTATAGCTAAGTTTAGTTAATGACGACATTGTATATATTTATGTATTAACCCAACTCTTCCGCTAGGGGCAAGGTGTGACACAAAGGAATTTTTAAAGGAGTAAAGCTGGTTTGAATTTAGCTCAATGTCAAATATCATCTTAGTTATATAATTTATATTATAAACAATTTCAAATAAAGGGGTGTAATTTTAATAGTTTTCTTCTTTGAGAATTATAATGATTAGTGTAAGCACGAACTGAGACACCACACCAATTTTAATAATATCATTGGATTGGAAATTGCTGCATTCGTTCTTACCCAACCCCTCCTCCACAACGCGCAAAATGCGATGCAAGGTCGATTTTTAAGTGGAGTACAGTGGGTTTGAATTCAGAGTTTTCCTTCTCCTAGAGTAGTTACTGTATTACAGTTAAAAAACCTAATTTGCCCTATTATTTTACCTATAGTTGGGGAAAGGGAGATCAGATGGGTCAATGAAATCGTGCGAAGTGAAAGCCCAAAGTGCCTTGTCCAGGATTTGAACTCTTGTCATCGAGTTCATTTCCTGCGACGATAACCGTTACACAACATTACGATTTAGTTATGTTTAGAAAACCATATAATGGATCAGAAGAAGTATTCATTGTGGCGTAATAACTTAAAAATGTTGGACTGTAAGATCGTAGTAAGCGAGTTCGAACACCAGTCGCGCTATTCGGTTCATTTTCAGACTAATACTCTCGGAAAAGGCATGAGCTCCTTTATACCCCAGCTTTGGGTTAAAAAGTACCACTACTGTTTATTTTCAAGGATGGATTTGGCATTAAATAACTCACGAAGGTTGATATGCCATTAAAGAAAGAAACCAAAACCAAAAGGTTCGGAATGTTTAAACGTTAACCATATTCATCGGTAGTTTTAAAGAATCCAGCAACTTTTAACGAATTATCTGGATAGATCATCCATAAAAACGGATGTCGACTGTGGAATTTTTTTTCGAAGTCATTAAAAACTGTCGACGCCCCAGAAGAAAATCCCATCGAAATCATCGTTGTTGTGGTGTCATTAACTTCATAGTCTCATTATTTCTCGTCTCAACGAGATTTGCGACGTGATAAACCAGCGAGATTGATGCTCACAATTCAATTTCGTTTCTTTTCATTCCTGTTAATGGCGAGAGAGAGAGAAAGAGAGAGAGAGAGAGAAAGAGAGAGAAGAGAGAGAGAGAGAGAGAGAGAGAGAGAGAGAGAGAGAGAGAGAATCCTTTGGCGTAATCGCCAAAATGCTTGACTGCGGTCTCGTAGAAAGCAAATTTGAACTTCAGTTGCGACATTACACTCACTTTTTGACTAACAGTCCCGAGAAATTTATTTAAGCCTCATTTACTCACAAGCTAGAGTTTAAATAGCACCACTCCGACCAGTCGGCTGGGGCTGTAGAATACACCGACTACTTCTCTGCAGAAGGGTAAGACAAGAACCCCGTCCTGCCACGCCCCACCCCAACGAGTGCCCTGGATATGACACTAAACAGTCTGATGGTGAGGCTACAGTAACGCTAGAGCTTTGGGAAATGCGAAGTACTTCTTCATTGCTATCGCTCCAAGGTCCATTCTGGCCCAGAGTGGTAGCACCTGACGGGGCCCTATCTATGCGTCAAATAGAATTGTTTGACATTTAAACTGAGTGCAAATGAATGACACGCTAAATTGAATTGTTAGAAATAGAACTGTTTAATTATCTAACTGTGTGAAAACAAATCACTGATGTTCAATTTAATTGTTAGTGATACATAGCAATACTTAGATCCATTTAACTTTGTTGACTTATGTTAAACTGAATTGTTTGAAAAAGAATTGTTTGATCATTTAGCTGTGTGTAAGCAAATGACTGATGTTTAATTGAATTGTTAGTGTTAAATAGCAATACTTGAAACCATTTAACTGAGTGCAAATAGTTTTAATAGTAAATAGAATTATTTGTATCAGATAGAAATGGGTGAAACCATTCAACCGTGTGCAAAAAATATGCTCAGGTTCGTTTAAAAATTTAATCTTCAAAATTTGTTTAGAAATCCTATATTTATTATATATGTATAAAGAGGATTTGGCATTAAATAACCTACAATGGTTGATATGCCATAAAACCCAACCAAACCAAAGCATATATATTTAATATATATATATAAAGAGGATTTGGCATTAAATAACCTACAATGGTTGATATGCCATAAAACTCAACCAAACCAAATCATATATATTGAATATATATGTATAAAGAGGATTTGGCATTAAATGACCTACAATAGTTGATATGCCATGAAACCCTACCAAACCAAATCATATATATTGAATATATATGTATATAGAGGATTTGGCATTAAATAACCCACAATGGTTTATATTCCATAAAACTAAACCAAACTAAACCAATTTTATATACATAAAAAATATTCTATATAAGAAAGAGAATAGTATAACAGCTTTTTCACAGGATATATCTTACTCTGTCGGCAAAGCTTGCAATACGCTGACAATATCCCCTGCAGAGGGGATCTGACCACCCCCTCAAAAGCAGTGTGCTGGCTATGACACTGAGATCCAGGCTCCAGCTCTGAACATCTGGTGCGTGTTGAATATTCCTACATTACCATTACTCCCAGGCTCACTTTGACTCGAAGTTAGGGCCCCATCTATGAGTCGAATAGATCTTTTCGAAGATGTTTCGTATTCGATTGGACTGTATGCGAAAAACACTCTTAAGAAATAACTGCACAAAAGCTGTAAATATGAACGTAAAATAAACACGATTCTCTAACCTTTATGCATTAAATAACCTTAGGTTAATATGTCGTTAAAATCAATCAATCAAATAAAACAATTCACAAAATAAAGCACCGTTTTTTTCACGTACTGGATTTATTTCATACTCCTTGGAATAAATTCCCCTTTGTATTTACCGTTCAGTTCCTTTGTGTAAAGGATTAGAGTAATTTAGGTTCAAGCGTCTGGTTAAGTCAATGTGTTTCTGAGTTGTGGTGCTTGTGAGCTATTTCGATATATCCGGGTTCTAGGAGCTGCTGAGAAAAGTGCCCTTCCATGAGCGAGGCCGGCAGTAAAAAGGAATGAGCTGAAAAAAACAAAGGGAGAATATGGCCATAGATCAGAAATTTGAAATCTCCAAGTCAGGTGACCAAAATCTCTTGCATGACGGGAAAAATGTAGATTTTTATTCTTTGTTCTTATTTTTATCATTTTACTTATTTCATTTTAGAAAATCTATTTTTTAAAATTATTTATTACTTTGTTCTCATTTTTATTCTATAGCACCGCAGTGTAAACGTTAGTGAGGTTCGCGAACAAACAGTTGTTAGTGAATTTGATTCTCACAGAGTGACATATACTTCTGGCCCTATACAAAAATTACGAAAGCTCAGGAAATAATGAGATTGCAAGTCCTAAGATGGTTTGCTTTGGTTTGATTTTATGGCATATCAACCATTATAGGTTATTTAATGCCAAGTCCATTTATATATATATATAAACGGTTCTATTTCAAACAATTTAGTTTAGCATAAGTACACAGTTTAGTTCTATCCGACACATAGATAGGATTCTATCAGGTGCAACCAATCGGGGCCAGAGAAGACCAGGGAGCGATGGCAATGAAGGGGTACTCAGCATTCCCAAATCTGCAGGACAGGAGCCTCACCTTAAGATGCATTTTAATGTCTTATCAGGACACTCATTAGGGACGCGGTTGTCAAAATGATTGGGCTAATTACGTTAGGATCGATACATAGGACCATAGGGTAGTATCTGTTAACTTCGTTTATGATCGAAATGTCGCTTCCCGGCATTTATTGAATCAGAAAATAGTATCTGTTGTCACAGAAAGCTCATGGCTATCATTTACGAGTTTGTTTTGTGATTATCATCACTTTCTTTTAAAAATTCTCTCGTTCAAAATGATGTCTTCAGTTTAGAATGTCAACAAAAAAGGCAACATATATCTTATTTAAAATTCAATTTTACCATAAAAAAGGAACAAAAGTTGCCATTTTGTTTCGGTATTCTATCGTCCAAATGCTTGCCCTCAAATTGATCTGTTGGGTTTGTAATGCCAACAAATAGGGCAACATAGATCCTATTCAAATTTTTATTTTCCTATAAATCAAAGAATATTTACCATTTTGTTTTGTCATTGTCATCACTTTGTTTGAAAAATTCTTTCGTCCAAATTCTTGCCCTCAAAATGATCTGCTGGGTTTGTAATGTCAATAAATAGGGCAACATAGATCCTATTTAAATTCTAATTTTACTATTAATCAAAGAATATTTACTATTTGTTTTGTTGTTGTCATCACTTTTTTTGAAAGATTCTTTCGTTCAAATTCTTGCCCTCAAAAGGATCTGTTGATTTTGGAGTGTGAATGATTAAGCCAACATAGATCCTATTGAAATTTAATTTTAATATAAATCAAAGAATATTTACCATTTTGTTTTGTCATTGTCATCACTTTTTTTGAAAGATTCTTTCGTCCAAATGCTTGCCCTCAAAATGATCTGTTGGGTTTGGAATGTCAACAAATATGCCAACATAGATCCCATTCAAATTTTGATTTTACGTAAAATCAAAGAATATTTACCATTTTGTTTTATCGTTGTCATCTCTTTTTTTGAAAGATTCTTTTGTCCAAATGTTTGCCCTCAAAATGATCTGTTGGGTTTGGAATGTGAATAAATAAGGCAACATAGATCTTATTCAAATATAAATTTTACTATAAATCAAAGAATATTTACTATTTGTTTTGTCTTTGTCATCACTTTATTTGAAAGATTCATTCGTCCAAATACTTGTCTTCAAATTGATCTGTTGGGTTCGTAATGTCAATAAATAGGGCAACATAGATGCTATTTAAATTTTTACTTTATTATGAATCAAAGAATATTTACCATTTTGTTTTATCATTGTCATCACTTTGTTTGAAAGATCCTTTTTTCCAAATGCTTGCCCTCAAATTGATCTGTTGGGTTTGTAATGTCAATAAATAAGGCAACATAGATCCTATTCAAATTTTAATTTTACTAAAAATCAAAGAATTTTTACCATTTTTTATCATTTTCATCATTTGTTTTAAAGAAACTATCATCCAAATGCTTGTATTCAAAATGATCTGTTGGGTTTTGTTATGACCGATTATTAAGGGTCAATAAATAAATAACTCAACACGGAGATATGAGGTGCCACACAAATGTATCCAAATCTCTGAGGACGGTTTCCTTGCTTCAACGAACATGACGATAGGCAAGGTGTTTACTACAGTTGCTGGTCGTTTTTTTACACCCCATCGAACGTACAATTGTGGCATAAGGCCTTCCCTTCGTGGGTTCCGGTGCAGGGCCAGAGCCCCCACGCGCCCGGAATGGTCAAAAATAACTTCGGCCCCGTCGGCATTCCCCTTATTAGGGGTACCTCAGGCGCCAGGCATTAACCCCCCCAAGGGGGTAAAAGCCTGAGGGACGGCCCCTCTGAGACCGAGATACACTCGGCCAGATTCGTGCCGTAGCAAGCACGGCCGGCCGAATTGCAACCCAACAACTGGAGAAGCGCATTGTTAATACAGCTGCTACTCTCCGCTCTACCAGCTTAGTTCTTGATTATTACACCCTTAGGATAAGTCAATTATCCTGGTCATAGTTGTGTCACCTATAACAGGTTTGGAACATCAATAAGAAAGGCAACATAGATCCTATTCAAAGATTCTTTATCCAAATGTTCGTCTCCAAAATGATCTCTTGGGTTTTGAAGATAAAAAGAAAGGCAACATAAATCCTATTCAAAAATTCTATCATCGAAATGCTTGTCTTCAAAATGATTTCTTGGGTTTGGAAGATCAAAAAGAAAGGCAACATAGATCCTATTCAAAAATTCTATCATCGAAATGCTTGTCTTCAAAATGATTTCTTGGGTTTGGAAGATCAAAAAGAAAGGCAACATAGATCCTATTCAAAGAGTCTATTATCAAAATGCATGTCTCCAAAATGATGTTTTGGGTTTGGAAGATCAAAAAGAAAGGCAACATAGATCCGATTCAAAGAGTCTATTATCAAAATGCATGTCTCCAAAATGATCTTTTGGGTTTGGAAGATCAAAAAGAAAGGCAACATAGATCCGATTCAAAGAGTCTATTATCAAAATGCATGTCTCCAAAATGATCTTTTGGGTTTGGAAGATCAAAAAGAAAGGCAACATAGATCCGATTCAAAGAGTCTATTATCAAAATGCATGTCTCCAAAATGATCTTTTGGGTTTGGAAGATCAAAAAGAAAGGCAACATAGATCCTATTCAAAGAGTCTATCATCCAAATACTCGTCTTCAAAATGTTTTCTTGGTTTTGGAAGGTCAGTAAAAAAGGCAACATAGATCCGATTCAAAGATGCTATCATAGAACTGCTTGTCTTCAAAATGATCTTTTAAGTTTGGAAGGTCAATAAGAAAGCAACATAGATCAAATTCAGAGATTCTATCATCCAAATGTTTGTCTTCAAATAGATCTGTTGGGCCAGGAAGATCAATAAGGAAAGAAATATAGATTCGATTCAAAGAGTCTATCATTCAAATGCCTGTCTTCAGAATGATGTCTTGGGTTTGGAAGATCAAAAGGAAAGCCAACATAGATCCTATTCAAAGATTCTATCATCCAAATGCTTGTCTTCGCAATGATCTCTCGTGTTTGGAATATCAATAAGAAAGGCAACATAGATGCTATTCAAAGATTCTATCATCGAAATGTTTGACTACAAATTGATCTCTTGGGATTGTTAGATAAAAAAGAAAAGGCTACGTAGATTCGATTCAAAGAGTTTATCATCCAAATGCTCGTCTTTAAAATGATCTCTTGGGTTTGGAAGATCAAAAAGAAAGGCTACATACATACTATTAAAAGATTCTATCATCCAAATGCTTTTCTTCAAAATGATCTCTTGGTTTTGGAAGGTCAGTAAGAAAGGCAATATAGATCCTATTCAAAGATTCTATGCTAAAAATAATCATCTCCTAAATGATCTCTTGTGTTTGGAAGATCAATAAGAAAAGCAACATAGATCCGATTCAAAGAGTCTATCATCCAAATGCTCGTCTTCAAAATGCTCTCTTGGTTTTTGAAGGTCAGCATGAAAGGCAACATAGATCCTATTGAAAGTTTCTTTCATCCAAATGCTTGTCTCCAAAATGATGTTTTGGGTTTGTTAGATCAAAAAGAAAGGCAACATAGATCCGATTCAAAGAGTCTATCATCCAAATGCTCGTCTTCAAAATGTTCTCTTGGTTTTGGAAGGTCAGTAAGAAAGGCAACATAGATCCTATTCAAAGATTTTCTCATCCAAATTCTTGTCTCCAAAATGATCTCTTGGGTTTGTTAGATCGAAAAGAAAGGCTACATAGATCCGATTCAAAGATTCTCCCATCTAAATACTCGTCTTCCAAATGATCTCTTGGGTTTGGAAGATCAATAAGAAATGCAACATAGATCCTATTGAAAGATTCTATCATGAAAATGCTTACCCCCAGATAATATGCACTCCAGGAACCTCACCTTACCAGCAACTTACACAGAATCGGTTTATACTGAAAACATTGTTTTTGCATTTTTAGAAATATTAATCTTTTGTTCAAGTCTTTGGCAATGTCTTCAAACTTTTTAAAGGACCTTTGGCTTTGTAATTTTCTTCAGCGATTTCGTTTAGCAGACCTTTGTTAGTGAGTTCGATTCTCATTGGATGCTGCAAACTTCTGGCCTTGTGCCAAACTATGTTAAACACAGTATTTTACAAACAATCTGTTAATTTTTTGAATAGATGAAATTGGTGCTTGTAATTTTTCGTTTTAACAAAACATTGGATATTCTCATTACTCTAATTTGAGGCCAGATTGAATGGAAAAAAAATTAAATATTAAATAATACGCTAATTTAAACGTACTTATATGCAGTCGAAAAGCTCTTTGTCAGTCAACTGAGTTAACGTGACGATCGCGGTCTCTACATCATTATTTTGAGTTTTAAAATCCCATTTAAATGTAAACATCTTTATGTACACAGTGTCCCCGGTCAAAAAAATGGCCTTGGCACTCTTCTTTGCCTTTTCAATAGATTATTTTTTCAAAATTTCTTGCTGCTTCACACATGATAACAAGCTGCTGTTAGTTAACCAGCTTTGACAGCCCTGCCAGGGGGCTGTGTGTTGTTGGGATAACACCCTTGCCCTCCATATAGTACTTCTAAGAGCCGCTTGGCAGCGTGACCAAAGTAGCATATAAAACGGAGAGGCAAAGTTAAACTCTATCTCTTCAGACCTAACTCGACAACCATAATCATGCTCGAGTATGTGCGTTTCTTAATAGGAGGGTCTCGTCCCAACAAACATTGTCTCGTACCATGCACGATACCATGATTTGACACAACTTTCATTCTATTAAGACTCTTAACTTCTTCAACAGCGTGATAGGACTTTTCTTTATAACGTTTACTTTTAGTATTTCATGTTATTTCTGTATTCATTCTATAAGGTTTGCTAATAAATATGTTGCCATAAATGTTTTGTCAATTCGTCGTGAATTGTTTTAGATAGTTTAACGTGAAGAAGTATTAAACTATACGACATTTTTACCTGTTACAAGGATCTGAATCTTGTCCCTCATACTCAAAGAGTTTTGGCGGTCAATTATGATATGGAGATACGACAAATTTACGAAGACAAAATTCCAAGTTGTCGTTACCAAAACCCAGTCGATTCTAATCTTTTACAGCAGACACCCACAAGATAGTTGTGTCTCAAGGGTGGAAACAAATGGGACGTCCGCCGGAAACTGATATAGGTAGGATAAAGGAAGAACGGTCCAGATCGTGTATTTATATACCACACACACACACACACACACACACACACACACACACACACACACACACACACACACACACACATCTATCTATGTATCTATCTATCTATCTTTAAGAAAAGAAAAACCGGTCACATTAAGATTATAAATTTATTTCCATCTTGTTATGGGTATTGATATGAATCAATAACACCAAAAATAACAGGACTTCTTCAAATCCAATGGATAAAATAAATACAGCCAGAATAGACACAAGAGGAAAGGGTGTTGGGGGTAGAAGAGGGGTAAAAACTGACCGGTTTTTGTTTTTCTGAAAGGAATTATTGCTCTGTGATGTCAGTTACATTGATCTATTTACCAGGAAAATTTAAATGTTCATAGTTGAATGATTTTATTGTCCTAACGGAATTATTTCTGACTCCAATTTAACTGGACTGAATAATATATATATAGTGTGGACTCTCTTGTCGTTCTCGACGTGTCAGAGCCCAATATTTTAGTTAAAGATGAAAACTCTTGTGTTCATTTTTTTACTTATGACTTTTTTATGCTTCTTGGGTCAGACTTTGAGAGGATGACTTGTTTCACCTTTGCAATTCTTTTTTACAAAGGATATTATGAATGCTATTATTGGTCAGATGCGTATCTCGTGATGGTCCGTCGACTCAGGTGATTTGTTTAAAGTGGTATTTAAAATATGTTAACTTTTTTTTTTCATTTTTGAAAAAAGACTTTCTTTCTTTCTTTCTTTCTTTCTTTTACTGTTTGTCTTTTTCTTTCTTTCTTTCTTTCTTTCTTTCTTTCTTTCTTTTACTGTTTGTCTTTTTCTTTCTTTCTTTCTTTCTTTCTTTCTTTTCTTCTTTCTTTTCTTAATTATTTCTTTTATTCATTTACTATTTCTTTCTTTCTTTCTTTCTTAATTATTTTATTTATTCATTTACTATTCCTTTTCTTTCTTTCTGTCTGTCTTTCTTTCTTTCTTTCTTTCTTTTACTGTTTGTCTTTTTCTTTCTTTCTTTCTTTCTTTCTTTCTTTCTTTTATTCATTTATTATTCTCTTTCTTTCTTTCTTTCTTTCTTTCTTTCTTTCTTTCTTTCTTTCACACAAATACATACATTTGATTCTTACAATCTGACAAGCCAGGACACTATACCAATCACTGTCTCGCCGGCAGACTGGAGTCCATTCTTTATTTGTTTTGAAGTAATTTTTATTAATTTTCTCTATTTACTTTTATTTTTCAATTCTGCTTTCCTGTTCGGTCAAATCAGCCCACAAGATGGCGTCGTCACTGTCACGTGATCGAAACAGCTTTACATGACAAAAAAAATCAATCACGCACTTTTTCTCGGTCCGTTGATGTATATTCTGTGCTTATGATCGAACTTTACTGACTTGAAATCGATTATGAGCCCATACGATTTTTCCTGTTTTTAACTTGGTATAAATAACAGTGGACATATTATTTTTTTTAATTTCATGACTTGACTGTAAATATTATGAGTACTATAAATACTTCATGATACATCGAAATCGAAGCTCTAGGCAGAAAGTCATTTCCATTTGCCAAACAAATCATGATCATCATCATTATCATCAAAGTGTACAGGCACTACGGATTTTCTTGACTTTCTCTCTCTCGCCATCCGTCCCAATCGGTCATCATTCTTGGCAAGTCCTCAAGACAGGACCCAGTGTCTACACACAGCTAATGAATATAAGTTTTTGCTGTTCAGCCACCACTGGTGTGTATACGTATAGTAGTCCATTGGAGAACGTTGCTTATGAGTTTGTCCATATTTCTCCAACAGTGCCCAAAATATCTTGCGCATCTTACTTCGAATAGTTTGTGTGATAGGAGGTATGTGGCCGTACAGCTGCTGTTATGAAGAATGCTGCTTCGAGGATTTGTTGAAAACAGCAGACGGCATTCTTGTGAATTTCCCATCGAACTTTTTCTCCAAGCGTTTTGTTAAAGTCTACATGGTGCAACCATACATTAGTACTGACACGGCTACTGCTTTGAAGAATTCCAGTTTTGTTCTATTAGGGAGATCAGATTTCCATATGCTCGTTGGCCTGTCAATAGCAGTCTATGCTTTATCTATGTGCATGTTGACATTTCTTTTAGTAGATGAGATGTTACTATCGAGGTATATAAACTGGTCAACTAATTTCAAAAGCTTGACAATCAATGAGATAGCGCCATCTCAATTAAAAAACTTGAACTCTGTTTTATCTGAATTGATGTCGAGACCAATGCCTCCTGCTGCCTGTTCCAGGCTATACAGCTGAGATTCGGCTCGAGCAAGTGTATTTATAAGAAGCGCTTGACATACAAGAATAAAAGAGCTATGAATAAATACATTTAGATAATTCTCCAGTCAATAAAATTCTTTGTTTTTGTTGTTCAGATGATATTTCGACTAGAACGTTCTTCACCCATTTTAAGTTCTTTGAAGAATTGAGCAAAATAGCATAATGTTGAATTTTGTTCTCAGAGATCTTTCTCCAGCCCCTTTTCAAGTCCCTTGTTTCTATAGAGTAGTTGTAGCCACAGTGTGTTAGATTTTGTGTTGTTCTGGCTGATACATTTGTCTTAAATGCGATCCTCCCTAATTTTTCTTCCTTTTTCTCAGTGTTCCTTTTTTAGAATTTGGACTTCATCCCAGAGAATGGAGTGAATTGACTTCAAATTCCAAATTTGCACTTTTGACTCAAAAGGTCTGACTCTCAGACTGCTCCAATCTAAGAGTATTTCTTCATATATATATATATATATATATATATATATATATATATAAGAAATACACAATATATATATATCAATAAATATATTTGTATATATATATATATATAAGTGTATTTCTTTATATATATATATATATATATAAATGTATTTCTTCATGTGTATATATATACATATATATATATATAAGTGTATTTCTTCATATATATATATAAGTGTATTTCTTCATGTGTATATATATATATATGTATATATATAAGTGTATTTCTTCATATGTATATATGTAAGTGTATTTCTTCATATATATATATATATATATATATATGCGTATTTCTTCATATATATAAGTGTATTTCTTCATCTACATTTATATATATATATATATATATATATATGTATTTCTTCATATATATATATATTAATATATATATATGTAAGTATTTTTTCCTATATATATATATATATATATATATATATATATATATATATATATATAATGTCCTTTTTGATTTGTCTCTCGTCACCAGAGTCCTATTTAGATTTACGCTTTCTCAATCTTGCACTGAGAAACATCGCAAAAAGCTAATAAATTGACAAAACTTTATACCCTTACATGACAAGAGTATTAGATTTCAGATTACTTTAAAGCAGGGATCCCCAACCCTCGACCCTGAGTCACACGTGGCTTTTGAGACCAATTTATGCGGTCTTTCACCTAACTTTCAAAACCTTTTCTCTTCACCTTTTAATATCGACTGTAAAGAAGTACCATTACAACTACTGAAGAACTCAATGATCTTCAGGGTTCAGAAGATTTAAAGTCCAAATATCTTGCTTGGCACGTCATTGATTTTTATAATAATCACGTGGACAATTCCCCAACTGATAATATTTACTACTGTGAACAGATGTTCTTCAAAATGAAGCATGCCAAGCGTATGCAACTGTCAAATCATCACTTGTCTGATATACTCCTGTAAACTTCTTCATTTAACCCTGGCATTGAATTATGTTAGCTTGTGAATTTAGCTGTTTTTTTTTGTCATTTTAAGATTACGGCTCCGGTCCCTCTTGGGTTAAGCTTTATGGTCCTCGAACAGAAAAGGTTGGGGCCCCTGCTTTCTAGAGTCACCTTATTTGGTAATGAAAACAAAAAAAAGAAGATTCAGCCCATTTTTTTTATTAATACTGAACGTGTCATTTTCAGCAAGAAAGACATTTGGTTAAAAAATCGTTCAATATAATTACACACCGGTGATTCGGGTGATTCGGGTCAACTTTGGGGTGCATATAATTTCACTGGGTCAATCCTGACTCCCAAAAAGGTTATTAAGCGATTTCTTTAAAAAATAAAGAAAAATTAACAAGTTTTTGTGATTAAACCAGTTCCAGTAAAACAGAAGGAAATGTAATTTTTTTTAAAAAAAGAAAGAATTTTCAGTATTTTTAAAGTAATTTTTATGTCCAATTATTGTTGTTACACCGAGCAAGCGCCAAACTACCCTACAACTTGAGGCACTACTGGTCAGCCAGTGGCGCTTGTCACGTGTCTGAGATGCTAAAATACCCCAAACATATAGGAAAAAAAAAAAGGTGAGCAAATGAAACACAATAAAAACAAGAAAATTCCATGGTGTGAAGTCTGAGTGCACACAATTACGCGGACTTGAGAGGGTTTGTAAAATGGGGTGAGGCAAGGGAATTTCTTTCGTCTTGCCATTTTCGGGGTCTTTGAATCGCGGTTCAGAACCTCTTTTCTGCCATTCCTACAATTATCTAAATTTATGAGACGAGGAATTGTTATTATTTACACTGTTGTTTTCATCTTGATTGTTATATTCACAACGTTTCGTTTGTTCCACTCTCTGGTTTTATTTCGGTCAATTTTGTTGTCGATAACGTCGAGGGGATTTCGAACCCTTTTATTCAACCCTATAAGGATAGACTGCTCTCATTTCGTCGTTTATTCATTTGGATATCTCATATTACTTAATTTGCCTTCTCAGTTGTAATGAGGCTTTTCTTGATTGAACTCTTGGCATCCAAGGAGACTCTCAATCAAAACTTTTACCTTCTTGGCTACTAACCTAAAACAACTTGTGTGCATTTTCAACCAGAGCATCTATGATATTTACAGCTATCAAAACGTGAGATCGGAACAAAATTCAGAGATGTGTAAATAATGTAAATAATACTTTGGGGTAGAATGGAAGTAAATAATGGAGTGTAATCCGACAACATATAGAGGAAAAATTGATAACAAGGTAATATAAGTAGAAGAGATTTATTGAGGAGCAATGTCGACACTATATAACCAGAAAAAGTTGACCGTTTAATTTTATTTGGTTCACAGCCAACTTTTTCTTGTTATACAAATTTTCCGTAGGTTTTTGTATTTTGTCTGTTTTAACATCACTAATATCGTCCCCCACAGTCCTGATGATGGTTCATTTGAACCAAAACGCTATAGTGTCGACATTGTTTCTCAATAAATCTCTCGTTCTACTTGGATTATCTTGCTATCAATTTTTTCTCTATAAATTATACTTTATATATATTTTTTCTTGTAAAATATAAGAAATCAAATAAAGTAAGACTATTCTTTAAAGGGCGCCAAAGTTGAACTTTCTTGGGGGACAAGGAACACTAGAACCCACCCTGTTCTTACATTCATACAATAAATACAACACATGTGGGACAGATGCCGTACTTTTAAATCTTTTGTCCCATAATAGTTGTTACAGTTGCATATAAAATTAATGCACTAAATGTTACATGTATAATGGGACATAAGTCATAGTTTCAGTTCTTCTGTCCCATAATAGTTGCAACATTTAGTGTACGAATTTGATATAAAATGTAACAACTATTATGGGACAGTTGTAGCAGTTATAGTCTTTTTGTGCAATAATGGTTGTTTCAATAATGTATTAGGTTCGTAGACTAAATGTCACAACTATTATGGGACAGATCATGTAGTTTTAGTTCCTCTGTCCCAAAATAGTTGTTTCATTTATGTATTAGATTCATAGACTAAATGTGACAACTATTATGGGACAGATGTTGTAGTTTTAGTTCTTCTGTCCTATAATGTTGTTTCGTTTATGTATTAGATTCATAGACTAAATGTCACAACAATTATGGGACAGAGGTCTTAGTTTTAGTCCCTCTGTCCCATAATGTTGTTTCTTTTATGTATTAGATTCATAGGCTAAATGTAACAACTATTATGGGACAGATGTCTTAGTTTTAATACCTCTGTCCCAAAATAGTTGTTTCATTTGTATATAAAATTCATAAACTAAATGCAACATGTATCATTGGACAGTAGTTGTAGTTTTAGTCCCCCTGTCCCATAATGTTGTTACATTTATGTATTAGATTCGTATGCCGAATGTCACAACTATTATGGGACAGATATCTTAGTTTTAGTACCTCTGTCCCAAAATAGTTGTTACATTTGTATATGAAATTCATGCAGTGAAATGTAACATATTATGAGATAGATGTAGTTTTAGTCATTCCGTCCCATAATAGTGGTTACATTTAGGTTATGAATTTTATATACAATTGCAACATATATTATGGAACAGATGTCGTAGTTTTAGTCCCGCTGTCCCATAATTGTTATTACATTTTATGTATGAATTTTATATGCAAATGGAAGTTTTCTTACACTTTACTCAGGTTGGTGAGTTTCTCAGCTTTCTAGACTGCGTAATAAATTTTTAGTTCATTTTTTGATATTTGAAATAGATCTTAAAAATTCAACTGGTTCGTTATCGGGGTGGACTAAGCCGGAATAATCACTCCAGGAGATTTCTCTTCGCCCAAAATTCAAAGATGACAATGGTAATGTATCCCATTTTTTTTAAATCTTTGCAAAGTTTTATTCACCCAATCCTGACATATCTTCATTTTTATGAAAGAGCTAAAAAATAAAGGGAAAAAAAGAAAAAAAAAAAAGATCAAAGTCACCTCAGTTGATTTCACTTTATATGTCTCTTTTTTTTTTCTTTTTGACATGCGTCAGTCATTTTTGCGTATTTCTTACGAAGGTCAGCCTTCGACGAAACGAAATGAGTCAAATAAAGAGAAAGAAAAATCAGACGAATAACAAATATATGTATATATATATATATATATATATATATATATATATAGAGAGAGAGAGAGAGAGAGAGAAAGAGAGAGTGTGTGTGTTCAACTTTTCTAAGAAAAGAGGTAAAACTGAGTGATCGAAGTGAAATTACAGTGAAGAGAGTAAGAAAAATGGTGTGTGCCATGTATGTGACTTTTAGAAAGAAAATTCAGTTGTTAAAATATTTTGAGGTGAGTAAATTTTCCCTCGATTTCGACAGAGATCTTTCATTATTTCTTTCGTAAACCTTACAAACCATTTATCGAGACACTCAACACAAAAGTTAAGTTTCAAAACATGTTTCATTTGTTTTATAACAATCTGAATTCGTTCGATTAACTTTGTAGATGCATAGTTGGATTCGTTATGGCACATCAACCCTTGTAGATTATTTATTGCCAAATTCTGTTCACACACACACACACACACACACACACACACACACACACACACACACACACACACACACACAAATATATATATATATATATATATATATATATTGAATATATATGATTTGTAAAGGATTAGTTCCTAGGAAACATTTTAAACGAACCAGAGTTCATTTGTTTGCACACAGTTAAATGGTTTCAATTATTAAATAATTCTATTTGACCCGTACATGGGACCCAACCCGGTAATACCTCTCCGCGTCAGAGCGAACCTGGGAGTAATTGAAATGAAGGGTTACTTCACGTTCCCCAAAGTTCAATGACTGGATCCTCACTATCATATGCAAGTTAGTGTCATATCCAGTACACTTGAGGGGTTGTGAGTCTTACCCCTCTGCAGAGATGCAGTCGGTGTATTCTACAGCCCCAGTCGATAGGGCGACTCTTTGAAGAGCTTCACCTGAAAAAAATCCATCATGATTGCCATTTAAGCCCCGAACATCATTGTGTTGAAATACCATGACCCGAATCAGCCCAACATATAGAATATTGTGTACATATCAACATGCATTTTCTTGTTTAAGAAATAAAAAAAAACAGTCCTTTAAATATAAAAATCAACAAAGATTCACTTGCCATTCTTTGTATGTAAAAAGGAAAACAAAAAAATGATATAAAAACAACTGAATGTCTTCTCGCCTCATTCCATTCAAAATATGCGCAGTGAGTATGCGCAGATTTTCATTTTAGCAACAAAACGAATCAAAGATGGGCGGCTTAAGAATTGTAAGTTTGAAGATATCTTAATGGTTTTAGTGACTTTACAGCGAGGGTAGCTGGGCTATTATTTTTTAGTCTGTATTAAAAATGTATGTTTTATCATCAAATATAATCTAATCGGACATGACTGAAAAAAATCTAATGAGAATTCTAAAGCCATGTTTTTTTTTTAAAGTAAAGAGATGACGTGTCATTTTCTTTTCATATCGTTAATCACAAAATATTTGTAGAAAGTACCCGGCTGTGAATGAATAAAACAACATCGAAGAATTTTTATAATATAAGAGGTCATCTATAATAAAAAAATAGAAGTAGATAAAATTAGTTAAATCAATAAAGAACAAAAAATGTTCTGATTTTGAAACTAAAACCACCCATTGTATAATTGATAAGTTTTTAGCTCGAGAAATTTTGAAAACAAAAACATTTAAAAAGAAAAATAAAGCATTAATTGATAACAGAAGTAACCATTTGTGGTTATTTTTTCTCAAAACACACACACACACACACACACACACACACACACACACACACACACACACACACACACACAAACACACACACCCTGTGTAAATTCTCTAGGTTTGCAGATAAACATAAAAAAGAGTGCTCAATATTTTGAAATTGAATTAGAACTGAAATAAAATCATGTAAAACATTTAATTACAGCTTTTGACCATTTATAAATATTCTGATATTTTAGGTCATAAAAAACATTTAAGTTAGATGTTAAAATATTGTTTAATTTCCATTATGTATTATTTTCTTCACACACACACACACACACACACACACACACACACACACACATATATATATATATATATATATATATATATATATATATATATATAAGGAGAAAAACTGAAAACAAAGTAATCGAAAAGTAATGAATTTATTACGAATAATATAATAATATAATTGGTGGGTATATCACTTTTGGATTACTTTATTTTTCAATTTTTCTCAATACGGTTGTATTCCTTTCCATCATCAACTTCCATCCTTTTCTTGCTAGGATTACACACACATATACATACATAAATATTAATAATATTGTTGGCTATAGTTGTGGTCAATATCAGTGATCTATCTATCTATCTATCTCTCTCTCTATCATTTTGGAGAACCTAATATATATATATATATATATATATATATATATATATATATATATATATATATATATATATATTGTCATCCACAGATAGACCTGATTCGTTCTATCAGAACTCTTCAGGATGGCTTGACAAGCTAGATTCCCGAAGCTGGTATCGAGATTAGGCTCTCCTAAATTATGTATATATATATATATATATATATATATATATATATATATATATATATATATATATATATATATATATATGTATATTAGGCTCTCCAAAATTTTATTATATATATATATATATAATTTTGGAGAGCCTAATTATAGAGTTAACGACTCTTCGTAACTGTCGGCTAATCACCTTGGTCTGATGATCACAGAGGCGAGAAACTGACAGTCACTAATGCCCACTGACTCTATGCCTTTGCTATTCTATATCTATCTATCTATCTATCTATCTATCTATATAATAAATATATATATAATAGATTTATATATCTAATGACATGGAATTTAGTCTGTGACCCCTGGGTGGAGTTTTTACAAAACAACAATCATTAGAAAGTTTTTCATTTTGTTAACTGCCTGATGATTGTTGTTTTGTAAAAACTCCATGAAACCCAGGGTTCACAGACTAAATTCCATGGCATTAAATATATAAATCTATTATATATTTGTTTATTATTATTATTATATAATGGCTCTATCCAAGATATTGTGCACTCTCTATATTATATTGCACTTGGTTCGCCACAAACTCACAAAGTGATTTAGTGACAACCAACACTGGTATAATAATAATAATAATAATAATAATAATAATAATAATAATATATATATATATATATATATATGTGTGTGTGTGTGTGTGTGTGTGTGTGTGTGTGTGTGTGTGTGTGTGTACATGAATATTTGACACAGCATTCGAGACCAATCAAACTATATGTTATAAATCTATTTTTCATTTGATGCCATCAATACACAATTTGAATATGTATTGTACCGAATACTGTACAGTACGTATACTGTATTGCTTATCTCTCTGTCTTCTTCTCTCTCTCTCTCTCTCTGTTTCTCTGTCTGTATGTCTGTCAGTCTGTCTCTCTCTCACTTAATCTAAGTTTGTTTTTACTGTAACTTTATAAATTTATGAAAAAAATACTGTTGCAGTACAATATATTGTTTTACTTTTTTTGACTGAGTTAAATATGTTCAGTTAGTATAAAGAGTTCAATTTTGGAGGGAACACGTGACATTTGCGTTTTTTTCCCTCCAATACTGTGTTCGTAAGTCACGTGGGTCTGTTAGGAACGACCGTACTTGGCTCAGTGTTCGAGATCAATCCTTTCTTTTGAATTAGAAAAGTCTTCGTAAAAAAAGAAAAAAAAAAAAAAGAAAAGAAAAACAAAACAAAACAAAACAAAAATAAACAAACAAAAACAAAACAAAAACCAAAAACAAACAAACAAAAAAAAAACATCTTTTTTTTTTTTTTATAGAAATGTCAGTTTGAAAACAGAATTTCAAAGAACGTTGAATCAGAAAAAAATACAGGTACACTACAAAACAATCAGAATGGCGTCTGATAGCTGGATACGTTAAACAGATAAATTAAAAAAATATAGATTTAACAAATTTGTGTATAAAGTATATCCCTTGATGCAATCTCGTTTCATGTATGTCAAATAGAAACATGTATTATCAGACAGTAACAAAAGTATTTTCCTTTTTGCAAACGTTAATCCAAAGTTTATATCATGTACACTCATCTGAAAACTAGCAATAATTCCATGATATATATATATATATATATATATATATATATATATATATATATATATATATATATATATATATATATATATACAATGGCCTATCCTGTCGACTGTGAGAGCCCCGAACAGTTCGATTAAAAATACTACTGTTGGACTACCTACGCAAGTGATTTGTTTATAGTTGTGAACGTTTTTGTACAATCAGCCACACTTCTTGGATAAGCTGAGAACAGAAAAATGGTACACCAATGTATTACAGATTCTCCTGAACACAAATCTTCAGGTTTTGAATTCAGAGATTTCCCCTCTCCCAGACCAATCACACTACCAAAGCAAGAGATCTCAGTCTACTCTATTAGTGAATCCCTATCAAGGATATATATATATATATATATATATATATATATATATATATATATATATATATATATATATATGTATATATATATATATATATATAGGTATTATTCGGTCCAGTTAAACCAGAGTTGGGAGTAATTCCTTCAGGACAAGAAAATCATTCAAAAACTGAATATTTAAATTTTCCTGGTAGAGAGCTCAATCTAATTAATATTACAGAGCAATACTTTCTTTAAGAAAAACCAATATATATATATATATATATATATATATATATATATATATATATATATATATATATATATATATATATAATTTCAGTTATAACTTTTACTTCCAGTAAACATCCTCAAAACCACCGAAGAATCCAAGAAGAAGGTAATCTAAAAAAGTCTGACCATAATGCTCCAAACTGGCTTAAAGATTTTCACTTGAAAAGGTCCTTGAAATGGATGACCATCGGTTGTCGATTATGATGGCGTCAAATGCTAAGTTAAGGAGAACATTAACATGGCCATTTGAAAATATTCAGAAGAGTTGGAATCATAAAAAGATACATAATCATTACATAATCTTCAGAAACTTTAAAAAAAGGCTAAGATTACCAAAGATTCGTTATATAGATCATTACATAATCTTCAGAAACTTTAAAAAAGGTTAAGATTATCAAATATTCGATATATAGATCATTACATAATCTTCAGAAACTTTAAAAAAAAGGCGAGAAACATAGAAATTTACCATATGTAGATCATGATGTGAGTTTTAAGAATCATACAGCGATTAGAAAAGGAAAGTATTTTTGATACATTCTATTCTAATAATAATAGTAATAATATCTACATTATTTTATTAAATAAAGCATTGACAGTCAATATCATAATTTAATAATACCAATGCTACCAATGTAAAAACAATAACATAAAAATTGGCGCACAGAGAGGTGGGGGAGAATGAAGAATAAGTTTAAATGGTCACATTTTGACTTTTAACAGTATTTCAAGGAGCTGGGGTTGGGGGAAGGAACCCACAGCAAACAGTCTTTCTAAAGCAAATGGGATGTAAGTTCAGGTTTAGCCGAGAGATTATCCTTTATTTCCAATCATCGCTGTTAACAGTCGTAGATTAACCATCGGAGTATTTGCGATAAAAAGCAAATATAACAGGTAACAAATATCAGTCAAACATTAATAAATTAATTAAAAATTAGATTAAACTTATTAAAAATTCAAGCTAAGACTTCCAAACGGTTTGCTTGATCATTTCGTTTTTTTTCCCCCTTTAGTAAAAAATAGAAACTTATTATTTGCTCTGTGAGATTTTTCACACCTATGGAAAATGGGGAGCTTCAATAATATAGCTTAACACAGGCAATCAGAATCGGATTAATCATCAGGGTAAAACGAGGGATTCGAAAGAGGAGGTGTCCCAGTCGACCAAATAAATAAATTAAAAACTATATATATATATATATATATATATATATATTAGTGCTAGTACCTCGAATCGATAACGCCCATTAACTAATACGAAGCTTAGCAAATGGACTATACAAGTGATTTTGTTGTTTGCAGTGACGGATTTTAGTAGGTTTGATTTGGATTTCTTTGTTTAATGGCATATCAATTTTCGTGGGTTATTTAATCCCAAAGCAACCTCGTAAAAAGAAAGGAGTGGTACTATTTAACCTATAACTAGAGGTGATAAGGGAGTTTATCCCTTTCTCATGGGTATTAGTCAGAAAGTGAACGTAATAGAGCGATTAGAGTTCGAACTCGCTTACTACAGTATCACAGTCCAACACATTAGCCACTACACTAGGAGGACTCCCTCCACATTTCATTGGACCAGCCACAAAATTCGGATGAGCTGATCATAGAAGAATAGTGCTCAACTGCCTCACAGATTTTCCGGAAAAACACAACTCAAATTTGAATTCAAAGTTTTTTTCTTCTCGACCGATTGCCTTACTAAAGCTAAAGTATAAGTCATTCATATATATATATATATATTTTTTTTTTTTCTTTAAAGAAAAAACCAAAGACCGGTTATTTTAGGATTATAAATTTATTTCCATCCTGTTTTGTGTTTCTGATGTAAACCAAAAACACGAAGAAAAATATAACAGGGCTTCTTCAGATCTTATGGATAAAATAAAACAGAATAGACACGAGGGGGGGGGGAGAGAAAGAGAGGTGAAGAGTTAAGTCCTTGCTTTATTAAACTTCCGTTTTTTTTTAAAAAATATATTTACTTATTTATTTTATCTATTTTTCTAATTTTACCGTCGGTTGGAATTATGGTAATTTAACTTTTTTATTTATTTTATCTATTTTCTTTTTTTGTTAAGTTTGATAATTAACTTTTATGTGTTATGTTTATATAATAAAATGTTCAGTTTTTGAATGATTTTCTTGTCCTGAAGGAATTACTCCCAACTCTGGTTTAACTGGACCGAATAATACCCTATATATATATATATATATATATATATATATATATATATATATATATATATATTGGCCTAACGTAGTCGAAGGCAACCCTAAACACTTTTTTCAATAGCTATCGTACCAAGGTGAAGAGGAGGGCGCTGGCCGATCGTCGTTGATGGCCACTCTAAACTCTCTTTTCCAAAGCTACAACATCAAGATGTAGGGAAGGGCGCGACTCCTTTTCCTGTATTGCTCCACTTATCCTATATCCATACCTTTTAGCGCTGAGTGTTAAGCAAGGAGGCATCAAGAACCATTTTTTTAGTCTTTGGTATAACTCGATCTGGGATTGAATCCCGGTCTCCCGGGCCATTATGCCAATGGGCCGTCCAGATTTAAGTAAGTTGGTTGGTTGGTTGTTTGGGTTTTATGGTATATCAAACTTTGTAAGTTATCTAAAGCCAAATCCATTTTTATACAAACTCAAATCCATTTTTATTTCAAATAATTCATTTTAGCATAAGTACGCAGTTTAAATGTAAATACACAGTTTGACTGTCAAAAACATTTCTATTTCAAGCTATTCAGTTTAGTCAAACGGTTCTAATTCAGCCAGTTCAGTATAAGTATAGATTTTGTTTACACACAGTTAAATGTCCAAATATTTCTGTTTAAAGAGATTCAGTTTAACGAAAGTACAGTTTCAATGTCGAAAACAGTTCAATTTCAACCAATTCAGTTTAGCAGTTTAAATATAAGTACACAGTTTAATAGTAAAAAACATTTCTATTTCAAGCTATTCAGTTTACTCAACAGTTCTAATTCAAACAATTCAGTTTAGCATAAGTTTGCAGTTTAATTCTATTTAACCCATAGATAGGGCCCTATCAGGTGCTACCATTCCGGACCAGAGTGGAGCTGGGAGCAATGGCAATGAAGGGGTACTCCGCATTCCCCAAGGCCCCAGTATCACTAGGACCTCACCATCAGATTGTTTAGCGTCATATCAGGACACTCGCTGGGGGGTCTTAACACTCTGCAGAGGTGCTGTCGGTGTATTCTACAGCTGCCCCCAGCCGACTGGGCAATTGAGTAAATAGCTTTATAAATATTTTGTTCACATAAAATGAAATATACGCATATTGTTCCTTACAAAAGTATAAAGAAGTATATTCATACAATGATAAATGTTGAGCAATGACTTATGTGCTGGACTGCAGCCGTGAGGTAAGCGGGTTCGAGCTGCTGTTGCGCCCACTTTTGGACTAATAACCCTGGGAATGTTATGAACCCCCTTAACTCCAATAGCTCTGCGTTAAATTGGACAACTGTTGCTCTTCTACGAGTTTAGCTTGATATTAAATAACCCGCGAAGGTTGATATGCCATTAAACAAAGAAACCAAACCAAACCAATATTTGTATAAAGAGCAGTTTTTTTGTAGATGATATTGAACATACATTGTATACATAGACAAATATGTTTATGTATATGTTTACAGGTGAATTCATAAGCAGTATTTATATAACTGCGTGTGTACGTATGTGGATGTGTGAATGTTTGATGTGCGTATATATATATATATATATATATATATATATATATATATATATATATATATATCTTACATATATATGTATAAAGCATTTATACAAATATATACATTGATATGATTGTACAAAAATATCTATGTATACTCATATATTCATGAACACAAGCTATATATATATATATATATAATTCTCAAATTCAGTTTTAAAAAAGAATTTAAAATTTCATTAAAAACGAACTTTTGAACAAACTTGCTCATCAAAACTATGAGTTTCACGCCCGTCAGGTGATATAGGAAGTATTTTTTCACTTTTGAATTCGAATTGAAAAAAAAAATTAATTTGTGGTGTGAACGAAACATCAGAATACTCTTAGGAAAAAAAAATAGAGAGAAGATTATATCCAGGTGAGTAAGAGAGTTATTTTAAAAATGTTTTTATTTACCGAGCAAAGCTTAATAAATAGACGGGCCTTAGATTGCTTAGTCTATCTTTTGTTGCTAAGATAATTCTCTCTTACGTACTGAACAGGTTGATAGTTGCTTAATGTCGATTATTTAGCGGGAACAGGTGCTTTCAGTGTGATTGGACCGTAAATAAAAGCCACAACCCAAAAATCCAAACAAAAAACACATTTTGTAATATTTGATCTCTCAATTAAATTCATTTAATTTGAAAACAGCATTGAAGCCGTCGGTCAAGGTTGACTTAAACCCACAAAAATTTGAGCCCGGAATGAAGATGTTGTTGCTTATTATTAATATGATTAATCTCTGACGAATATTTATTTAATCGTATAACTGTTGCTTTTTATCGCAATTTTCAGGTCGTTATTTTAAGGTCGTTCAGCAAACAACGTTATAATAATAATGATAATAATAATAACGAACAAATGGTATATGCATAACCCAGCAGCTGTCCTGGAGAGTGACACACACAAACTCCTATGGGTCTTTGACATACAAACGGATCACCTAATCTCGGCCAGAAAAGTAATTAACAAAAAAAAAAAAAAAAAAAATGAACTTGCAAAATTGTGGTCTTTCCTGTACCGACTGACCACAGAATTAAACTGAAAGAAAGTGAAAAGAAGGATAAGTACCTCGACCTTGCTAGGGAATTGAAAAAACTATGGAACATGAAGGTGACCATTAGACCAATCGTTATTGTTGTATTCAGTACAGTAACTAAAGGATTATTAAAGGGACTGGAGGACTTGGGAGTTGGAGGACGAGTAGAGACCATCCTAACTACAGCATTGTTGAGAACGGCCAGAATACTGAGAAGAGTCCTGGAGACTTGAGGAGACTTGCTGTCACTCAAACTCCAGTTAAAGACCATCAGTTACCGCTGATCTGAAAAACTCTCAGGGAGTAAATAATAGTCATGAAAAGTTTGCCGAAAGATTTGAACTTGTATATTCTATATATATATATATATATATATATATATCGATAAAATGCTTTATCGATTATATCATGGTTGAGATGTTACCCAAATGAACCAAATAACTACATTCTTTCCTTCTCCAAAGTTTGACACACCCTCTGTCACCAATATATCTATTGCAAATAACATGCATATGTGTGTGTGCGTGTGTGTGGCTGTGTGTGTGCGAGGAAGAAAATAGTTTAAAAAATCAGATAAAAGCTTACTAGACGTCTAGCGTCATGAGAATGCGTCAAGTGAATTAATTACTAGAAATGAAGGGAGAGAAGCACGATAAGCTTTGATTGCATTTACCCAACCCCTCTACCTTGAGCAAGATGTGACACAAGGTCAGTTTTTAAGTAAAGTACAGCTGATTCAAATTCAGAGTTTTCCTTCTCCTAGACCGATCACCTAACCAAGGCTGAAGAACCTAGACTCTCATACTATTTACTCATAACAGTGTGTGTGTATGCGTATGTGTGTGCGTGTGTGTGTCGGGAGCGGGAGGGAAAGAACAGATGGATTCATGCCTTCCCAAAGGGAATTAACGCAAACAGCCTCGTCCAGGGTTTGTACTCGGGCCATCGATTCCATTTCCAACGACGATAACCAGTACGCGTCTGATAAGCTTTGTAGAGTAATTTGCACTCAGTTAAGCACCCCCTACTCCCCAACTATTTACATAAGTATATTTTATAATTTTACCAGGCAGTTTTCATTTTTTTCAAACTGTTTATATCCGTTAGTTTTGCAATGTAAAAGATTCACTCGAATTCTCATGATACTAATGAAATATGTCCATACGATTTTCTAAAATTGTTTCATTTTTTCTCAGTTTCATTACAAACTTTATATATATACACTGTAATCTATATCTGCTATTTTTCACCCTCAAATCAAGTGTGTAAGTCATTTGAAGAGACGAAGATTATGATAAAATTCTTCGTCGAAATAAATTTATAATGACAATTTAACCAGGTTTGAGTTTTCTTCAAGTTACATTGTATTCGCTCACTATGTGATTTTTCTTATATAAACCTGAAAAGGAATATATAACAATAGTCATACATCGAGCACTCCCAGAGATTTATATGAAATTCCTCATATATTCTATACACGAATAATACCCATCCATTGTCTTTGGATGCCGACTATATATATATATATATATAATGCGATGTTTAATTCAATTAAACAGTGGGAAAAGAAGTTGTGCCTTTTTTTTGTTCTTTTTGATTCCTCCATTCGACCTTTCATATACATAAACAATAAATAGAAAAATAAACAAACACTTTAAACGGTAAACAACAGCTAAAATGCTTTTACGTCAGCTTGACTCTAGGCAATGTAAATAACACGTTCCAGCTGAAATTGATCGCAGCGACCACGCATAGACTCTAATAAAAAATATGGCATCTACTCGTGGCATTTTAAATAAAAAAAAAGAAAAAGAAAAGAAATCCTCCCTCCCCGCCCGGACGCTTCCACTACTCCGCTAAACCATCACTTGCTAATTATTTCCGTCTCGCGTCAGTCCTTTTCTGTTTCTTTGTTTGTCTTCAACAGCCTTTGCTTTTCCTGAGAATTTTTCTTCACCATGGCGTCATAGGCCTCTGCGCGTGCGGCGGACATGACTTCCGTTATCATGGCGTCTTTCTTGTGGAATAGGCGGTAGTTTTCAGTCGCTTGGCGCATGCGTCTCCACAGTCCATCCAAGGAATTGATGCTCTTGGGCTTTTCGATTGGTTGCACCCTCACTCTGGAAAATGAAATAACAACATTGTAAATGAAAATCAGAATATGACAAAAGCAGATTATACAGTACAAATTACTGATAGGTTAGCAAAAAAGATCGTTAGAGGTATTTAGTCTTGAGTAGCTTTTATTTAAAAAAAATGCTTATCTATATATCAAAAGTCATGTCTGAAAAGTAAGGCACAAACATTACTAATCCAGGATGTGCTTTTAATACTATTTACCAACCCCTCCGCTCGGGCAGGATATGACACAAGGTCAATGTTTAAGCGGAGTTTAACAGGTTTGAATTCAGAGTTTTCCTTCTCCTAGACTAGTTGCCTAACCAAGGCTGAAGAACCTAGTCTGTCCTACTATTTACCCATAGCTGGAGGGAGAGTAATTGGATTCATACCTTTCCAAAGGGTATTAGTGCTATGTGAAATGCAATCAGTCTCGTCCAGGATTTGAACTCGTGTCGCCGTGTCCACTTCCTACGACGATAACGACTACACCACGGATGGGATGTGCTTTTAATGCAATGGTTATCGTTGTAGGATATGGAATCGGCGACCCGGGTTCAAATCCTGGACTAAGCTGTTTGCGTTTTCCTTCGCGCTTTTGCCCAAGTGAAAAGCACGAATCCATCAATTCTTTCTCCTTCTATGGGAAAATACTTGAGAGAACTGGGTTTTTTAGCTTTAGTTTTGCAAATAGTCTAGAAGAAGAAGGAAAATTCTAAATTCCAACTGCTTATAAATTGACCTGCTATGGCGGAGGGATTGAGATATACAAACATTTTCTAATCCCACATTTTTATTAGTATACAAATGACATGTTCTGTATAAGTTACCAGCAATAGTGTACTATGTTTTTATGCAGTCACCATCGAAATTAATGCTCCAGTTCATTGCTGCAAAGAACAAGGCGTCAAGTTAATTGTTCTGTCCGACATCTATCTATCTATCTATCTATCTATCTATCTATCTAGATTCATAGATATGAATTTATATATATATATATATATATATATATATATATATATATATGGTAGCATTTCTTCATTAATACATATTTGATTGAATATAATAGACATTTTTTGTTTACATATTTTTTTGTTAATCCTTTCGAATTGCCGTATTGATCTTATGATATTCGGCTGGAATTGGTTGATAAATCTTCCATAATGAGTTATTTCCCAAGTACTTTCTGTCCAACTTTGGGCCATCATCAGGGGAGGATGTATTACAAAAGTGATGTAACTTTTGTATGTACATTACTACTTTGTAAAACGCTCTTCTGCTCACAAAGTAGTAATTTACATACAAAAGTTACATCACTTTTGTAATACATCCTCCCCCGATGATGGCCCAAAGTTGGACAGAAAGTACTTGAGAAATAACACATTATGGAAGATTTATCAACCAATTCCAGCCGAATATCATAAGATCAATACAGCAATTCGAAAGGATCAACAAAAAAATATGTTGACAAAAAACGTATATTATATTCAATCAAATATGTAAATCTCTCTCTCTCTATATATATAAAGTTGGTGACCATAGTCAAGGGTGACCCAAAGGCTCCCTTTTCAATAGCTTCTACACCGAGGTGGAGGGAAGAGCACTACTCCTTTTCCTGGATTGCTCAACTTTACCCTTAATCCTTACCTTATAATGCTGAATGTTAAGCAAGGAGGCATCAAGTACCATTTTTTGAGTCTTTGGTATGACTCGAATTCGGATTGAACCCCGGTCTCCCGGGCCATTGGTGAATACTCTAACCGTTAAGATGGTCGGCTGAAAAGCTTATAGGCTGACCAAGATACTCTCATGGAATATGACCATATGAGGTTTTTCAACATGTCACTCTCGCGGTCGACATATTTTTTCTATCAGTGTTGCAGTTCTTAGATCCCATTGGCAAAAAAGTCATTATGATATGACATTATCATATGATCTTTTCACTGATGAACTCTTCGGCCTACCCACGTATATATATATATATATATATCGGAAAATTGTGTAAAGGATTGAATAAAAATGTAATAAATATTATTTCTTTAACTTGAAAGAGGAGTTTGTAGATAAGCGACAAAAGTTACAATATCTTTTTGTAAGAAAAAGTAATAGAAAGAAAAGAGGAAGAAGCCTCTGTATTGTATCAACAAGAAGAAAATTAATAGCAGTTTGCATTGTGTTAAATCTAGATAATACATTTTTTGTGTGCGCAAAAGATCTTTGTATGAGTATGCTACTAAGTAGGGGTAAAGTATATCATGCGCTAATATATCAATATCTAATAGTTGTTTATTCAGGTGTTGGTAAATGTAATGTTAGTAAAAGCATCGCGTTAAGCAAGAAAGTTTTCGGTCATGGAAAATAATTAACCGATGTTGAAATTAAATACAAACTTGAATGAACAGAATGTTAGATTTTCGCCTAAGAGAAATAAAGACGACAATTTTGAATTAAATAGAAAAGAATCTGTATCTACTCACGCTTTATCTTTTTCATCGCTTTATTTATAAGATTTAAGCGGGAAAAGATTTTTCAAATTTGGTTAAATTTTGATTCTTGAAAATTTGCGAGCCACTTCAATTTTATCATCTACTATCTCAAAGAAATTAAAAAAAAAGGGAGGCGCCCCTAACGAAGCAGCTGATAGGTCTATAAATGCAATAATGCATCAATAAAATTACAGCTTCTCAATTCTATTTTTGAACAAAAACTAAGACTTTCCATATATATATATATATATAAGTAGGTAAAGTTGGCGACCGTAGTCAAGGGCGACCATAAGGCTCCCTTTTCAATAGCTACTACACCGAGGTGTTGGGGAGGGCGCTACTACTTTCCCTGGATTGTTCCACTTTACCCTTGTTACGTACCTTATATTGCTTAGTGTTAAGCAAGCACGTATCAAGTACCATTTTAAAAGTCTTTGGTATGTCGCGACCTGGGATTGAACCCCGGTCTCCCGGACCATTGACGAACACTCTACCCACTATATACATACAGCTAAGTACATCGTTATTTTTGCAATATTCGGAACTATTCTTCGTTGCCACTTTTGTAATGCTTCGTGAGGTGGGGTAATTTTGGCCGATACTTAAAATTTCTTCACTCTTGTACAATGCCAAATACTGAATCTAGAATGCTAAACAATACTAACTCGCAATGTTACAATTCACATCTATTTTGCATTCATTTATATATCCACCTTTTCATATATGATGTACTCCTGTGGATCCCTTCACATGGACGAGCAAAGGCAGGACGTCCAGCTCGAACCTACATACAGCAGCTCTGTGCCGATACAAAATGTAGCCCTGGGGATCTGCCGAAAGCAATGGACGATAGGGAGGCGTGGAGAGAGAGGGTCAGGAATATCCATGCTGAGAGCGCAACATGATGATGATGATATATCCACCACTTCTAGTCACGTGAACTCCAGTATCACAATCCCTTTCAACACTTGTGTTTGTTGGCTAAAGATCCGTGTTCGAACCACGAGTCAGCATCATCACATTCTTCTACATAACAGTTATATAGATTGATTGCTAGATTGTTTGATTAATTGATAGATATGAGCAAATGGAGATAGTTAAATACGTAGATCGATAGATTGATAGATATAAATATGTGGAGATAGATAGTTAGACATGAACAGATTAAGATAGATAGTTATATAGATAGATATATCGATAGATAGATATGAAAAGGTGGCAATAGATAGTTAGATAGATAGATATATCGGTAGATAGATATGAAAAGGTGACAATAGCTAGTTAGATAGATAGATATATCGATAGATAGATATGAAAAGGTGACAATAGATAGTTAGATAGATATATCGATAGATAGATATGAAAAGGTGACAATAGATAGTTAGATAGATAGATATATCGATAGATAGATATGAAAAGGTGACAATAGATAGTTAGTTAGATAGATATATCGATAGATAGATATGAAAAGGTGACAATAGATAGTTAGATAGATAGATATATCGATAGATAGATATGAAAAGGTGACAATAGATATATATATCTGAACAGATAGATTGTTAGATATGAGCATGCAGAGATAGATAGTTATATAGATAGATATATCGATAGATAGATATGAAAAGGTGGCGATATATAGTTAGATATATCTGAACAGATAGATAGACAGATAGATAGATGTGAACGAATAAAAAGAAAGTATTTAATTTATTGGCCAAATGAGTAGAGTGTTCTTGAATGGTCCGGGAGACCGAGGTTCAATCCCAGGTTGAGTCATACCAAAAACTCAAAAAATGGTACTTGATACCGCATTGCTTAAAATTCAGCATTATAAGGTCAGGATCAAAGGTAAAGTGGAGCAATCCAGGGAATGGAGTAGTGTCCTTCCCTACACCTCGGTGTAGTAGCTATTGAAAAGGGAGCCTTTGGGTTACCCTCGACTACGGTCGCCAACTTTACTTTTACTTATATTGGATTTCACCTCAAAGAAAAGAGGGTTTAATACGTTTTGATGATAGACCTTTTTTTGCCTATCACATCTTGAAAAATATACCAAAATAAGAATTTTGTCTATTGAATAAAAATGTAACATAAATCTCGTTCTTTGTGTGTAAAAGTCTATTCTACGGAGAAAAGCCAAATCATCTGAATTTGATAGGTTATCATTAGGTCCGTAGGCTTGTTGGCAAAACTAAAAAGAGATAGAGTTATGGTCAGACTGAGATAGATAGATAGATAGATTGATAGATTGATAATGAGCGGAATGATATAGATAAATTGACAGATAGATATATGGATAGATAATAAAAGGAATGAGACAGACAGACAGACAGATAGATAGATAGATAGATATAGAGGCTTGTCAACAAAACTAAGATGTGAACGGGAACGGACAACGGAAGAACTTGAACAGAAATCATAAGGTTTGAGCGAAACATTTTGATCGATAGCGAGGTAAATAGATAGAAGAGACAGGGAGCTATGGTTATACTGAGATAGATAGATAGATAGATATAAACAGTTGGAGATAGATATAAGAGACAGAAAGCTAGGACCAGACAAAGACAGACAGACAATAGAGAGATATGAACATAGACAGATCTATAAATAGATAGATAAAAGTAGGTAGAGATTGATAGATAGATTGAGAGAGAGAGAGAGAGAGGGAGAGAGAGAGAGAGAGTATAGGGCCAGACTGAGACAGATAGACCCCCCATATATATATATAAACAGATGGAGTTTATAATTTAGATAGATAAATAAGAATAGATGGAGATAGATATGAACTGATGGTGATGAATCGATATATATATATATATATATATACAGAGAGAGAGAGACAGAGAGAGAGAGTGCTATGGTCAGATTGTGATAGATAGACGGATATAGAAATGAACAAATTAGAAATAGACAGAGAGAGAAAGCTATGGTTAGACCGAAATAGATTATAGATAGACATATTGATAGATAAATATATATGGAGATATATAGTTCAATTGGGTTATCTATAAAATTAAGATATGGACAATGACAGCGAAAGAATGTGAACAATATTTAGATAGATGGATAGAAAAGGCAGAGAGCGGTGGTCAAACTGATACATATTTATATATATCAACAGATAGAGATAGTGATATATATATATTTTACTCCTTTTTGATATATATATATATATATATATATATATATATATATATATATATATATATATATATATGAGGGAAAAAGGAGTAAAATTATTGAAAAAAAATCTAATCAACAAATTTATAAATTCTATTTCTTTAAATTGAGAGAAAAGATTTTTGTAAAAAAGTTCAAAATCTTTTCTTATAAGCAAAGATTGTATTATTCAGAGGGTATATATTTAAAAAAAAATAGAGATAGTAAAGATTCGTGCGATGAAATATAGCAGTAAATATTAACTCAAAATACAGTGACATATTTTCTTGTGTGTAAAAAATCTTGGCATAAATTTGTCACTGGGAGAGAAAATGTATTTATGCCTTAACGTATATGGGGCAGCTGCTGAAATCAGGAGACAAATATTTTTAACGCAGTAAAAATATAAACAAACATTCATTCAATATAAATTTTTTTTAACGAAACTGAACTTAAATGCATTTTTGAAAGAAAAGAATATATATCTTCACTCAAAAGAAATATTTAGTCTGGTTGAATGGAATACACTGACTTCATCTCTGCAGAGGGGTAAGACCCCCACTAACGAGTGTCCTAATTATGACACTAAAATATCTGAGGGCCAGATTCCAGTAATGCTGGAGCTTTTGGGAATGTGGCGTACCCCTTCATTGCCATCGCTTCCAGCTCTACTCTGGCCCAGAATGGTAGCACCTGATAGGATCCTATCTATGGGTCAAAAAGAACTGTTTGACATTTAAACTAAGTGCAAACAAATGACTGATGCTCAACTGAATTGTTTAAAATAGAACTGTTTGATCATTTAACTGTGTGTAAATAAATGATTGATGCTTAATTTATTGTTAGTGATACATAGAAATACTTGAAACTATATAACTTTGTTGACGTATGTCAAATTGAATAATTAGAAATAGAACTATTTGAACATCTAACTGTTTATCAACAAAATGTGTTTAATAATTTGATATATACATAAAAACAGGATTTGGCATTAAATATCCTACAATAGTTGATATGCCATAAAACCCAACCAAATCATATATATTCAATATATAGTCAAAAATAGGATTTGGCATTAAAAAAAACAATGGTTGATATGCCATAAAACCCAACCAAATCATATAAATTTAATATATAATCAAAAACAAGATTTGGCATTAGATATCCAACAATGGTTGATATGCCATAAAACCCAACCAAATCATATATAATCAAAAACAGGATTTGGCATTAAATATCCTACAATAGTTGATATGCCATAAAACCCAACCAAATCATATATATTCAATATATAGTCAAAAATAGGATTTGGCATTAAAAAAACAACAATGGTTGATATGCCATAAAACCCAACCAAATCATATATATTTAATATATAATCAAAAACAGGATTTGGCATTAAATATTCTACAATAGTTGATATGCCATAAAACCCAACCAAATCATATATATTCAATATATAGTCAAAAATAGGATTTGGCATTAAATATCCTACAATAGTTGATATACCATAAACCCAACCAAATCATATATATTTAATATATAATCAAAAACAGGATTTGGCATTAAATATCCTACAATAGTTGATATGCCATAAAACCTAACCAAATCATATATATTCAATATTTTGTCAAAAATAGGATTTGGCATTAGATATCCAACAATGGTTGATATGCCATAAAACCCAACCAAATCATATATATTTAATATATAATCAAAAACAGGATTTGGCATTAGATATCCAACAATGGTTGATATGCCATAAAACCCAACCAATCAAAAGAAATAAATAAAAAAGTTGAGTAAGTATGATATAATTCATACTTACCGCAGTTTTACTTATTTCTTCGCTTATTTATACAATTATGGTTCACTCGATAGAAAAGTTGATGATTTATTAATTCTAATTGGCTAAAAGATTTATAATTTTGAACATTTCAGGAGGGAAAAGATTTCTTAAATTATTTTGGGTTTAGTTCCTTCAAATTTTTCGCGGCAAGTTAAATAGTGTCGTCTGCGAAATATCTCGAAATTTAAAAACTCGCGTGAATACACCAATTGGTCACTAAAGGTAAAAATACAGATATAAAGATTACAGCTTTCGGAACCTATTTTTTTTTGCACAAAAATTAACGCATTTTCTTGTATGGAAATCAGTTGAGTTCTTATATCATCATCATCATCATCATGTTGCGCCTTCTGCACGGATATCCCTGACCCTCTCTCACCACCCCTCCCTATCGTCCATCACTTCCGGCAGGTTCTCAGGGTTACATCCCGTATCTATACAGAGCTGCTGTATGTAGGTTCGAGCTGGTCACCCTGCCTTTGCTCGTCCATGTGAAGGGGTCCACAAGAGTACATCACTTGAGCTCGTCCTTACTTCTCCAGCAGTGTCCTGCATGTCTGGTTCGTCTAATTTTGATAGTTTTCGTGATGGGTAGTTGGTGGCAGTATAGCTTCTGCTTTTGGGGTGTTGCCTCCATATATATATATATATATATATATATATATATATAAATCAGTATTATCCAGTCGGCGTCCGAAGACTATGGGTGTGGATTATTCGTATATAGAATATATTAGGGATTTCACATAATTCTACGGGAGTTCTCGATGTTTGACTATTGTTCTATATTCCATTTAAGGTTTATATAAGAAAACTCGTATACAGAGTGTATGCAGTGTGACTGGAAGAAAACTCAACCATAAATTTCTTTCCAGTTACATTACATATATATATATGTATATATATATAGTAGTATTATTCGGTCCTGTTAAACCAGAGTTGGGAGTAATTCCTTCAGGACAAGAAAATCATTTAGGAGCTGAACATTTAAATTTTCCTGGTGGAGAGCTCAATGTAATTTTTTGACAGAGCAATATTTCTTTAAGAAAAAACCAAAGACCGGTTAATTTAGGATTATAAATTTATTTCCATCCTGTTTTTCAGTTTCTGGTGTAAACCAAAAACACGAAGAAAAGTATAACAGGACTTCTTCAGACGGTAGATGACGGTAGATGCAATTTGTGCTTAAAAGAGAAAATACATATTTTAACACATAAATGGCCTGATAAGTTATTAAATAAGAGAAGTGAATTAATAGCTAGATGTAGACATAAGACTAAATGTAAACTATAGACTAAAAAGTTTTAAAACATAGAAATAAATAGTGAAACCGGAAAAAAACGTATCCAATATACACACTAGGAAAAATAGGTAGCTAAATAAATGGTATCGAAATTAATATAAGCATTAATATTTCTCTTAAAAGTTAATTATCGAACTTAACATGAAAAGGAAATAAATTAAACAAATAAATAAAAAAGTTAATTTGCCGTAATTATAACTGACGGAAGAAATTTGAAAATAAAATAAATAGGTAAATAAAAAAACGGAAATTCAATAAAACGAGGAGGTAACCCCTTAATCTCTTCCCCTTCCTCATCCACCCCACGTGTCTATTCTGTTTTATTTATCCATTGGATCTGAAGAAGTCCTGTTTTTCTTCGTGTTTTTGGTTTACACCAGAAACTGAAAAACAGGATGGAAATAAATTTATAATCCTAAATTAACCGGTCTTTGGTTTTTTCTTAAAGAATATATATATATATATATATATATATATATATATGAACAGGTGGAGATTGATAGATAAATAGATAGATATTAACAGATAGAGATAGATAGAAGAGATTGACTTTTGGTCTAATTAAGATAGATAGATAGATAGATAGATATATCTGTCGGCTTGTCGACAGAATTATGATGTGGAAAGGAACTGATAGCAAAAGAACGTGAACAAATAGAAATCGTATGAGGTGAATGAGATAGATAGATATGAACAAATGAAGATATTTATATTGGTTGATAAAAAACACAGAGAGTTACGGTCAATATGAGATAGAAAGATAGAGTGATAGTGATAGCTTGCGAGATAGATAACTCTGAAGGCTTGTCTACAGATCTAAGATGTGGAAAGGAACTGTCAGCAAAAGAACGCAAACAAGCTGAAATCGTAACGTGTGAGTGAGATATTTAGATCGAAAGTTCTAGATGACATTGTACGGCCTTTCCTCTTCCTCGAAGGAGGAACGGATTACTTTTGGGAGGGCGTCAGAGATTTAATTTAGGAGACAAGGCAGACAAGTCCGACGAGTGGACTGAAGGTGAAGTCTTGAGTTCTGATCTCTAACTGACAAGCCTCTGTGGAGAATAGGAATACTGGGCCATTTTGCGGTCTGTATCGTCTTGAGTCGTAACAGTAGAGATTTAAAGTCTTATTGGCAATCCATACTATAACTCTATTTCATCCATTATAAGATCAAGTTCAGCAAGCGAGAACGCTGTTGGCAAGTCTTTGTTAATCTGTTGGAGTGTTATTGCGTATGACACAATATATTAGCAGAGGTGAAAAGTATTCCTGGCCTTTCGTTTCCTAACAATATGAAAACGTCAGAATCGTTTTGCTTAGAGCGTATCGCAGCGGAAGACCCATAAAATCTTTAGGCCTCTGAATGCCGGCGTTGATTCGACTAAGTCTGACATTATTTAGGAGGCACGGCGTCCGTTATAATGTTATATCGTCGTAGAAAAGGAATTTGGCAAGTCAAGTTAAAATTCAGGACGAGACTGTTTGAATTTCACTTCTTCAGAAAGGCATGAATCTATTTGTTCCTAACTGACAAACTGGGCTTTTTTGCTATCTGTCAGGTCAGGGATCGTTTTGCGCTATTGATACCATGTAACCCAGTAAAACTAGTTAGATGTTACTTAGAGACGAGATAAGTACCGCTAACTAACCCTATCATTATCCTTAAAGATGCCATTAAGGGGTTTTACTCAGTAGGCTGGGGCTGTAGGATACACTGACAGCACCTCTGCAGAGGAGTAAGACCCCACCAAACGAGTGTCCTGCATATGACACAAAACAATCTGATGGTGAGTTTCCAGAAGTGCTTGAGCTTTGGGGAATGCGGAGTACCTCTTTATTGCCATTGCTCCCAGGTCCACTCTGGCCTGGAGTGGTGGCACCTGATAGGGCCCTATCTATGGGTTAAGTAGAAATAACAGCATACTAATGCTAAACTGAATTGTTTGAATAAACTGAATAGTTTGAAATAAAAATGTTTTTGACAATTAAACCGTACTTACATTTAAACTGCGTGCTTTTGCTTAAGTGAATTATTTGAAATAGAACTGTTTTTCGACATTAAAACTGTATTTACACTTAACTGAATTGTTACATATAACTGCTTGAATAGTTTGAAATAGAAGTGTTTTTGACAATTAAACTGTGTACTTATGCTAAACTGAATTGTTTTAAATAGAACAGATTATTTACATAAAAATGGATTTGGCGTTAAATAACCTACAAAGGTTGATGTGCCATAAAACCCAATAAACCAACGAACCAACCAAATCAAAAGCGTATATGCCGATTTTAAAAATATCTCCTAAGAGCAGGAGTAAAATCCTTTAGTATAAATGGCTGACCATGAGGCTAACATTTGACTCGAGCTCGGTTTAATGTAGATATCCCACAGGAAGCAAACCTAAGTGGTGCATGCGAGAATTACTCTGTCTTTTGTCATTCACTTAAGATGCCAAACAGTCAACCCAACCTTTATCCATTTTAGACGTTGAGACGGGAGCTTTCTGAGTGGGGAAGGCCATCTGGATCATTGACGCTTATTGAAACACTGTTGGGATTTTAGCTTTGAGGCCAGACATTCTTTGATACAAGCTCAGCCTAAGAGATGACTTTGTTAACAGAGAAGAACACTTTTTACGAAGCTGAATCTAGCTTGGTATAATACCACAAATAAAGAGCATCAATGAGGATTGAATTTACCATACGAGCGAATTGGCGAATATCGATACTTGATCAGCATGTCTCAGTTTTTTGGGGTAAAACACAGAATTGCTTCCTATATATATACCAACCGGCTCATCTCAATCCTAGAAACATGAATTTGACAATTTTATAGCAAGCAACCGGTGTGACACAATGTAGGAGAAGGGGAGACTGGAGCTGTGTTTATACACGGTGATATTCTCTGACTTTTGTGCGGATAATTCCAGATTCTTTTGAAATCCACCCTAACTTGATTTATACGCCTTCACGCCAATTTTATGCATGACGTTTTCCCGCTTTACGACATTGCCCCCCCATCTATTATTTGGACTTCAATACATAAATAATGACCACACGAAATCTTCTCTTTCTCTCGATATAATCTGCCATGGAAAAGATTTATTTTGCCCCCTCACAGAATAGGTCCTTCCTCTGTGATTCATATATGAATTTCTGTTTCTAGCTATCAATCTATCAATCTAATATTGTTCATATCTATCTATCTATCTATCTATCTATCTATCTATGTTCCCATTTAGATAGATTGATTATTAGTTAATTAATTAGATAGATAGATAGATAGATAGATATGAACAAATTGGTTACGACATGTCCTTGTGTTTAGATATCTGTACACAGTATAAATCTGCTTTGTATATGTTGTCTTCAGTTTGTGAATAAGCGAAAATTAAGACAGTCACAAGATGGATGGATAGATAGATAGATATACCGCAATGAGTGTCCTGAAAAATCACGCTAAATCATTAAATGGTGAGGCTCCAGTTATGGAGCTTTGAGGAATGTGGAATACTCCTTCATGACTATTACTCTCAGGTCAACTCTGACTCAGAGTGGTAGTGCCTGCTAAGGTTCAAATAGAACTGTTTAATCATTTAAACGCGACATCACAGTATGCGAGTTCGAACTTCAGGCACGCTGTTTCGTTCATTTTCGGACAAATACTCTTAGAAAAGGCATGAACCATCCTATTCTACTAGCTCTGGGTTAAACAGTATCTATACTGTTCTTCTACAAATATGTCTTTAGCCTTAAATAACCCAAAATGGTTGATAGGCCATTAAAAAAATTAGGATATTAAAAATCATTTTGCTTCATATCGGTTGATGAAGATGGATTTTTCTTTCGTCTTTTGTGCGTTTTTCGCACATTCAGAAATTGAAGGTAATACACATAAAAGAAATTTATAGTGTATACATACATATCTCAGTTTGGTCATCTCTCTCTCTCTCTCTCTCTCTCTCTCTCTCTCTCTCTCTCTCTCTCTCTGTCGTTTAAACAGTCGGCTGGGGCTGAAGAATTAACCGACTGCGTCTCTATCGAGAAGTAAAGATGCCACCGAGTGTCCTAGATATGGTACTAAACCATCTGATGTTGAGGTTTTACACTTGAAACTTTTCGGAATGTGGAGTACTCCTTCATTGCTATTACTCCCTGGTCCACTCTGACCCTGAGTGGTAGTACCAGTTAGGATCCCATCTATGGGTCAAATAGAACTACTATGTGCAAATGAAATTATTAGTGTTAGTTATACCTCAAACCATTTTAGTGTGTGTAAACAAGTGATTGATACTAAATAGCATTATTCATGTTAGATAGGTGTCCTACCCTAACTTTGACCCTTTTTACCTTCCTTTAGTGACCTATAATTCAAGGGAGATCTATTTTGTAAAACACCATTGTCCGGTAGGTCTCGACTTCCGCTCTGTAGCCACGCGGAGCAGCCTTTATTTCATTCTTCTATCTCCGTCATTGTTGGCATCACGATATGTTTTCTTTTACATTCTTCTTGGGACATTTTATTTACATTATTGTCAACCCTGTAATGTAACATTTCATGTCTTCATTACCTTGTTCCTTTCCCGGTCTATCTCTCCATTGATATCTTTAACTCCTTCCTTATTCCTTGTTTCCTTTAGTCCTACATTTTATTTATATATTATATATATTGTCTATCCTGTAATGTAACATTTCATGTCTTCATTACCTTGTTCCTTTCCCGGTCTATCTCTCCGTTGATATCTTTAACTCCTTCCTTATTCCTTGTTTCCTTTAGTCCTACATTTTATTTATATATTATATATATTGTCTATCCTGTAATGTAACATTTCATGTCTTCATTACCTTGTTCCATTACCGGTCTATCTCTCCATTGATATCTTTAACTCCTTCCTTATTCCTTATTTTCCTTTACCCGTCCTCTTCACTTAGCCTAATAGGACTCTAACTTTAAGCTTTATTACCGCTTCTTCTCTCATTTGTTATTATTGTTTTTCCTTCTCCTAAAACATGCCGTTTTTATCTTTTTCAATTTTTACTTTTTCCATTAAATAAAAATCCCTGTTGGCTTAACAATTTTTTCAGAGTCTTTATTTTTGGACTAGTTAACCTGGCTATTAAAACCCATGCGACAGCACAATAGGAATACTTGAAAACTTTTAACTGTGTGCAAACAAATGAGCTCTGTCTTGTTTAAAATGTTACCTATAAACTATTCGTTTAAAAATCATATATGTATAAACAAGTTTTGGCATTAAATAAATTACAAGGGTTGCTACGCCATAAAACCAACCAACCAACCAACCAACCTTATCTATCTATCTATCTATCTATGCCAGTCTAGGAGGTCCCTGTGGTATGGTGGCTAAGATGATGGACTAATCGAGTTCGAACTCCAGTTGAGCTATAACGTTCACTTTCGGATTAATACCCTTGG
This sequence comes from Sepioteuthis lessoniana, assembly GCA_963585895.1. Lineage (NCBI taxonomy): Eukaryota > Metazoa > Mollusca > Cephalopoda > Myopsida > Loliginidae > Sepioteuthis > Sepioteuthis lessoniana. Next base: position 64,819,165 of record OY757934.1, read on the forward strand.
GAAAGGCATGAACCCCTTTATCCTTTACCACCAGCTATTGTTCTTCTGCAAAGATGGCTTTGGCGTGAAATAACACATGAAGGTTGATATGCCATTAAACAAAGAAACTAAACCAACCAAACCTTTTTCAGTCTGACTATAGCGCTGTCTCTTCTATCTATCTATCTATCTATCTATCTACAGACGGCTTCGTAGAAATATTTCTGTCAATGCACAATACTTAAAAAAACAAGCTTGAAAGGTGTACAATAAGTGGGTCAGAAGTGTTACCATAATTTGTTAACGCATAATTTACCCCCCCACGATATCTATCTATCTATCTATCTATCTATCTATCTATCTATCTATCTATCTATCTATCTATCTCAGTCTGGTCCTATCTATCTATCTATCTATCTATCTATCTATCTACCATTTTACTTGCCTGTGTTTCTTAGTCGGCATAACTCTTAACTCGACAGTCATCTAGATATTGTTGTTTCCTTCAGCTACAAGGATGGAAAATATTTCTCTTAACATAGAAAATAGGTACAACTTTGGTCTTATGAAAAAGTCTTTTCGAATATTTACTTTTCTTTTAAAAATATATACGGACAACTAATATCTACTTTCTCAGGTGAATAGCTAATAAACTATTCATATGCGAAAAGGTAAACAGGCGAACACTGATGGGCAAATTCCTTAGTTAAATTTCGATTGTAAATATACAGAGCGGATGTCTTGCTTATTTTTGGTCCAACCAGTCAGACATTTTACTTAATTCACTCGGTAGTATGCTTTTTACATAAATACAAAAAAATCACTTAAACTTAAAAAAAAATCCCCCTTTTTTGGTCATTGAATAACCTTTCTGCTTTTATTTACTGCAAAGACACATTTAATGGATTCTCTTAATTTTTGATTCAGGTTCGTTATACCTTAACATTCTCTACATTTTCCGTATTCTATTTTCTGTCGTCTGCTGTTTTTATTGGTTGGTTGGTTGGATTTACTCTGTGTGTACGCTAAAATATTTCGTATGTTTTGTATTAAATTTCTGTATGTACTTAAAGCATCAGGCATGATAGATTGATGCATAAATTGAAAGAGAATGGGATAGATAAATGCTTTTTTAGTTAAATTTTGATATCTAAGACAAAAAAAGACTCAAAATTTTGTCATTTGAAATGACTCAGATTTCGAATACTTGAAAAAACTCAAATTTTGAGCACTTGAGAAAGCTCAAATTTTGATAAGTTGAAAATACCTAGATATTGAGCATTCGGGAAGGTTCAGATTTTAAGCATTTGGAAAAGCTTAGACTTTGAGCCTTAAAGAAAGCCCAGATTTTAAGCGTTTGAGAAGGTTCAGATTTTGAGCATACCAGAAAGCTCAAATTCCGAGCATTTGAGAATGCTTAGACTTTGAGAATTTGAAAACGTTCATTTTTTTAAGCATTTGAGAATGCTGAGATTTTCGAGCACTTGAGAAGCTCAGATCTTTGAGCACTTGAGAAGGCTCAGATTTTAAGCGCTTGAAAAGGCTCAGATTTTCAAGCATTTGAGAAGGCTCAGATTTTAAGCATTTGAGAAGGTTTAGATTAAAAGAATTTCAGGAGACTCAAACTTAGAACTTTTAAGAAGGCTCAGATTTTGAGCATGTTACTTAAATAGAGCTAAATAATTTCTCTTCTCTCTCTCTCTCTTCTCTTTCATTTTTCGCTCTCTTCTTCACTTCTATTTTTCTCTTTCTCCTCGCTTCTGTTTCTTTCTCTTTTAGCTTCTCTGTCTCTCTCTCTCTCTCTTCTTTTCTACCGTCTCTTACTCTTTTTCGATTCTATTTCTTTCGCTCTTAACTTCTATTTCTCTCTCATTTCTTCCTTTCACATTCTCCCTCTCTTCTCATCTATTTCTCTCTCTCTCTCTCTCTCTTTTCTTCACTTTTCATTCTCTCTCTCTCTCTTCACTTCTATTTCTACCTGTTTTCTTCCCATCTATTTCTATCTTTCTTCTTTTCTATTTCCCTCTCTCTTCTTCCTTTCTATTTCTCTCTCTCTACTTCTCTTCTATTTTATTCTCTCTCTCTTCTTCGCTTCTTTTTTTCTCTCTCTCTTTCTCTTCAATTTTCTCTCTTCTTTTCCTCTATTTCTATTTCTCCTTCTATTTTATTTTTCTCTCTCTTCTCATTTTTCTCTCTCTTCTCATTTTTCTCTCTCTCTTCTCATTTTTCTCTCTCTTCTCATTTTTCTCTCTCTTCTCATTTTTTTCTCTCTTCTCATTTTTCTCTCTCTTCTCATTTTTCTCTCTCTTCTCATTTTTCTCTCTCTTCTCATTTTTTTCTCTCTTCTCATTTTTCTCTCTCTTCTCATTTTTCTCTCTCTTCTCATTTTTCTCTCTCTCTTCTCATTTTTTTCTCTCTCTTCTCATTTTTCTCTCACTTCTCATTTTTCTCTCTCTTCTCATTTTTCTCTCTCTTCTCATTTTTCTCTCTCTCTTCTCATTTTTCTCTCTCTCTTCTCATTTTTCTCTCTCTTCTCATTTTTCTCTCTCTTCTCATTTTTTCTCTCTCTTCTCATTTTTTTCTCTCTCTTCTCATTTTTCTCTCTCTTCTCATTTTTCTCTCTCTCTTCTCATTTTTCTCTCTCTTCTCATTTTTCTCTCTCTTCTCATTTTTTTCTCTCTCTTCTCATTTTTCTCTCTCTTCTCATTTTTTTCTCTCTTCTCATTTTTCTCTCTCTTCTCATTTTTCTCTCTCTTCTCATTTTTCTCTCTCTTCTCATTTTTTTCTCTCTCTTCTCATTTTTTTCTCTCTCTTCTCATTTTTCTCTCTCTTCTCATTTTTCTCTCTCTCTTCTCATTTTTCTCTCTCTTCTCATTTTTCTCTCTCTTCTCGTTTTTTTCTCTCTCTTCTCATTTTTCTCTCTCTTCTCATTTTTCTCTCTCTTCGCATTTTTCTCTCTCTCTTCTCATTTTTCTCTCTCTTCTCATTTTTCTCTCTCTTCTCATTTTTTTCTCTCTCTTCTCATTTTTCTCTCTCTTCTCATTTTTCTCTCTCTTCTCATTTTTTTCTCTCTCTTCACATTTTTTTCTCTCTCTTCTCATTTTTCTCTCTCTTCTCATTTTTCTCTCTCTCTTCTCATTTTTTTCTCTCTTCTCATTTTTCTCTCTCTTCTCATTTTTCTCTCTCTTCTCATTTTTCTCTCTCTTTTCTCATTTTTCTCTCTCTTCTCATTTTTTCTCTCTCTTCTCATTTTTCTCTCTTCTCATTTTTCTCTCTCTTCTCATTTTTCTCTCTCTTCTCATTTTTTTCTCTCTTCTCATTTTTCTCTCTCTTCTCATTTTTCTCTCTCTTCTCATTTTTTTCTGTCTTCTCATTTTTCTCTCTCTTCTCATTTTTCTCTCTCTTCTCATTTTTCTCTCTCTTCTCATTTTTTTCTCTCTTCTCATTTTTCTCTCTCTTCTCATTTTTCTCTCTCTTCTCATTTTTCTCTCTCTTCTCATTTTTTTCTCTCTTCTCATTTTTCTCTCTCTTTTCTCATTTTTCTCTCTCTTCTCATTTTTCTCTCTCTCTCCTTCTCTACTATTTCTCACACTCTTCTTCTATTTTCATTTCTTCTCTTTTTTTACAATCCAATATTTGCAACTGATTCGAATTCCGGCTTTAGATAACTCCCAAGGAGTTGATATGCAGTTAAACAAACCAAAGCAACACAAACCTAGCCGGTTATCTTCATTATCTCAAATTAAACAAAAAGAAAACACTGTTTTTTTTGGTTTTTTTTATCAAAACAGTGGGTTCGTGGCCGCCTTATGTGGTGTAATGGCTAGCAAGCTAGACTAGTAAACCTTTATGAGTGAGTTCGAGTCTCATTGGGTACTCTATTCCTACGGCCTTGTGCCACATCTACGCAAAAAGCTTATAAATTACTAAATTTGTTTCTAGGCCCCTCGGTTGGTGTGATGGTTAGCAAGCTAGACTAGCAAACCTTCACGAGTAAATTCGAACCTTGTGCCACATCTTAGCAGAAAACTTAGTAAATTACTAAAACAACTGGTTCGTTTATGTCTAACCAATGCTCGTAAAATCTGCCTTTGTTTATCGCCACTTATCCTAGTCAATGTGCTGTAGGCAAAGAAATACTGGCTAGGTTTTTAACACTTCACTGGAGACGTTACGGTGTTTGAGCGCAAAATAAACGGCAGTAAACGGGAATCTATTTCCTAAGCGCTGGAAACACCAGTATTTATCAATCTATATCGACCACTGTGACCATTCACCGAAAAAAGAAAAAGGAAGAAAAAAAAATTATGCGCATGCTCAAAGCGGTAAACTTTAATGGACGCTACGTTTCATGGAAATACTCATGCCCTAAATGAATTCCCGCTGATGCTCTTTTTTTGTTTTTAATTTTAATTTTAATTTTTTTGTTCGAGAGTGAATATAAAACTAATTATTTCTTGCTTAATTATTCAACTTTAGAAAACTTTTCCCCCAATCGGCTGGTGTTGTAGAAGACACCGACTGTATCTCTGCAGAGGGTTAGGACCTCCCTCCCCCGACGAGTGTCCTAGATATGATACGAAACAATCTGATGGTGTGGCTCTAGTAATGCTGGAGCTTTAGGGAATGCTTTATACCCCTTCATTGCCATCGCTCCCAGGTTCACTCTGGCTTGGAGTAGTAGCACCTGATAAGGTCCTATCTATGGGTCAAATAGAACTAAACTGTGTACTTATGCTAAACTGCATTGTTTGAAATGGGACTGTTTTGACATTTAAACTGCGTACTTATGCGAAACTGAATTGTTTGAAATAGAACTGTTTTTGTATGCTAAACTGAATTGTCTGAAATAGAACAGTTTTTTTACATTTAACTGTATGTAAGCAAAACCTATACTTATACTCAACTGAATTGTTTGAAATAGAACTGTTTGACTAAACGGAATTGCTTGAAATAGAAAAGTTTTTGATAAATAAACTATGTACTCATGCTAAACTGAATGATTTGAAATAGAACTGTTTATTTGTATAAAAATTAATTTGGCATTAAATAACCTTCAAAGGTTGATATGCCATAAAAAACAAACAAACCAACAAAACTTTCTTAACGTCATTTGCCCTTGCTTTATACACAATTTAATTATTTGATTATACATATAGTAGTGCATCTATACAGTAGTACCGACACTGTCACAGCTTGGAAGAAATCCTGTTTTATTTTTATTTATTATCAGAGGAGATTTCCATATGATCAACAACCTGTCTCAATGCATACGTTGACATCGTTATCAGTAGATTAGATATTACAGCTTAGATATGTGAACTAATCTGCTAATTTCATAGGCTTGTCTCTTAAGGTGGAGATGGCACCTTACTCTAACGAAACGAAAGGGGAAAAAGCTTGGTGGGAACTATGCAAGAATTCTACGTTAAGTTTTGAACAAATCCTGAAAGCAGCACCCCACAAAACATCAGCCGTACGACAACTTAACTCCATCTCACGAACCATCCAAATAAGATAAACAACATTTTCTGGGTGCTGCAGGGGAAGTTAGAACGAACTCATAAGCGACGTTCTCGGACGGACTTCTACACATGTACTCGGTAGTGTCGGTCGACCAGCAAGGACTTTCATATAACTGTTCTGTGCGAACACTGGGTGCAGTCTAGAAAACTTGCCAGGAGCGATGGACGATAAGGACGGATGGAGAAAAATAAAAATAAAATAAACAAAAAAAAAAAAAAAAAAAAAGAAGCCGAATGGAAGTTGAAATAAAATTTCTTCATTGACAACCTGACGTTCCTTTTCAACCTTCCCCGCAAAATATTTCAAGTACTCTGGCCGTTCATAATTTTTGGGATAAATTTTTCAGTGATTTCAAGAAGTATTCTTAGCAGATTCTTGAAATGTTTTTTCCAATTCTGAAGTCTTTGCTCATGGCTGGCAGCTTTTAGTTTTACTCTCGGGGTACTCTTCCTTTCCCTCATTTCATCTACTGCCTGCCATGTCTGTTATCAAAGAAACAAAGCACGTATTTTCGTTTCTGGGAAGAGTTATGAATAATATTGTTTAAAACATTTAATGTTTTTTAGTTTGTGCTTAGATTCATTGTCAGTAGTTATTTACTCAGCTTTGGTTAATAATGGCAAAAGGTCAGATGAATGGGGCGTCCAGTGAGATTCAAACCCACAGGTGACAGTTTGTTAGTCTCGCCCTCTGTTGTGGAGTGGCTAAACAACTCTTCAACAATCTACCGGATCGACTGGCTCATGGCTACAAATAGCCTACGATTAAAGACTTCGAGGGTTGATTTAATAAGCTGATTAATATTCGGACTGATCTTACTTCGTTTGGCTATATAGCATTTTGACTCTCCTCATTATTTTGTGAATTCTCTTGTTAATTGTTTGTAACTTATTGTACAGTGTCTTTTTTTTATATGTATTCGTTAGCACCGCATGCTGGTGCTGAATACATATATTAAGCACTCATTCTTCCCCGTGTATCATTCATCTCGACGATACAACACTTTCTAACCATTATACAAACGTTCTAGAGAGTTTGTACCATCAAAACTCCCCTTCCCTACTTTTCCCCAAATAACCCCCAACAATTATTAATGGATTGATTTCTTGATATAAGCCATTACTGAGTGGTCATCCATCCTAATATTGAACCTGCACCCCTCTGCTTAACTTCGGGGGTATTTAGTGAGAACCGGTGCTTTTTCGCATAACTCCATTTTCATTGATATTTTTGGCAGAATCTTTTTTCTTAGCGCTAAGAATGTTGCTGAAACAATCAGCTGTGAGAAATAATCGAATTTATTACGAGTCAATCGATTGACCTGGTGTCATCGGTCGGTCGGTCGATCTGTCTGTCTGTCTGTCGATTGGTTGTCATTTCTTAACTGACAAAGATTTCTTCTTGTCAGTGAATAGATAGTCTTTTAGATAACTCATCTGTCATATTTTTTTCGACTATTGCTGATTTCCCGACTGAAGTCACTAATGTTCTGATAAGGATTCCAAATAAATCAGTAAATATACAGAAAAACGGTCAAGTTAAAGACGACTTCGAATTTAAAAGAATACTCTCTCTCTCTCTCTCTCTCTCACACACACACACACTCATATATATATATATATGGTACTTATGCATCTATATTACCGTGATAAAGCGGAACTTTTGCGAGCGTTTCCGGGCCGATAACGGAAAGAATCGGAATATGCCGACAAAACCATCTCCAGGTACAGCTTTTTCTCATATATTTTTAAATGGCAGGGATGCTCGCATGTCCAGCAACTTTTAATTTTGCCAATAAGTTTTTTGGTACTTATGCACTTTTTGTACCGCGCTGAAATAATAACGTGATTATTTAGAAACCCATTCTTAACATGGGGAGGGGAGGGTTTTTGTAACTATTCTGTACTTTCAACAAACAATTTAATAAAAAAAAGGATATCGTAACGCTTGAATCTAACTTGAAAATACAATTTAAAAATAGCCCGGTACAATAAGTGCATAAGCACCAGTTTTTTTTTCAGAATTGTATCACCTTTTCCACAGATTGTAGTTTGTCGCTTAGCTGTGATAAATTCATATTGTTTAAAATTGCTTGAATAATACTGTTTTCGTAACTTGGTCAACACATTGATTGAATTAGTTTATCGTCTGCTTGCTTAAATTTGATTGGCTAGGCGTTTCGGCATAGCCCGATTCTTTCCGTTATCGGCCCCGAAACGCTCGTGTAAGTTCGGCTTTATCGCGGTAACATAGATGCAAAAGTACCATATATATATATATATATATATATTATGATCCACAGACAGACGGTTTCGTTCTATCAGAACTCTTCAGTGTGGCTAGACACGTAGGACGCTCGAAGCCGAGATCGAAACCCATCCAACTTTACGTTAGACCAAGTCTCAGACCGCTCGGCCAACGAGCGTACCACGTTTGGCTATGCAACTCCTCCAAACCAGCAGGATGCGACACAAAGTCAATTTCTAAGCAGAGTTTTAAAAGTTTGAATTCAGAGTTTTCCTTCGAGATCGGTTGTCATACCAAAGGTAAAGAGCATAGTCTACCCTACTATTTACGCATAGGTAGAGAGAGAATTGTGAGAAGCATACCTTTTCCAAGGATATTAGCGTGTGGGGGTTAAAAAAAATAAAAATAGAAGACAAAATAAATCCAAAAGTGTAGCAGTTCCCAGAAACCTCTGACAGGAAGTAGGAGCTGCGCATGCCTAAAAGATAGACCTACCTGCGAAAAAGAGAAACTCGGTTTCATTCAGAGTGATCACTTGGACTGGAAAGATCTCTCCTCTACTGCTGGTGGGGGAAACTACGAATCCGCTTAGCGGCACACTTGCTCACTCTTCCACCAGTAGCATCCGTCTCTGCAAACATACATCGTAAAAAACACCAACTGGACATAACCACCGATTTTAGGTGTATTACCCACCGAAAATAACGGATACATTTCAACGCCTCGTTTGGGAGACGCAACTGTTCTCTAATAGTCCAGGGAGACATTTCATCGCTACAGAGTAGCTGTATAAAACCCCAAAATAAAGTTGAACTCTAAAAGGTATCTTCGTCTCTTTCTTCCTTCAGTAATTCCTTCGCAGCTTTCATAAACAAAGAAGATGCCAACGAATTGGATGAGAAAAAGAAGAAAGAAAACAATATCTAAAGTCAGATATCTAAAGTCAAATACCCACAATCAATGAAACCAAACAAACCCAAATAACCCGACTAAATCTACTGGATTCCCATAAGTGCAATGGGATATAAAAACAACCCTAAAATTTAATATATGTATATATATATATATATGTGTTTTTCCATGTATGTGTGACATGTACTTCTTTCATAAGACATGATTTTAGACCACTATATTATTACAATTGATAGGTCACTTTTTTCCCTTTTTAGTCTGACTGAGCACACTTCACGAAACAGACTTTTAGGGCTTATAATTTGAAATTTTTCTTAGTTGTATTGGAGCAAGGTCTGGTTCTTTTTCTTTCAAGTTTTCCACATTGGCATTTATCTTATATATATACATATTTACCAACCCCTCCGCTTAGCGGCACACTGGCTCACTCTTCCACCAGTAGCAAACATACATCATAAAAAACACCAACTGAACATAACCACCGATTTTAGGTGAATTACCCACCGAAAATAACGGATACATTTCAACGCCTCGTTTGGAAGACGCAACTGTTCTCTAATAGTCCAGGGAGACATTTCATCGCTACAGAATAGCTGTATAAAACCCTAAAATAAAGTTGAACTCTAAAAGGTATCTTCGTTTCTTTTTTCCTTCCTTCAGTAATTCCATCGCAGCTTTCACAAAGAAGATGCCAACGAATTAAATGAGAAAAAGAAGAAAGAAAACAATGGATTCTTAAAATTATTATTTGTATTTGATAAGAATACCTGATATCATATAACTGTGCAAAAAACTTAAACTTTTCAAAAGATACAAATATAAACGTGCAATGTACGCTATTTCTTAACCTCAGGGCATAAAATAACCTCAGGCGAGTTGACATGCCGTTTAAATCAATCTTAAAATCAATCAGTCGACACACACAGTCACATATTGGAGAAATGGTAGATTTTGGTGAATCTGACAAGATCTGGTCAAATTTCTGATTAAACTTGATATGCTTGACAGTGGCATTAGCCACCCCCTTACCGCTCAGCCTTGGCCGTCTGACCAAATGGTCACTGTCAAAAACCAATAACCCTTGCCGCTATCACTCTTACATATATCTTTACCGCTCCTTTTCTTTCCTTTTCCGTCTCTTTTCTTGAGACCCTTCTCTCCTTTTATATTTTTATCTTTATTTTATTTATCTATTTTCTCAATTGGTGAAGTGTAGAAAAAAACATTTTCAATCTGAAGAAGTTCTTCTTTAAATAAAGAACGAAATATCATTGCTGAATCTGTTGTCAGTGTTGATTTATCCACTTTTCCACTTATTTTTATCACACACACGTAAATTTATATATATATATATATATATATATATATATATATATATATATGTATTATTCAGTGCAGTTAATAATAATTCCGTCAGGACAAAGGTATATATATATATGCATACATATTTTGGTTCGGTTGTTTTATTTCATGGCATATCAACCCTTAATGGTTATTTAGTGCCAAATCGCATTTGTTCATATGATTTTTACAGAATAGTTTGTAGGCAACATATATATATATATATATATATATATATATAAGTAATGGAAGTTGGCGACTTTAGTCGAGGGCGACCAGATGGCTCCCTTTTCAATAGCTACTACACCGAGTTGTAGGAGATGGCGCTTCTCCTTTCCCTTAATTGCCCCACTTTAACCTTGATACGTACCTTATATTGCTGAGTGTTAAGCAAGGCGGTATCAAGTACCATTTTTAAAGTCTTTGGTATGACTCGACCTGAAATAGAGCCCAGGTCTCCCGGGCCATTTTGTTTATTCTCAATATAAAAAATAAAACTATATTAATTTGAGTAATTGAATTGAATATATATATGTTTGTATGAGTTAAATCAAAGAAAGCGTTAAAAAAAAAAACAACAACAACAAAACAACAAATTAACGTAATATACTTGACGCAACTCTTTCCAGTTTGGCCTACCTAGCATTCGTGCTGGATGGGTCGTTATCTACAGGAAATTTGTGATGATCGGCCACATTAGATAAAAAATGGCTGAAAAAATTCAGAAGCGTATTTTAAGTTTGAGAAAGACAAAAGTTTGTTGATTCTGTCCGTTTGAAAGGAAGACTTTTAATGTTTTGTTTTTGACCACATCACCTGATATTAAATAAATAGTGATTTATCTCTACAAGAACGTTGGCACCGAAAATTCATGGACAGAAAAGAAAAGAAAAGACAAGAATTAGAAATGATCTGTTATTCTTAATCAAGATGTGTAGCTTTTTGGATCCTGTGTGGCTAAGAACTCGTCCCCAACTGCCCTTTCGAATAAGACTTTTGGGCCCAGAAACGAAAAAAAGAAAAGAAAAAAAAAAGACCCTCCTCCCAAAAAAAAACTCAAAATAAAACAAAATAAAAAACAAACAAAAAGCAAAATGAAAAACAAAACAAAAAACCGACTTAACAGACGGCCATTTATATTATGAATTTAACTAAACGAGCCAAACTATTTAAAGACAGACAGGCCGGGGAAGAAGAAGAAGGAGGGGGTATAATAACAGAGAGAGGAAAACAGAAGAAAGGGAAAAAATGGTGACAAAGAAATAGTAGTAGCAGTAGTAATATTAGTAGAAGTAGTAGTAGTAGTAGTATTAATAGTGGAAGGAGGTGACGGATTAAGAGGAATAAAGAAAGAGAAATTGTAGAAGAAATAAGACTAAGGGAGAGGGAAGAAGAAGAAGAAGAAGAAGAAGAAGAAGAAGAAGAAGAAGAAGAAGAAGAAGAAGAAGAAACTTTGGGGAGGGAGATTGATAAGATAAAGAAAAATTAGGTAAAGAGCAATTAGAGTAAGAGACAAAGGAAGGAAGAGGACCTTTGGGGGGAAGGGAAATAGAATAAGAAATTTGTTCGTATCTATCTATCTATCTATCTATCTATCTGTGTTACCAACCTCTACGTACAAGCAGAAAGCAACCCAAAGTAAATTTTTTGCAGAATTTAACAGGTTTGAATTCAGAGTTTATCCTAGACCAGTTGCCATTCCAAGGCTAAAAAATATCAGTCTACCCTACTATTTACCCATAACTAGATGGAAAATAGTCGGATTCATACTTTTCTCAAGGGAATTAGCGCTATGTGAAATTCAAGAGCCGGGTTTGAACTCTGGTCGCTGTGTCCATTTCCCACGACAGAAATTATAACACCAGGAATGCCCCTATCTATATATCTCAATTTGTTCATATGTATGTATGTATGTATCTATCTATCAAAATTTTTGATTCGATTATACAGCCTTTTTTATTTGATTGGATTATACGAGGCTCGTTCAGAAAGTTTAGAGATTGGGCTATATTTACCAAGACAGAATTAACAATGAATTAAACCTTAATTATCTCAGTCCAATCGGCTGGGGCAATAGAATGCGCCGACAGCATCACTGCAGAGGGGTAAGACATCCCCACCCCAACGAATGACCTTGTTAAGACGCTAAACAATTTGGTGGTGATGCTCCAATCTTGGAGCCTTGGGGAAATGTGGAGTACTACTTCATTGCCATTACTCCCAGCTCCACTCAAACCCAGAGTGGTTGCACCTGATAGGGCTCTATCTATGGGTCAAATAGAACTGTTATGCAAAAATGCTAAAATGAATTGTTAGAAATAGAACTGTTTGTTTTAAGTTCAAACTGTAAGCAAAGGATTTATGTTAAATTGTGACTGTTATATTGCAATACTTGAACCATTCCACTGCGTAAAGAAAAGGAGAACAAGCTTGTTTAAAAATGTTATCTAAAAATGTGTTTACAAATCATAGGTATTTAATATAAATGAAAAACAAGATTGGGTTTTAAATAACCTACAAGTGTTGATATGCCATAAAACCCAACCCAAACCAAATCCTATATATTTAATATATAAGTAAAAAGAGAATTTGCCATCAAATAACTTACAAGGGTTGATATGCTATAAAACCCAACACAATCAAATCCTATCTATTTAATATATATGTACAAAGAGTATTTGGCATTAAATAACCAACAATGTTTGACATGTCATAAACCCAACCTAAACCAAATCCTATCTATTTAATATATATGTATAAAGAGGATTTGGCATTAAATAACCAACAATGTTTGACATGCCATAAACCCAATCTAAACCAAATCCTATCTATTTAGTGTATATGTATAAAGAGGATTTGCATTAAATAACCAACAATGTTTGATATGCCATAAAACACAACCCAAGCAAATCCTGGCCCAGTCGGTTGGAGCTGCAGACTACACCGACCGCAATCTCTGCAGAGGGTTAAGACTTCCTCCAGCGAATGTCCTGATATGACACTAAACAATCTGATGGTGAAGCTCCAGTAATGCTGGGGCTTTAGGGAATGCAGGGTATCTTTTTATTGCTATCGCTCCCAAGTTCACTCTGGCCTGGAGCGGTAGCACCGAGGACTAAACTGTGTAGTAAGTAAAGTTGGCGAGCGTAGTCGAGGGTAACCCGAAGGCTCCCTTTTCGAGGTGTAGGAGAGGGCGCTACTCCTTTCCCTGGATTGCTCCACTTTACCCTTGATCCTTTCCTTATAATGCTGAGTGTTTAACAAGGTAGTATCAAATACCATTTTTTTAAACCTTTGGTATTACTTGACCTGGGATTAAACCCAGGTCTCCCGGGCTATTGGCGAACATTCTAACCATTGTGACATTTGAAATAGAATTGTTTGAAATAGAACGATTTCGACATTTAACTGTTTGTATACTTATACTAAACTGAATCGTTTGAAATAGAACTGTTTATATGTATAAAAATGGATTTGGCATTATATAATCTACAATGATTAATGTGCCATAAAACCAAACCGAACCCCCCCCACCAAAAAAAAAAAAAATCAAACCCCCAACCCTTCAACCAAATCCTGTATATTTAATTTACGAGGTGCATACGATAAGTTTCCAGACTTTTTTCGTATTGGCACTTTTATTGATAGTACACACATGAAACTCTAGTCCCCTTCGAAGTTATCTCCCCCGGCTGCAATGCACTTGTTGTACCGTTCCAACAACTTCTGGTAGGCCCCATCCATGTAAGTCCTCTTGTGTGAGTGTGTCAATGACCTTCGTCACAGCCTCTTTCATCTCCTCAATTGTCTCATAACGACAGCCTGTGAGCTTAGGGAATAAGCAAAAGTCACAGAGAGCAAGGTCTGGACTATAGGGAGCCCGAGGAACTGTCTTGATGCCCATCTTGATCAAATAGTCTGTGACAAGGATGGAGTTGTGGACTGGTGCATTGTCCTGGTGGAAATGCCACTGACCCGATTTGAAGAGTGCTGGCCTCTTCTGACGGAATCTCTCCTGAACTCCCTTAAAACCTCAACGTAGTAACCCTAACCCTAACCCTGTGGCCAATCAACTGTGGTGTATTGACTTCCTTACTCCTCCCACACCTCTCATCGTCCCTCACAGACTCCCTGCCTTCCTTGAATCTCTTATGCCACTCAAAAATTGATACTCCATTCATGCAAGATACTCCAAAAGCAGTCTGAAGAATTCTATACGTTTCTGTGGACTTTTTTTTCCAAGTTTAAAACAGAATTTTATTGCATATCGTTCTTTTAAAGTGTCAGATTGCATTTTTGAAATTCACCAGCTGTGACAATCAGGCTTTAGTAGGGTGTATTCCAATTGCTGCTGTAGCTGTTCATTTAAACCTGAAATCACAAAAATTGGTCAGTCATCTCAAAAGATGTATAGCAATAACATGCTGAATTTTCAAGAGTCTACGACAATTTTAAATGCCCATACGAAAAAAGTCTGGAAACTTATCGTATGCACCCCGTATATGTATAAAGAGGATTTGGTATTAAGTAACCTACAAAGTTGATATGTCATAAAATCAAACCAGACCAACCAAACCCTAATTTTCATTAAAATAAGCCTCTTAGTATCCAATACACTTATTTTAAGGTTTTGATTACGGCCGACATTTAACACTATATCCCTTATTCTCACCAAATTAATACTCAGATAATGTAGGATACTAAAAGACAAAAGCAAAATAAAATAAAATAAAAGAAATGCTATAATAAAATCCAAGACTTAATCAATGCAGGAGATATAAAAAAAAAGTGACACGATTCTCCCCTCTTTGTCACGTGTGGACGTCGTTTTTGGAATAAAAAGATTCATTTTTAATGAAGCTATCTATTGTAATTGGATAGTTGAATTTTAAGAAACCAGAAGTAAGAGTTTAACCATTGTGTAAGGAAAGCAGAATTAGTTCCATTATTTCTATATGTGAATAAAACGGTGGTAGGACTCTTTTTCAGACTGGGGTCTGATATCGAATTTATTACAATCCAACTCTTCTCTCTCAAGCTTTAAGTAAATAGTAGGGTAGGCTCGGTCTTTAACCTTGCTATGGCAACCAGTCTCGGAGAAGGAAAGTCCTGAATTCAAAATTGTTAAACTCCGTTTAAAATTGACTTAGTGTTGCATCCAGCTCGAGCAGTAGAGGTTGTTTTATTACTGGCTCATTGACATAGTGGGTAGAGTGTTCGCCAATGGTCCGGGAAAGGAGTAGCGCCCTCTCCTCCACCTTGGTGTAGTAGCTATTGAAAAGGGAGCCTTCGAGTTACCCTCGACTAAGGTCGCCAACTTTACTTTTTACTTATATATATATATATATATATATATATATAAACAGATTTCTTCTTCAATTTCCATTCTTCCTCCTTTAGTTCTTTTTCTTTCCTCCGCCTTTTGCTCTAATCACCCTTCATGTTTATTTTTTCCTGCAAATTTTTTGTATTGTCTTCCTTTTCCTGTGTTGGCTGTGGTGGGGGTCTCCGTAGAGTTATGGCTAACGAGCTGGACTGTGATATCATTGTAAGCGAGTTCGAACTTCAGTTGCACTATAACGTTCACTCTTAGTCTAGTAAAGGCATGAACTTCCTTATACCTCAAGATATGTGTTAAATGGCGCCACTACTATTCTTTTACAACGATGGCTTTGGCTTTAAATAACCCACAAGGATTTGATATGCTATATAAACAAAAGAAACCAAACCAACCCTTTTCTTGTACATCCCTATATTCATATATACATATACTTCTTGCTTGTTTACTTGTATGCATATCAACTTATTTGAGTACACACACAGTCTAGTTAGCCGAGAGCACCCCTGTAGAAGGGTAAGACCCCCCCAAAGTGTCCTAATTATGACACTAAATCATTTGATGGCTAGGATCTAGTCCTGGAGCTTTGGAGAATGCAGAGTATTCTTTTATTACCATTACTCCCAGGTCGACTCTGACTCGGAGTGGTAGTACCTGTTAGGGTCCCATTTATGGGTCACATAGAAATATTTAATCATTTTCTATACTTAAAACCGTTTAAAACAAATGACTGATATTAAATTAAATTGTTAGTATTACATAGTAATATTTGGAACTACCTAACGCTGTGCAAAGGATAACCCACAATCATTGACGACTTCCCTAGTTGGGTAGCGGGCATGGCCCTAGGCGAAAAGATTTGACTGTTCATTTCACTGGTACAACCTCTCGATTTCCAGACGACCAGACGCCATCATCTTGATTTTCTCCGCGACGCCCACTGAACTCAGCAGTCCAGCTATCTTTCACTGTTATTTTCGGGCCACTCCTCTTACGAGTACAACTCTCTTTTTCGGGACACTCGTCTTGAAACAACAACTACTGTACTTATCAGGGCACTTGTCTTATTATTACAGTCTTTATTAGGACACTTGTTTTACTATTACTGTCCTTATCAGTGCGCTTGCCCAATATTTACTAGTACCACCCTTTTCAGGGCAAGTCAACAACTGCCTTGAGCGAGACTGACGACAGTAATAACCGATTAGCAGCGTTACCAAACAACCAACCCAGTGCAGCAACGCCTAGCAACCCAGACCGTATTTCCAGCCCTACTAACCACTAACGTTAAGCACTGACGACACCAGTCCGTGAATGGAGGACACCGTTCGGACCGACGAGGAATCAACTGTTATACCACCAGGGACCATCGAAACCACTTCAAATTTATCAAAGTTGTTATATCTATCTCGAAATAATGAACCTGGTAACTTTGTTAGAACCTAAGATTTCGTTTTCTTATCCTTGCTTTTCCTGTGTCACTTCACTCATTTTGTTGGGTCGGTTACAGTATACGGTCTTGCAACTATATTCATATATAAGTAGGTATTGGCTTTAAATAACCTCTAAGGGTTGATACACTATAAAATCAAGCCAACCAACCAATAAGGTACACAATGTTTTATGTGTATAGGAATGGCGACTTTCGTTCATATATAAATTATTAATCTTAACGCTTACATGTATACGCGCATACCAAGACCAAAAAAGGCATTCGAATTAGCTATACATATAAATTTTATTCATGAGGTCGCAGTTCACCGCCTGGGGCGTGTTTTTTCTTTGTTTATCTTATTATTTTTCACAATTTTTTCTGGCTGCGTCACGCGTGATATCAAGTGTCCTTTACTCTACCGTTGCTTACTAACGAGACTTTGCGAGATTTCACGGCGCCATGATGGATGCGGTTGCTGGTTTGAATAAAGGGAGGAAAAAAAGATGCGAAAAGAAATTGAGAAAACGATAGAAAAAAATAAAAAAATTGAAGAATGAAAATGTAAAAGAAAGAGATCTACCTAAGCAAAAGCAAAATTCCTCAAACAGAAGACAAATAATAAAAAAAGTCCTAAGAAGACAATATCGTCTATTTTCTACCATCTTTAGAAATTTGCTAAACAGTTGATATTTGTGTTGCATTATAAGCGAATGACTACCGGGGCAAGAGTTGATAGAGTTCAATTCTCCTTCCACCGCGCTGGCAGTAACCTGATAGTCTTGTTGTAGCATTTTTGGACTGGTTTTGCAGAGGTCACATTTTGAAAGTGTCTCCCACTCGAGGCAGAAGTTGTCGGGAGTTGTTATGTGAACACCACTATATACATATTTATACATATATACAAATATACATATCATGAACTCGTGCTGATAGGACAGTGTCCCCTTACTCTATCTCGCAATCCGTTCCTATCTAGTGTCCGCAAAGAACTAATATATGTAAATCCTAGCTCGGTGGCCAATTCGGGCGCGTCCATCACTAAGTGTCCGTAAAAGAACGTTGCTTATGTGTTTGTCATTACTCCTCAGGCAGTTCCCAGTATGCCTTTTTCGTCTTGGATGGTTTGTGAGATGAAACGCAAGTGGCCGTACAGTTGCTATTTCGTTGGGTTTTGTTCAAAACAGCTCGTAGGATTCTTGTATAGTTCCAATCTGTTTTTTTTCTTGAAGCGTTTCGTTAGCGTCCAAGTAGTTCATTCGTACAGTTGTAATGATACGACCACTAGGAAGAAATCCCATTTACCTTTATTGGCCAGTCGGCTGGGGCTGTAGAATACACTGACTGCTTCTCCGCAGAGGGTTAATACCTTCCCAACGAGTGTCCTGGATATGACACTAAACAATCTGATGGTGAGGTTCCAGTAATGCTGGAGCTTTGGGGAATATGGAGTACCCCTTCATTGCCATCTCTCCCAGGTCCACTCTAGTCCGGAGTAGTAGCACCTGATAGGGTCCTATCTATGGGTCAAATAGAACTAAGCTGTGTGCTTATGCTAAACTGATTTTTTAAAAAAATAGAACTGTTTTTGACATTTAAACCGTGTGTAAGCAAAAAACTATACTTAAACTGAATTGCTTGAAATAGAACTGTCAATATATATATAAATGGATTTGTCATTAATAACCTACATTGGTTGATTTGCCATAAAACCAATGCAATCCAATCCAAACCAAACCACTTATTTTACTAGAGGGATTAGATTTCCATATGATGAATAACCTATTGATAGCATTCCACGCATTCAATATGCGTATGTTGACATCGCTTTCAGTAGATGAGATATTGTTGCCGAAGTATGCGAAATGATTAACTAATTTAAGAGGCTTGTCACTTAAGTTGGAAATGGGTCCTTCTTGCTTAAAGTACCGGATTTCTTGATTTGGCCACAGTTTTTCTGAGAAGTGACTATCTCTCAAAGAACGAAGAAACGATCACGTGGTGTCCGTTGTCGATTTCTTGTTGCTTCCAATGGCCTCAGAGACTGAACGGAGTGAGAATAAAGCAAGAAAAGGTTCAAGCACTAAAATCCTAGTAGCGTTTTTAATGTGTTTCCCTGCCCGTCAGCTGATGAATGGCTATCATCGATATAGCTTTCCTCTCCTGACAATTACACTGACGTTTTTTGTAGTTGGTGTCCACACCGCACACATCCATTCAGATGTGTATGCTTTCTGTCGCAGCTGAACGTGGAGCTGCAAATAGGGCATTCCTTTGATCTCAAAAGTTGCCCAGATTACAAAACGCCCAGTCGGCTGGGGTTGAAGAATATACGACTGCATCTCTGCAGAGGGGTAAGAGCCCCACCCCTGACATTAAACTATCTGATGATGGGGTTCCAGTAATGATGGAGCTTTGGGAAATACAGAGTACCCTTTCATTGTCATCGTTCACAGATCCACTCTGTCTCGGAGTGGCAGCACCTGATAGATTCCTACTTATGGATTAAATAGAACTGTTTGCCAATTAAACCGAGTGCAATGAAATGACTTATGCTAAATTGGATTGTTTGAAATAGAAATGTTTGATCATTTAACTGTGTGTAAACAAATAACTGATGTTTAATTGAATTATTAGTGATACATCATGCTCGGAACTATTTAACTGTATACACACGAATAAATAATGTTGAATAGAATCATTTGTGTTAAATAGCAATACTTGTAAGCACTTCTCTGAGTGAAAATAAATCATCTATATTGAATAGAATTATTAATGTTAGATAGCAATAACTGATACCATTTAATTATGTGGAAACAATAGCAATATAAGTATGCGAACAAATTCGTTATGACGCATTTGAAAATAAAATCACCAATAAAGTAATCTCTGATATATCATGTATATTTATTTAAATGCGTGAAAACAAATGACTGATGTTAAATTGTGACTGTTATACAGCAACACTTGAAATCATTTAACTGTGTGCAAACAAATGATAAATAGTAAATAGAATTATTCGCATTAGATAAAAATACTTGAAAGCATTTTACTGTGTTAAGAAATGAGCTCAAGCTTATTTAAAAATGTTATCAACAAAATGTGTTTACAAATCCTATATATTTAATATATATGTATAAAGAGGATTTGGCATTAAATAACCTACAATGGTTGATATGCCATAAAACCCAACCAAACCAAATCATATATATTTAATATATATGTATAAAGAGGATTTGTCATTAAATAACCTACAATGGTTGATATGCCATAAAACCCAACCCAACCAAATCATATATATTTAATATATATGTATAAAGAGGATTTGGCATTAAATAACCTAAAATGGTTGATATGCCATAAAACCCAACCAAACCAAATAATATATATTTAATATATATGTAAAAACAGGATTTGGCATTAAATAACCTACAATGGTTGATATGCCATAAAATCCGACCAAACCAAATCATATATATTTAATATATATGTATAAAGAGGATTTGGCATTAAATAACCTAAAATGGTTGATATGCCATAAAACCAAACCAAACCAAATCATATATATTTAATATATATGTAAAAACAGGATTTGGCATTAAATAACCTACAAGGGTTGACATGCCATCAACCAAACCGTATTGTGACCCACATTCATTTCTAACGGTCACTTTTTGACTGCTAGATAATTTTAGTTCAACGGGGGGAGAGTATCATTCCCACCTCCTCGTCTCCGTGAGCCATCACGTGACAGTATGTATTATGAGTAAGTATTGCGTATGAATAATCTTCCTAAAGTAATTGTTGTCCTTTATTTTTTCCTATAATGATCATCTTTCAGCCCTTATCTGATACAAGTTGTAGTTACTGCTAATGGTAATATTGACCCTTGAAAACCTGTTAGGGATCTGACTTACGGAAAAATATCAAAGTTATTCTTCCTGAGGGATGAAAAGGAAGTGGATTGTGGGATTCGGAGAAACCGGTGGAATGGACACACGTGTGAGAGATTAGGAAATCGACTATGACACATGGACAAACATATGACGGGTGCACACAAATTTAAGACGTTCTAATCCTGGTCAATAGACGCATGTCTCTGCCTGCAGGTAATAAAACCTGTTTTGTTGTACATTTATGAGTCTCTTTTCTATTTTGTTTACATATTTTCTTAGTTTGTAAAAATGTAACAAAAGTCCCAACAAGACATGCAATAAATCTTGGCATTCATAGGCAAGTGCAATATTGAAATCGGCAAGAATGTGGAAGAGATTGCAGAAATTTTGAGAAGACTTAATCGATTGATTTTAACGATTTTTCAACCCGTCTGGGGTTATTCTATACCTAGACGTTAGAGAATCGCATTTAGTATATATTTATATTTACATTTTTGTGTTGTTTCTCAAGAGTTTTCTTTTTGCACACGCTCCTATCAAATATGGATAATTTTTCAACAGATCTATTTGGCATATCGACTGGAACCTAACAAGTATTACCATTCGGAGACAGCGTGGACTTGGGATTAATGGTAATGAAAAGGTACTCCACACTCACCAGATCTTCAGAACTGGAGCCTCACCATTAGACGTAGTTTAGTGTTTTACAAAGGAAACGTATTTAGAAGACACTTATTGCCACTTGACTACCGAAACAGAATCGAATACTGTTGTGATACACACCTAGAGGCCGGGCCCCGACTTATCAACTTTTTAAACCAATGCTATTCATGGCCAGTGATTCACCTAGTGGTTTCCGACAGGGGTATCACACATTTCTTTACGGCCACATAAATTACAACCGAGAGGGTGGGAGAAAAAGAACGAACGAACAAACACGGACTTGGGTCAGCTCCAAGCGCAAGAAAGGGAGTTTTGTGACACTTTGTATTCTCCGTGCATCTGTAGACTATCACCGGCGTGTATTTTGTGCGAAACGTCTACAAAAGCCAGTAGGAATACCAACTCATCTTTGACTGTCTTCCCTCGCTGCCTCCTTCTCTTGACCGTCCTTCCCCTGGACTGCTATCTCACGCCGACTGGTCTCTTCTGCTCTCCGTTGTCGACTGCCTCTCTCCGTCTTCCTTCGTCAACTGCCTCTGTATCTTCTCTGGTACTTTCCTCTCCTCGTCCACTTTCGGTCTCGCAGGAGATCTCGAGCTCAAGTCCTTTGGGTTTCGCACCGAAACAAAGAGATCGTCTGACCGGTGTACCCCCCAACACAATGGCTACATAGGATCACACTGTTATGTCCTTGGAAAGGGAATTAAAAAGTAAAACAAACATATATTAAGAGAGAAGAATAAAGGTTATATATTACAGTAAAACTAGTAGTACAATGTCGCTAGTGTAGCTATTGCTACCTACTTCCTGAGTGGATTACAGTCAAATATCATATACTTATTGGAAGAGTCCATTGTGCCTCGAAAATAGGGATGATACCACAACAAATACCAAGGTTGAACAAAAGAAATGATTTTATTTTTCTTAATGGCATATCAACCCTTGATGGTTATTTAATGACAAATCCTACACACACACACACACACACACACACACACACACACACACACACACACACACATGTATATATATATATATATATACATATCAAATATAATAATTTGTTGTTTCGTTGGTTAGTTGTGTTTTTATGGCATATGAACCCTTGTAGATTATTCAATGCTAAATCCTGTCTGTATGTATTAGTAAACGAATCTTTTACAGGTAATATTCATTTGCACACGGTTAAATGGTTTCCTGTATACTGAATGATCAAACAGTTCTATTTGACCCATAAATTGGGCCCTAAGATTACTACTACTCCAGGTAAGAGTAGACTAGGGAGTAATGACAATGAAAGAGTACTTCACATTTCCCAAAGCTCCAGGGCTTTAGCCTCACCATCGGATGAAGTTTAGTGTTATATCTAGGACACTCATTGGGGTGGAGAGTCTTATCCTACGGCAGTCGGTGTATTCTTCAGCCCCCATCGACTGGTGTGGAATGATGATAAATGGCATAAAGAAAAAAAATGGGAGAAAAAGTGATGATTGAGAAGGGAGATTGTGTCTCTCTTTGTTGCCATTCTAGTTACAAATGGTTATTCCACAGTCTAGGGAACTAAAAATCTTTGAGTTGTTGCCAAAAAAAAAAAGAAAAAAATAGTGAATTGTATTTCTGAAGTAACAAAAACAGCCCTTACTCCCCCAAAGAACAAAAAAAAAAAAAAAAATAGTGAATTGTATTTCTGAAGTAAAAAAAACAGCCCTTACTCCCCCAAAGAACAAAAAAAAAAAAATAGTGAATTGTATTTCTGAAGTAACAAAAACAGCCCTTCTCCCCACCCCAAAAAAAATAGTGAATTGTATTTCTGAAGTAACAAAAACAGCCCTTACTCCCCCAAAAGAAAAAAAAAATAGTGAATTGTATTTCTGAAGTAACAAAAACACCCCTCACTCCCCCAAAGAAAAAAAACAAAACAAAAAAAAAAAACTCAGTCAATTTATTTCTGATTATTGGCGACAGTCAAACTAAATTATCTTTATTTTTTATTAGTTTCTGTCGTTTTCTTTAAGTGCACAATAGGAACATCAATCATGAATGACCAATTTTTTAAAATTGTAGGTGAATTTAGGAGTGATTACATCTGGTAATCGTGGTGTAAAGTTTACTGTTCTGGGAGAAAACCCGACGAGCCGAGTTCAAATCCCAGATGAGGCAGTTTGCGTTTCATTTCATAATAATTCTTTTCGGAAACGCTGGAATACATTTCCTCTGTCGCCCGGTTATGGGTAAGTTAAAGAGCAGGCATTAAAAATATTTGCATTTCGAGATTGATTTAGCTATAGGTTTACGGTCGTAAGAGTTGCCATTGAATGAATTGAGCACTCTGGTGTCCGGTAAGGTAAAAATGTTAACAAACGAAAGCTACTACTTAATGCCTTATAATTCACGAGGTGACCCATATCGCCTGCTGCCAGAGCGGTATGATACTAAGTCTAACGTAAAGTTGGTCGGGTTTCGATCCTAGCTTCAAGCGTCACACGTGTTTAACCACACCGAAGAGTTGTCATGCAACGAAACAGTCTGTCTATGAATGACAATATATATATATATATATATATACATTTCAACGCCAAGTTAACCGACGGTCGGAACGATTCTATTTTAGGATTTTTTTTCAATATACATGTAATTCAAAATCCAAAAGAGAGTTCAATGTAAAATACTAATAAATTAAACACAGAGCAAATAGTTCCGTATACAAGAAAAACCTTTTAAAGTTACTCATATTTTTTGTTAACAATATTTATTTTAGCATACCCTATATTAAAAAAATGCTATATCTGCATCTTACGACAAAGAAATAATGAGAAATCTAACATTCTAAAAAAATATAAGATCTACTAAAATAGAGAGTATTACAAAAATATGAGTAATTTTTAAAGGTTTTTCTTATATATATATATATATATATATATATATATATATATATTCGGCTGCCGCTCGCATAATGCAAAGCTCTTCGAACAAATTGAGTACTCTGGTATCCGGTAAGGTATAAAATGTAAACAAATAAACGCTGCTGCTGCTGTTGCTGCATAAAACCTTATAATTCCCTTGCCGACATGGTACGCTTGTTGGCCAAGCGGTCTGATACTAAGTCTAACGAAAGTTTTGCGGGTTTCGATCCCATCTTCAAGCGTCCTACGTGTATAACCACACTGGAGAGTTATGATACAACGAAACAGTCTATCTGTAGATGACAATATATATATATATATATATATTCTCAGCTCCTCAGCATGAACATGATGCGACTAAGTTAATTTTTAAGTAGAGTTCAGCAAGTTTGAATACAGAGTTTCCTTCTCCTAGATTGGTTGCCATACCAAAGTCGAAGTGCTCAGTCTACTCTTCTATTTACCCACAGCTGGAGAGAAAATAGCTGGAAAGTTGAAAGTTAGATCACGAGTATACTATACTTATTCTAAGCGGAGCCTATAGATTATCTGATTTTCGGCAAAAATACCGATCTGTACATAACACATCCTATCATTATATATACATGTTACATACTAATATTTGACAGACCTATAAGTGAGAGATTTCGTTAGCAGGATGCACCTGTGTAAACAAGGGGACTGCGGAAATTAATCACGAACCGGAAGAAGAACGTGTTGGCGTTATGAATATTATATAAGCACACAGTTTCACCCCACTCTCCACGGGACTGGCAGTCAGTCAGTCAGGAGAAACGGGCAGTCAGAGCAGAAGCTACATTGGTGTGTGTGTGTGTGTATGTGTGTGTGTGTGTGGGGGGGAGGCAAGTGGACTCGCGTTGAAAAATAACCCAGCCAAGAAGCAGAAGTACCAAGTGGGGCTCTGAATGTTGCAGTGCTTTGTCTAAGTCCTTCATCTTTGTCTATCTTTCTTTCTTTCTTTCTTTCTTGTTTGAAGCATTTCGACTTTTTCGTAAATAAATACGAAGTTTATATTTTTATAAACAAGTATTGTTGTCTCTTCAGTTGGCTACACAATATATATATATATATATATATATATATATATATATATATATATATATATGTGTGTGTTAACGTATGTTGACATCGCTTTCAATAGATGAGATGTTGCTACTGAAGTATGTGAACTAGTCTACCAATTTTAAAAGCTTGTCATTTAATGAGGAAATGGTTTCATCTTGTTTAAAACACATGAATGTTTTATCTGCGTTCACGGAAGCTAATGCTTATTGCTGGTTGCTCCAAGCTATGGCAGGTGTATTCGTTAAAAGCGCTAGATCATCTACGTAGTCTGTGTCTGTTATAGTTTCTGAGAGATATCGACTGCTTCTTGTTTTTGAAAACATTTTTTAAATTTGATCCATTGACGTTTGTAGGCAGATTCTAAAAAGATATGATGCTCGTGTATCTTCTTGGAAGATTCCACCGACAATGTGGAAGTCGGTGTCATCATCAGGTGAGCGAACACTTACTTTCGTGTTTGTAAAGCACCATTATAGTGTCAAATGTTTCTTTGGGGAGATCATACAGTAGTAGCATTTGATCTATTTTTTCTCTATGTATAGAATCAAATGCCATGTAGAAATCTACGAATAATAATATTGCCTTGACATTGTTTTCACGAATTCTTTCGATATTAACATAGGCATAGGAAAGACACGAACTGCTATTGACAAAGCGTCGATCAAATAGAAATGCGATTTTTCTGATAAAATCAAATCGGGATTCTACCAAGCTCTAGCCGTGTAAGTACTATTATATGGTCGCACCACCAGGACGAAATGCACTGAGAAAAAGCTAGGTAGGAACCGCTCAAGAAGGCTACGTACTTTTTTGAACTAATGCTTGAAGCAGCACCCCACAAAGGAGCAGCTGTACGGTTACTAGTCTCCCATCTCCCACACAACACAAGTCTGATGAACAAGACACATGGCGCATTGCTGAAGAAGTAAGGACATACTCATTAGCTACGTTCTCCTATAGACTCCTCCACATGGACATACCAGAGATGGCTGACCAACAAAGACTTACACACATCAGCTATGTGTGGATGCCAGATGTAATCTAAAGGACCAGCCAGGAGCGATGAACGATTGAGAGAGAGAGAGAGAGAGAGAGAGAGAGAGAGAGAGAGAGAGAGAGAGAATCAAGGACTTCGTGCGATGATGATAACGAAGGCACATTTAAAAAGCATTTGATAAAGCAAAAGTGCTCAAATGCCAGTCAGCAGAGCAGTACAAAAACTAAAAAATAATTCAAATTTCACCTTCTTAGTTTTGTTCCTTTACTAATAGTTTCATAAGTTTTTTTTTAAATAAAATTAAACTTAAAATGTAAACGAATTCATTTTTCATTTAATCGAAAACATACGAAACTGCTTGTAATGAAACAAAACTTGACAGACAAAATTTAAATAGTTTTTTGTATATATATATATATATATATATAGTTTTTTGTATTCATATATACTATTAATATTGATATTATATATATTAATACACGTATATTAATACATTGATGTTATAATATCTGAAAATGACATCAATATACGTTTAGCGAAGCCATGAACTGCTATCGATAGGTTATCCACACACACACACACACACACACACACACACACACACACACACACATATATATATATATAATTCTCTCATTCTTTCTCTCTCTCTCTCTCTCTCTCTATATATATATATATATATATATATATATATAAACACGTATAAAAGTAGTTGGTGACCTTAGTTGAGAGTGAACTGAAAGCTCCCTTTACAATAGCTACAACACCAAGTTGTAGGGGAGGGCGCTACTCCATTCCCGGGATTGCTCCACTTTACCCTTGATCCTCACCTTATAGTGCTGAGTGCTTAGCAAGGCAGCATCAAGTACCATTTTAAAATTTTTTTGGTATGACACGACCTGGGATTGAACCTCAGTCTCCCGGACCATTGGCGAACACTCTACTCATTAGACCAATATATATAAACACGTATATAGCAGTGGGTATTTGATTGAACTGCAAGCCAGTCAAGAAAAGATTCACCCTCACCGAGTGTCCTAGAAATGTGGTTTTATTCTAAACTTAGCTAGTCCAAGAAAAGAGACGTTGTGTTCTTGCACATAAAAGGTCCAGTTATTAGTAGTTGTAGTTAGACTATACTATGCTTTATTATACAAATTATACAGGAATCCAACCCAACACTTGACGAATGTACTGAATGCCCCAAAGCAATAAAAACATTCCATGCCAAAAACAAAAAGAAACCGAATAAATAAAAAAAAAAAATACGAAAAAGAAAAGGAAAAAAAAAAAAAACGAAAACAAAATGGTTAATTAGGATCGAACCTACGTCAAGAAAACATGTATGAAGGTTGAAAGCAGTGCCTTGTAATCACCATTACATCCAGTAATGGCAAATATATATATATATATATATATATATATATATATATATATATATATATATATATATATATATATATATATATATATATATATATATATATATATATATATATATTATATATATATATATATATATATATATATATATATATATATATATATATATATATATATATATATATATATATATATATATATATATATATATATATATATATATATATATATATATATATATATATATATATATATATATATATATATATATATATATATATATATATATATATATATATATATATATATATATATATATATATATATATATATATATATATATATATATATATATATATATATTTTAAAATTTGATCTTGTATCGCAAAGGCTGATGAAAGGATTGGGTATATATATACCCAATCCTTTCATCAGCCTTTGCAATACAAGATCAAATTTTTAAGTAGAGTTTAACTGGTTTGAATTTAGTTTTCTTTTGGTTAAAGAGTCCAGTCTGCCTTACAATTTATCCGTATTGGATTAATACTTTTTTCCAAGGGTAGTTGCTCTATGTGAAATTCAAGCAGCCTCGTCCAGGATTTGAACTCTATTCCTTGAGCCCTTCTCATACGCCGATTACCATGACACTACGATAGCCTGAATATATATATAAAGTATTGGCTTTAATCATTATACGTAGCTAACGTCTTTATCCTCTGACATCATCCTAACTCTATACAAGTATTACTAAACCACTATCAAGTCCACAAGATACACAATAAAGTTTAGAGTAGGGAAGAAATAAAGAGCTAATTGGCCGTTCTCGAGGTCTTAATAGCTCATACAGAGCTGAGTTTCTTAGCATCTGCTTAGTCTAAACGAACGTTAATAGGACCTTATTTGAAGTTTGATTGCAGCTATCTATGCAGTATAAAAGATTGCCAATTGCTTACAATACCCAGCAAATCTTTAAAGTGGCGGTCAGAGCCTCCGTTGCATCGGGGTTAATCATATTTACACACCCCTTCGCTCGGGCAGGATGTGACACAAGGTCAATTTTTAAGCGAAGTTTAACAGGTTTGAATTCAGACTAGTTGCCTCACCAAAGCTGAAGGACCTAGTCTGCCCTACTATTTACCCATAGCTGGAGGGAGAATAATTGGATTCATACTTTTCCCAAGGGTATTAGTGCTATGTGAAATGCAATTAGTCTCGTCCAGGATTTGAACTCGTGTCGCCGTGTCCATTTCCTAGGACGGTAACCATTACACCACGGGTACCTCCACAACAGGTTTGAATTCGGAGTTTTCCTTCTCCTAGACTAGTTGCCTCACCAAGGTTGAAGAACCTAGTCTGCCCTACTATTTACCCTTAGCTGGAGGGAGAATAATTGGATTCATACCTTTCCCAAGGGTATTAGTGCTATGTGAAATGCAATTAGTCTCGTCCAGGATTTGAACTCGTGTCGCCGAGTACGGTAAGGACGGTAAACATTACACCGCGGGCACCTCAGTGGTTAATGTGCTAGATTGCTAATT
The DNA here is from genome assembly GCA_963585895.1 of Sepioteuthis lessoniana. NCBI lineage: Eukaryota > Metazoa > Mollusca > Cephalopoda > Myopsida > Loliginidae > Sepioteuthis > Sepioteuthis lessoniana. The sequence goes on from OY757934.1 coordinate 64,848,406, forward strand.
CATTGTAAGCCAGTTAAAACCCGAGCAACAATATTATGTTCGCTTTCGGATAAATAGCCTGAGGAAAGCTCTGAAACCCCTATCTCCCAACTAGTAACTCTACTGTTTTTCTAAAATGATTGCTTTGGGATTAAATTACCCACAAAGGCTAATGTATCATTAGACAAAGGAACTAAACTAATCATAAGTGATAACATATAAAAACGATTCAAGATTAACTAAAGAAATTCCTCCCAGAAAATAACTAGTCAAAGAACATATGTAGATGCCAGCCAGTTTAGAAGGCACTCAATCCATTTCACATTACCAACGTTTATAAGAAGATCTATTAAATGGTACTTATAGCAATGGGACAATATTAAAGAAATAATTCTGCACGACGCAGGGAATAAAGTCAGTGACTCAGGCTCAAATCCACCTTGTCAGGGGAGCTTAGAGGATACCCAGTTTATTTCACATTGCAGGCGTTTATAAAAAGTTTTGTTTAATAGCACTTACAGCAGTTGAACAATATTAAAGAAATAGTTCTGCACGACGCAGGAAATAGAGTCGGCGACTCAGGTTCAAATCCAGCTTGTCAGGCAGGTTTAGAATACATTGTTTGAATCTCCTACGGAAACAAAAGACCCCCTCGCTCAAAAAAAGGTATGGCACGAAACTGCATCTAATGGTGAGGCTCCATTTTTGGAGATCTGGGAGGGTGGAATACTCATTTATTGCCATTACTTCCATGTCCACTCTGATGCTGAGCAGAAGTACTTATTAAAGTTCCATTTCCGGATAAATCAGTTGGAAAATTATTTGTATTCGACATATACTATATAAATGTAAGTTGTTAATAATAGTTACTTAAAGCCATAATTGTTTACTAAAGATTATTATTAGTTACTTGAAAAAATATGAGTGTGTTAAAAATGACTTTTATTAAGTATAAATAATAAACTAAAACCATACAAGTTGGCTGACCGTAGTTGAGGGCGACTCGAAGGCTTCCTTTTCAATAGCTACTTCACCGAGGTATTAGGCTGGGCGCAACTCATTTCCTTAGATTACCCCACTTAAACAAGGAGGCATCAGGTACCATTTTTTGAGTCTTTCGTATGACTCGACCTGGGATTGAACTCAGGTCTCCCGGATCATTGGCGAACACTCTAACCATTATGCAACTGGGCAGGTAGGAAACCATATAATTATTAGTATTAGATTGGAATACTTGAAATCAAGCAAATTATTTTTATTCTATGGGAATACTTGGTATCATATTATGGCACAAAAACTCTTAAAAACAACTACACAAAAAATATAAATATAAATGTACAGTGAACGCACTTCTCTAACCTGGAAGCATCAAATAACTTCTGACGAGTTGATATGTCGTTAAAACTAATCAATCAATTAATCAAATTAAAATCCTAGACGAAGCTGTGTTTCGCTAATGTCTTTAAGAAATCTATGAATCTTTCTGTTCTTCTTCCATCTTTGGCTAAATTGTAGAGCAAACCGATTCTTTAGTTTTGGTAAAAAAAAAAACAGTTTAGGAGAAGGAAAAATCTAAGACTCAAACCAGCTGTACTCCGCTTAAAAATTGACCTTGCATCTCATTCTGTTCGTGGTGGAGGAGTTAAATGCATCCACCACGCAGTAAACATGTCTAAGAACTGGGTGTAAAACATCCAATGCAATACAACTACAGAAATTTAAAAACGAGACCATCCTCCGATTTATAATATATCTTTGATCTTTAAAATCAGGCATAGCTGATCATATATAATGATCAAAGCGGCATACTAACTATGAAACGAAGTCATGGGTGGTTACTGATACCTTTTTCTGGAATCGGTAGAAGTAACGTACAATATCCTCACTCGGCTTGGTTTCTAAGTTTTAATGGTATGTCAACATTCGTGGGTTAATGTCATAATCATCCTAGCAGAAGAACAGCAGTGGCTAGTTATATGGCTTCATGCCTTTCCCAAAGGCATTCGTTTGAAAGTGAATGTAATAGTCAGACTAGAGTTCGAACTCATTTATTGCAATGTCACTGACCAGCTGGTTAGCCACTATACCACGGAGAATTTCCCTCACAAATATTGACCATTGTCATCGCGTTGTGTTGTAAAGACGAAAAATCATCGGTCAGTATATCATAAAACGAAGTGTATACACACACATACATATACATACACACAAATATATACACACACATATGCAACAACAACAACAACACACACATACACCCCCCATATATATATATATATATGTGGATGTCAATGTATATGCTCCCCACCATGAGGGTTGAACACTTTCACGAAGGAATTACCTGTTGCCACTTGCGTCAATGAAAAATGATACATAAGCGTAAAAATCTCTTCGCCTACGCTGAGATTTCTGATGGATGTGCAGTAACATATCCGACATGTAAAGTCAGCCAGGTTTCGATCCTAGCCTGAAGCATTTCACTTAAAACATCTCGCGAGTTTAACCACACTGATGAGTTGTAATATAACGAAACAGTTTGTCTGTGGAGGACAATGTATACTCCCCTTCAGAAGTTTAGCACCGGTTACCACTCGTGTAATACAAAGCTCTTCTAAGAAATTTGTGTACTCTGGTAGCCGTCAAGCGCATATGTAAACAAAGGAAAAATAATATAAATGCATAAGATTTCTTCGCTTACGTCGATATTGCTGATGGCAGTGCGGTAAGATATTCGACGGGCGTAAAGTCAGCCGGGTTTCGATCCCAGTTTGAAGCATCTCGCGTGTCTAGCTACACTGATAAGTTGTGATACTACGAAATAGTTTGTCTGTAGATGACAATATATATATATATATATATATATATATATATATATGAGGAAATACGTTATGGTGTGAACAATCTCATTGTCCAGTCGGCTGGGGCTGAAGAGTACACCGACTGTTTCTCTGCAGAGGTATAAGACCCCCCCACCAACAAGTGTCCTGGATATGACTCTAAACAATCTGATGGTGAAGTTCAATTAATGCAGGAGCTTTAGGGAATACAATGTACCCCCTTCATTGCCATCGCTCCCAGGTTCACTCTGGCTCGGAGTGGTAGCACCTGATATGATCCTATCTATGGGTCAAATAAAACTAAACTGTGTACTTAGGCTAAACTGAATTGTTTAAAATAGAACTGTTTTGACATTTAAACTGCGCACTTATGCTTAAGTGAATTGTTGGAAATGGAACTATTTTTGTATGCAAAACTGAATTGTTTGAAATAGAAATGTTTTTTATATTAAAATTGTACTTACGCTAAACTAAATTGTTGGAAATGGAATAGTTTTGACATTTAACTGTTCGTAAACAAAAAAAAACAAAACAAAACAAAAAAAAAACAACAAAAAACAAAAAAAAAAAAACAAAACAAAACAAAACAAAACTATACTTATACTAAACTGTTTGCAATAAAACTGTTTGACTTAACTGAATAACTTGAAACAGAATGTTTTTTGGCAATTAAACTGTGTACTAATGCCAAATTGGATTGTTTGTAATAAAACTGTTTATTTGTAGAAAATGGAATTGGCATTAAATAACCTACAAAGGTTGATACGCCATAAAACACAAACAAACAAACGAACAATCTCAAGAAATTATTTGCAGATAATTTTAGACGATCAAATGAAAATGTTAATAACAAAAACGTCATATGCAACTACGGGGACAGAACTAGTTGCCCTTGGAAAGGCAATTGTTTCAGATAAAAAAGAAAGAAGATAAAAATGATTATTCGTCGTATATCACTGAATTGAATTAGAAAAGAAGATGGTCTAACCATAAAAATGCAAAGAGTACATTATCAAAACATGTATAGTTAATAAATAATGAAACGGGAAAATCTCCCAAAATAAAATCGGATATTGTGAAAAAAAAAATGCCCAAGCTTACAAAGGAGGTAACAATATTTGCAGATTGGGTTTGGAGGAAAAATGATGCGTCCAAGAACTTATCGAAAGATTGCTGTACAAAAGAAGCAAATTGATATCAAAGTGTAGATATTTATATATCCGTCATGTATAATTTACTACAGGACTAATTAAAAGATAATTGAAATAAACTGCATAATTTAAAGAGTTGATTTATTAATAATTGTGAAAGGTTTGATACAGCCAACTGTGTTCGTAGATTACGCCGATTGTAGCTCTTCTGAGGCGTAAGACCCCTCTCCATACGAGTGTCCTGGGTATAATATTAAACTGCATCTGATGGCGAGGCTCCAGTTCTGGAGATTTAAGGAATAAGAAATACTGCTTCATTGCCATTACTTCCAGCTTCACACTGACTCAGAGTGGTAGTACTTGTTAAAGTCCAATCTATGGGTCAAATAGAACTGTTTAATTCTTTACTATAATTGAAACCATTTAACTGTGTGCAATAACATCATTGATATTAAACTGATTTATAAGTTTTGGATAACATTGCTTGAAACTATTGAACTATGCGCTAGCAAATCAGTTCTGACTCGTTTAAGGATAAAATTACCAACTTTTGTTGGTAATTTTATTCGCTTACAAATCCTATATATAATAAATATTATATAAAATTGATATAAATATATATATATATAGTATAAAATGGATATATATATGATATAAAATGGATATATATATATATATATATGTATAAAATTACCAACGTTTGTTGGGGACTTTATTTGCTTACAAATTGTATATATAATATATATGTATAAAATGGATTTGGCATTAAATAACCATCAAGGGTTGACATGCCATTAAACCAAATAAACTGACTATAACCAGATGCTTGATAATGACCAAATTGAAAAACAATTTATTTCCTTAAAAAAAGATGAGCACGCTTCTCTCCTTTCCTTTATTTAATACCAGTTCCTTATGGAATAATGAGCTTATTCTGATAACGGTATTCCCCTAGCGAAACATGTCAATCTTAAATTCAATACTGACTCTCTGTTTTTGTGTGGAATGAGAATGCAGTAATATGTTATGGCTCATAAGTAACTACATTTTTTAAAAAGTTAATTTTATCTTAAACCAAAGATACCAGAATTATATTAAAGCAAGTATGATTTGTAAACAAAATCTACAACATTGAAATTGTGCTTTTAGATTGATTACCTAACCAAGGCTAGAGAGACCAATCTCTCCTACTTTTAAACTCATCACCATAGCGATTTAGTAAACCAGAAAACCCTTGCTGCCCGCATAATTATTTTCTAACCTTGGCTAAATCTGACACGTGTAAATCATCGAGTGAAGACTGAATTTTTTATCTTAGTAAATCGGTATACCAGAAAGACTTGTTAACCATTGCCTCATAAACAATGGTTATTTTAACTTTATTAAGTCTAACTCTAATGAGAAACTTGGTGAGAACCAAACACACGAGTGAATTAATAAGTGAGAAATGCTTGTTAACCATTGCTTCACGCATAATTATTAGATTACACGACCTACTATCCTGCAGAGGCATGACTCCCTAAAAAGGAGGTTTTTGGCTATGACAACTGAATTTGATGGTGAAGCTCCTGTTTTGGTGTTTAAGGGAGTAAGGAGTACCTCTTCATTCCATATCTGCCGAAAGAAAAGACCCCTCTCCAAACGAGTGTCCAGTATATGACACTAAACTGTATCTGATGGCGAGGCTCCAGTTCTGGGGAATGTGAAATACTCCTTTATTGCCATTACTTGTCGGTCCACTCTGAACCAGAGCGGTAGCACCTGTTAGCGTCCCATCAATGGGTCAAATAAATTTCTTTAAAACTCATTCGTATTCGATAGGACCGTGTGCCCCCCCCCAAAAAAAAAGAAAAGAAAAGAAAAGAAAAGAAAACACTAAAAAAAAACCCAACAAAACAGCAAAAGTCTTAAGAAACAAAAAATGTAAATATGAGCATACAATGAACACGATTCATTAATCACGAGGCATGAAATAACCCTAGATATGTTGATATGCCGTTAAACTCAATCAATCAATCAATCTAAGACCTTTTTATAAGAATTTTCTGATCGCTGTGTCAAGCATTGAAATAATGACCTCAAGTTTTAACAATCCACTTTTTTTTGTCTTTTTTTGTTTCAACGATATACAGAAACTTCTCTTCCAGTTAGCCACTCAGTGGTGACCGTACTCACTGTACTAGCGAAATTGTCTGTCAAGAATGATTGTCAATCATCGTGTCAGCGTCGCTTCCCAATTTCTCCTTGAATTTTTCTTCCCGAATTCTCTTTCTGACTTTCTCCATAATTGCCTTTGAAACATCTTTTATTTTGTTCCTCCTCATCTTCCTTGACGCCATCTTTTTTTTCCAATCATTGTGTTCTTTTCGATAATGTCTTCTTCGGTCCTTATCATTATAGAATGACAGTCCATTGAATAAAGAGCATAATCCAACACGAAGGCTATGATGTTGTTCTTTGACAGCGGACAACCATTTGCTGTCGATATAGACTTATTTATGGTTCGCTTGTAATAGTGTCCGCCAATCAGGATTATTGCTGAATACACTGGTCACTTCCGAGTCAAGTCATCAGCTCTCTATAATTTACTTTAAAAAAAAATTAGTCAGTTGTAAGAGCAGTGGACTGTGATACTTGTGGACTTTATTTCAATCCTTGTGACCAAGGAAGCAGAGTACTTAGATAAGTAGACTGTTGAATTTGGGGTCTTCAGTTCAAACCGTAGAACAACCAGAATATTTTCTAAAAGAGGAATTAGACCAATGACCAGAAGAGAGGACTGGGAAATTTTTGTCTTCATTTTAATCATATTTAGCCAACTCCTCCGATCGGGCAGGATATGACACAAGGTCAATTTTTAAGCGGAGTTTAACAGGTTTGAATTCTGAGTTTTCCTTCTCCTAGACTAGTTGCCTCACCAAGGCTGAAGAACCCAGTCTATTTACCCATAGCTGGAGGGAGAATAATTGGATTCATACCTTTCCCAAAGGTATTTGTGCTATGTGAAATGCTATCAGTCTCGTCCAGGATTTGAACTCGTGTCGCCGTGTCCATTTCCTACGACGATAACCATTACACTACGGGCACCTCCATTTTCATAGTTATCATTTTAATATTCATTATTTTAACATTTATAATAATCATGCTATTCTGTGAAAAAAAGTGGTAGAACGATGATTAGAGTTGCGGGTTGCAAAATTTGAGGTTTTTATTTTAGCCCTTGGTGAAACGGTTAAATAAAACCATAGAAGTGAAGGTAAAACAATGGTTAGAGCAGTGGATTGTGGTACTTGAGGTTTTCATTTCAATCCCTATCCCAGCAATCATACTATTCTATAAAGGTAGAAGCAGAACAATGGGTTGTGGGACTTGAGGTTTTTATTTCAATCCCTGGGTTCAACGATCAGAATACAATGAGAACAGTGGACTGTGGAACTTGTGGTATTCATTTTAATTTCAGGTACAACGACAAGACAATGATATGAAAGAAAGGGTAGAACAATGGTCTGAGCAGTGGCTTGTGAAACTTGAGGACTTCATTTTAATCTTTGCGACAACGACCGGAAAATTCTATAAAATAAGTAGAGTAATTATCAAAGTAGGGAACAGTGGAATTTGGGATTTCCGGACGATTCCTGGTTCAACAAACAGAATATTTTCGAAAAGAGGAATCAATGTCCAGAACAGGGGATAGTAGAAATTGAGGTCTTCAGTTGAATTCTTGGCAGAATGATCAAACTGTCCCATAAAAAAGGGGTAGAATAGCTATCAGAGCTGTGGATTGGGAAAGTTGTCTTTATTTCGAACCTTGGCATAATTGTACTATAGGTAAATACGGCTATTTGCGAAATGTACACGGGACGTTCATTACATATATACATAACGTAGAACACATAAAGAACATAGGAATCTCGAAATTCGAAAACTCGTAACGACTTCTTGTTCAGGTACGAAACCTTTTTATTAACTTTGAGTTAAACGTTTCGACATAAGGAGGAGAGACACAATCTCGCTATGCTGTCTTATTCCTTTGGCCTCCATCTTAAGAGGCCCCCATAGGGCGCAAGTTCGTCTCGCGTCTGCGAGCTCCAAAAGTCGATCCTCCTCGTTTGGCGTCTAGTATTCAACTCTCCTAACTTTCTTTCAATTCTCCACAAACCTCTGCGCGCTTCCGATGCGTGACGTCACTCGGACTCTGTCACCCGTTCCGCCTCGGACTATTGTGACATCTTTGAGTGACACCTTCATCCGCCCACGCGCGCCCGCGTTAACACCTGCATCAATGTTTGCACCTAACTAACCCATGTACTGAGCTGAAAGGTTCTCAGCCTAACTAAACTCAAAGGCATGAACCGAAATCCCTTGGCCATTACGTTACAAAATGATTTGCCTATTCTATAGAATCGGACTTATGTAAATAGCCATAACAATAGTCTATCGAAGGTGAGGTCTTCATTTCAACCCTTATCACAACAATCATACTATTCTATGAAAGTAGAGGTAGATTAATAACCAGATCAGTGTTGAATTTGAGGTTTTTATTTTATTTTAGTTCTCTGATTAATCAAAAAAGAAGCTAAATGAGAGGTCAGAACAGTGGACTGTGAAACCTGAAGTCTTCATTTCAATTACTGGCGCAACGATCAGACAATTGTATGAATAAAAGGCTTGGACAATGGTCAGACCAGTTGATTATGGAATTTGATATCTTTATTTCAATTACTGGCACAATGAACAAACAATACTAAGAAAGAGAAACTAAAACAATAGTGAGAGGAGAGGACTGAGGAACTTGTGGAGGTCTTTATTTCAATCACTGTAACAATGATCAAATAATTCAATAAAACAGGGTTAAGAATGAGGGTGAGAACCATGAAATTTTTCTGAGCACCGTCAGAAAATGCTAATTTCATGACTGCTTACATTTTTAAGACTGAAGATGAATGAATACTACAGGATTGACTTCACGCAAGAATGAATTGTCTTCTTTTGACCCCTTCAATTTAAATACCTTTTATAAAAGTGTAGTCCCTGTGGCGTTGCAGCTAACGTGCTAAACTGTGAAATCGTAGTAAGTGAGTTCGAACTCCAATCGTGCTATTACGTTCATTTTGGGTCTTATATCCTTCACTGAGAGAATCAGCAGCTACAAGCTAGTGAACGAGTTTAGAAGGCACTCGGTCAATTTTAATTTATAAGTGGATAGTAATTTTCTAAGCTTTTTAAGCTTTTTGTGTGGCACAAAGCCGTATGAATCGGGCACCCCATAAGACTTGAACTTACTCGTGAAGATTTGCAAGTTTAGCTTGATAACTATTACACCACCCGAGGCGCCCTCATTACAGAAGTAGAGTAGTGATTTAGTGAGCGCTTTACTGTACGAGTGGAGCACCTAATGAGATTCGAACTCACACATGAAGTTTTGGTAGTCTAGCTTGCGAACCATCACATTGCCCGAGGCGCCCATATTACAGGTGTATATGAGAAGATCTAGAGAATCTATGGTACTTATAGGAGTGGAATATTAAAGAAATAGTTATGCACTTCGCAGGAAATGAAATCAGCGACTCGATTTCAAATTCACCTTGTCACCGGGCTTTAGAAGGTACTCTCTCTATCTTACATTACAGGTGCATTCCCATAAATATGGCTTTTGATTGTTATGTTATTAAATCTTCTTTAATAAAGAAAGACAAAATGAAAACAAGGTGGCATCGATTTTTTTCTCTCGAAGATGTCGTTACATAGAAAGATCAGTCTAAAAAGTAATTAATTTTTCAACATTCTCATAAATATTTGAGGGTATTAGTTGTCTACATAGTGGATTCAATAAAGGACGTAGTTCGAAGTTCCGTGAAGGTTCCCGAGTTCGATAAACACCTGAAGAAGGTCGGAGGACATGTCGGTCGAAACGTTGTGGAAATAACAATACAGATGAAGACAATAGTCCAAAAACCTTTTATGTTAAAAATATTTGAGGGTTATTATATAATGTCTTAGGTTGTTAAGTTTTTCGTTATGTCCATTTAGGGTTAAAGTTTCCAGGCATGCTCTCTATCTACATGAGTTTCTATAATTCATATGGTGTTTGATCCCTTTTTTCGATCTTTTCTGTATTACTGATTGGTTTTAGCGGCATAACAACCCTTCTAGGGTTAGTTTATATCTACAGGTTAGGTTGAACGTTTATATTTACATTTCAAAGTGGAGTTGCTTCTTAAGAGTTTTTTTTCCCACACGATCCAATCGAATGCAAATAATTTCCCCACATTCCCAAAAGCTACAGGGTTAGAGTACCCTTTCATTGCCATTACTCTAAGGTCCACTCTGACCCATAGTGGTAGTATATGATAGGGTCCCATCTATGGTTTGAATAGAACTGTTTGACCATTTAAACTGTGAACAAACAAATGACCGATGTTAAACAAATTGTTAGTGTTACATAACAATACTTGAAACCATTCAACTGCAGACGAATGAATAATGTTGAAAAGAAAGCAGAAAGTGAAGTATTGTTTATACATAGCTATACACGGAACCCTTTAACTATGTGCAAATAAAGCTATTAGTGTGGAATACTTGAAACCGTTTAACTGTGTACAAAAATATAATTATTTCTATTATTTATTAATACTTGGAACCATTTGATCGTTTGCAAATGAATGGATAATGTTGATTAGAAATATTAGTGTTAAATAGCAATACTTGTAACTACTTCCCGGTGTGAAAACAAATAGAATTATTTGTGTTAGATAGCAGTACTAGCAATCGTTTAACTGTTTGCAAATAATAGCAATACTCAATTTTGTATGTAAACCAGTTAGCTCCATCTTACTTTAGAAATTAAAATTAATTCCAAATTATTCCCTTACGAATCATATGTATAGCCATTTAACTGTGTACAAACAATTGACAGATGTTGAATTAAATTGTTAGTGTCTCATTGCAATACTTGAAACCGTGTGCAAAAGAAGATTAATTGTAAATTGAATTATTCATGTTTGATAGAAATATTTGAAACCTTTTAATTTTAAACAAACAAATGAGCTCCTGCTTGTTTAAAACTTACCTACAACCTTTTTACTAACAAATCATTATATATATATATATGTATATATATCGCCATCAACAGACAGACTGTTTCGTTGTGTCACGACTTATCAGCGTAGATAGACACGCGATATATTTCAAGCTTGGATAGAAAGCTGGCTGATTTCAAGCCAGTCGGATATCTTACGGCAGAGCTATCGGCAATCTCGGAGTAAGCGAAGTACCAATACGTATAGATATTATAATTTTTGTTTTAAATTTGCGCTTACCAGCTACCGGCTTGCTCAATTCATCAGAAGAGCTTTTCATTACGCGAGTGGCAACCAGTAATTTCTCGCGAAAATGCTTGGCCTGGGAAACCGTAGTTCAATCACAGGTTGAGTCATACCAAAGACTCAAAAATGGTACTTGATATAGCCTTTCTTAACACTCAGCAGAATAAGGTACGGATCAAGGGTAAGTGGAACAATCCAGGGAAAGGAGTAGTGCCTTTCCTGCACTTTAGTGTTGTAGCTTATATAAAGGAAGCCTTCGGGTCGCCCTCGACCACGGTTGCCAACATTACTTATATATATTCATATATAAACAGGATTTGGCATTAAATGTCCTATAATGGTTGATATGCCATAAAACCTATACATCCAACCAAATTGAGATAAAGCAAATTCTAATATTTAACTCGCTTAAGTAAACATCTTCGTTAAGTAATATTCAAGACTTGGATAATAGACAGGGTAAATCTAACAGAACAATGTAAACTTTTCCTTCGGCTAATTTTAATCCTTTATATTTAATGAGAAGTTCAAATTGGGAGAAAATTCGCATTATGTGTCTCTAAATCTATAAGAATTATGTGTAAATTACATTCTTTCTTTGTAAAACGATATAGCGCACGAAGAAATGGATTCTCAAATGAGGATAGCGAATGATGCATTCATTTGAAATGCTAAATAATGTTTTCGTTCAGTACTATGTTTACTACATGAGTAATATTGTTACATAAAATTTCCGCCCTGTCGGCTGTAGAATATAACGACTACATCTTACAGCATGGTGATACTCTTCATCCAACGAGACCACCTGCTGGCCGAGGGTGGCCACCGGTAATGTTTGTGGACGGGATTCTGAAGATTGACCTGTTCATGACATAGCAACCGTGGTCACGTGACTTGCAACACTTCATTTCGGCCCTTACTGGGCTAGAGAGGTGGTCGGAGAGACCTGATCCAATCTGCTGGTCTTGTCAAACCCGAGTACCAATATGAGTGTCCCAACCATATTCTTCAAATTGTTATTGTGACAAACAAGTATTTATGCCTATTTTATCTTAAAGGTACAAGAAGGCAGTGGCTGAAGATCAGTTGTGCTGAGATAACAATACTTGAAAGCATTTAATTGTGTGCAAACAAATGATTAATATTAAATAGAATTTAGTGTTAGCAATACTTGAAACCTTTTAACTGCGTGCAAACAAATTGATAATATTATATACAATTGTTAGTGTTAGCAATATTTGAAACCGTTAAAATGTGCCAAGAGATAATTAATATCAAATAAAATGATGAAACTTAAATAGCAATATTTAAACAAATGAGCTCCAATTCCTATGAAATAAAGTTACTCCCAAACTATTCACTCACAAATTATATATATATATATACAGGATTTGGTAATAAATAACCCGTGAGGGTTAATATGCTATAAAATATAACCAAACTTAACCAAATAAACCAATTCGTACACACCCTATGAAAGTTAATGTTACAGAAAAAATATGTTTAAAGTAACACACAGGATTTGGAATTAAATAACCCACGAGGGTTGATATGCCATAAAATACAACCAAACAAAAGTAATTCATACCACTTAAAGTAACTGACTTCGGGAATATAATTTGATAATTTCCTCTGTTGTATACCTGCTCTGCTGTAGTGGCGTTGAGCACTTTTTCTTGCAAACTTTTTGCATATATATATATATATATATATATATATATATATATATATATATATATATATATATATATCTGGTCATGGTAATTTAATTAGTATATCAATTCATCTATTATATATATAATCTAATTCTTTCCCTGTTGGATATAGTTATGCAGATGCATGACACCTACTTGGAAGTGGCCCTAGGGGGTGGTCGTGTCCTCTGTAAGGTAAAAACGTACTTTCAAGATATATATCATCATGCGGCTACACATTCTTAACATGACTAGTTAATTTGGCATCACTCATGTGTGGGATGAATTGGTGGCCCATTGGTAGAAGTTCGGTTTCTACATTCTGGTTCGATCTCTGGTGGTGGAGATTATGGTATGATGAGACCCAATAAGGTCGAAACAACTGTTCAGTGTTCCGTATGTCACATGTGGGTGTTTGCGGGATTTTCTGGTAATTTAATTAATATATCAATTGCTCAATTACTTATATATATATATATATATATTTGCCCTGTTGCCTGGGGTTGTAGAATACACTGACTTCTCTGCTGAGGGCTAAGACCTCACCAACGAGTGTATATGACACTTAACAATCTGATGGTGAGGCTCCAGTAATGCTGGAGCTTTGGGGAATGCGGAGTACCTATTCATTGCCATCGCTCCCAGGTCCACTCTAGCCCGGAGTGGTAGCACCTGATAGGCTCCTATCTATGGGTCAAATAGAACTAAACTACGAACTAAAGCTAAACTAAATTGCTTGAAATAGAACTGTTTTTGATATTGAAACTGTACTCACGCTAAACTGAATTGTTGGAAATAAAACTGTTTTGACACTTAACAGTGTATAAACAAAAACTATACTCATACTAAACTGAATTTTTTGAATTAGAACTGTTTGTCTAAACTGAATAGCTTGAAATAGAAATGTTTTTGACAATCAAACTGTGTACTTATGCTAAATTGAATTGTTTGAAATAAAACTCTTTATTTGTATAGAAAAGGATTTGGCATTAAATATCCTACAAAAGTTTATGTGCCATAAAACCCAAACAAACAAAGAATATATATATATATATATATATATATATATATATATATATATATATATGTGTGTGTGTGTGTGTGTGTGTGTCGGGGCTGGAGAATACACTGACAGCATCTCTGCTGAAGGGTTAGACCTGTTTGACATTTAAATTAAATGCAAGCAAGTGACCTATGCTAAATTGGATTGTTTGAAATTTCTCTGTTTGATCACTTAATTGTGTGCTGTTTAATTGAATTGTTAGTGATACATAACAAGACTTGGAACCATTTAACTGTGTGTAAACACATGACTGATGTTTAATTGAAATGTTAGTGATACATAACAATACTTGGAACGATTTAGCTGTTTCCATTGGCCTATGGGTAGAGTGTTCACAAATGTTCTGGGAGATCACCGTTCAATCCCAGGTCGAGTCATACCAAAGACTCAAAAATGATACTTGATGCGTCCTTGCTCAACACTCAGCATTATAAGGTACAGATCAAGGGTAAAGTGGAGGAATCCAGGGAAAGAGTAGCACCTTCTCCTACACCTAGGTGTAATAGCTAAGGAAAAGGAAGTCTTGGGGTCGCCTTTGACTATGGTTTGCTAAATGAATGAATCGTGTTGAATAGAATAATTAGTGTTAAATAGCAATACTTGAAAGTACTTCGCTGTCTGTAACTTGTTACTGTTACAGGGCAATATTTGAAACCATTTAACTTTGTGCAAACAAATTATTAATAGGAAATAAAATGGTTCGTATTAGATAGAAATGCCTGAAACCATCTAACTGTGAGCAATTAAAATGTAATCAACAAATGTCGGTACAAATTATTCATATATTTGATATATATATATATATATATATATATATATATATATATATATATATATATATATATATATATATAAACAGGATTTTGCATTAAATAAACTAGAATAATTGATATGCCATAAGCCCAAACCAAACCAAACCAACCCAACCCAACCCAACCCAAATTAACATTTAACATTTATTGAATACAAAGAATACATGAAGAGATAAACAAAACAAAAAAAAAATGAATGAAGAATCTTGAAAATAAACATGAAAAAGTGTAGATATTTCAATAAATTTTAAATGTTAGGTAATGTCCAAATATAAATACAATATACTGTATATAAAAGATACATCATTGAAAAATGGCATAGCTCATAAAGGAATGGATTCTTGAAGGAGGATAACGAATGACACGTGTAAATCATCGAATGAAGACTGAATTTTTTTTTTTTATTTAAAAATTTTTTTTTTTTTAATTGCTAAATATTGTTTTCCTTCTGTATTGTTTTACTACGTGAGTAATATTATAACAACACTTTTTGATGTATGTAAAATCAACCCTCTTATCCTCTGGATTTTAGCCTTTAGGAAAAATCCTGTTTATGTGATAATGTAGTATACGTTATGCATATATGACACTCTGCGTAATTGATCAAAATTAAAGCACTGGGATTAGAGTCAAATTCAAATCTCTAAATGTTTTGCTGTAAATAGAAATTCATAATAAATAGTTTTGTGTAAAGGAAAACTTAGAAATAAATGTCAAATTGATATCAAATAATGGAATTATTTAGCGAACTTTCGTTCCTAATTCAGAAATCAACGGAAGATAACAAAACGCAGTGAAAGGATGGATTTTTAGCTTTGTGGACAGGAAAAGGTCATAACCATTATCTTCAATTGCAGATGGGTTTGTTATTGATATAAGAAAGAAAAAAAAACAAGAAAAGAAAGAAAGAAAAAAGTTTGCCTATGTTGATGTAAAATCTCCCTTGAGCAGGTTTACCCTTAAAGATATTCATCGTTTGGCCTTTTATGCTTCTAACATCCTTTTCCTTTTTTGTAAATAAATGATGACAGCCAGCATGAAGCTAAATTTGTTTTACTCTGAACAGGCAGATTAATCTAATTGAAAAAAAAAAAAAAGAACTTACACAATCTTGCATTATATTTCAGTGCGCATGCGCGTATGCACATTCACAAAGACGTGTGCATATCGTGTGATTCGTTATGCTAAGTTGGTCATGTAAATTGATCTTATATTTCAACTAGGTTTTCTATCTTTATAGACTTGCACTGAAACCAAACAAAATATTGTAAATAACATGAACTATGACTATGACTATATATATCATTGGCCTAGTGGGTAGAGTGTTCGTCAATCATCCGGAAGACCTGGATTCAATCCCAGGTCGCGTCATACCAAAGACTTTAAAAATGGTACTTGATATCTCCTTGCTTAACACTCAGCAATATAAGGTACGTATCAAGGGTAAAGTGGGGCAATCCAGGGAAAGGAGTTGCGAACTCCCCTACTCCTTGGTGTAGTAGCCATTGAAAAGGGAGCCTTCTGGTCGCCCTCAACTACGGTCGCCAACTTTACTTACTTATATATATATATATACTGGGTGTCGCAAAAAAAGAAGATGCAACCCATTAATATGATAATTCATATTGCATTAAGTCTTTTTTTCTTTTGAATCTTAAAAAGCAATCATATTACTTCGGAAAGATCAAACCAGATGACAAGGGAAGAAATCGATTGACTTTATCCTACTGTGGACGGGAAAGATCAAGTTCTTGGGAACGTCTTCGGAAGGACTTTTTCAAACTCCTTCTGACAGAATCTCTCACTGTACCCACATTGTAAGGACATCTTGTTAGGAGGTGCCCGTGGTGTACTGGTTATCGTCGTAGGAAATATACACAGCGACACGAGTTCAAATCCTGGACGAGACTGATTGCTTTTCCCATTGCACTAATACCCTTGGGAAAGGTATGAATCCAATAATTCTCCCTTCAGCTATGGGTAAATAGTAGGGCAGACTGGGTTCTTCAGCAACTAGTCTAGGAGAAGGAAAACTCTGAATTCAAACCTGTTAAACTCCGCTTAAAAATTGACCTTGTGTCATATCCTGCCCGAGCGGAGGGGTTGGTAAATATGGTAAGGACATCTTGCAGTCAACCTCCTGCCTAATTTGGGATATTCTGTTTTCTTGTTGAGGTTGTTTACGGACGCCGTGGCTTGAAATTTGTTTACCCAACGATAAATTTGGGGATATCTGTTAAAGTTAAACTTTCTGAGAAATTTCGCTTGCACAGTTTTGAATGATTTTGTCTTCAAATATGTTGTGACGCAAAATATTTTTCCTCTCTTGTCCAAGGCATTGTGATCGAGGTTTAATTGTTGTTATAGAATACTATTTTCAAATCTAAAACAAAAAAGAACACAACATTATTATTAGTAGAGTTATTAACAGTCACATTAGCCCCACGTATATTAAGACACCCTGTATATCTTTGAATGGATATGTGGCGTTGCCCGGAGTGAGGGGGATAATATCACATATAATATATACCTATCTGTTGAGGTCTTGAAGGGCCAGAAATGAATAATACAAAGAGATGTAAGGTTTTCAGCTGTATATGTTCACGGAAATACAGATAGTAACGGTTACCGGTAACTGACTAGACTCTCTTGACGCATTTATCGCGTCAGTCACTATTTATAGTGATGGGGAGAGTCCATGCAGTGACGTCATTGGGGTATATCACCATAACACTATTACATATAATAAATTCTCAAGAAGCATCCTTAAATCAGCTCTTGATTGCCGTATCAACTCGAAATATATTTTACTGTCATCGTTTCATGAATGAATAAACCTTTTTATGAGCTCAGACCTAAACTAGTTGATTTGGTTTGGTTTCTTTGTTTAATGGCATATCAACCTTTGTAGGTTATTTAATACCAAAGCCATTCTCCTAGAAGAACAGTAGTGGTACTATCTAACCCATAGATGGGAGGATAAGGGGGTTCATACCTTTCCCAATGATATCTGTCCGAAAGTGAACGTAATAGCGTGACTAGTATTCGAACTCGCTTACTACGATTTCGCAATCCAGCGCTTTAACCATTACGCCACAATGACACCTCTAAACTAGTTGAGGACAATGAAAAAAAAATGACACAAAAATATTACTTTTTATCTAATCACTTTGGTTTCGGTTTTGTTTGTGGTTTAATGGCATTTCAACCCTCGTTGGCTATTTGATGCTAAAGGCATCCTTTTAGAAGAGCAATAATGATACTACTTAACCAATTGCTGGAGGATAAGGAAGTTCATGCCTTTCCAAAGAGTATTAATCAGAAAGTGAACACAGTAACCCAAATGGAGTTCGAACTCACTATGATTCTACTGTGCAGCATGTTAGCCACAACACCACGGGCACTTTTCCTTCTCTTCCTTATCTCTTTTGTTTAGCTCATTCCTTCCCTTTCTCTCTCTCTCTCTTTCTCTCTCTCTCTTTCTCTCCCTCTCTCTCTCTAAGAATATATTTTTTTACACACAGTTAAATGTGAAAACAATTCTATATAAAAAAAATTCAGTTTAGTGTAAGTAGAGTTTCAAAGTCAAAAACAGATCCATTTCAAACAGTTCAGTTTAGCATAAGCAAGCAAATAAATGTAAGTATAGTTTGATTGTCAAAAACATTTCTATTTCAAACTATTCAGTTTAGTCGAAAAGTTCTAATTCAAACAATTTAGTTTAGCATAAGTATGCAGTTTAGTTCTATTTAACCCATAGATAGGACCATATCAGGTGCTACCATTCTGGGTCAGAATGGACCAGGGAGCAATGCCAACGAAGGGGTGCTTAGCATTCCCCAAAGCTCCAGCATCACGGGAACCTTACCATTAGATTGTTTAGAGTCATGTACAGGACACTCAGGTGCAGTCGGTGTATTCTACAGCCCCAGCCGTTTATATTGTGTTGAATTACTTCTTGCTAGATACTACCCGTTTTACCTATGCTGCCAATATACCTTGCCCAGAAGTGAAATCTGTAATTCTTTTTTAATTCAAAACAAAGCATAAATTTTGCAACTTTCTTCATGATCAAAAATTAAAAAAAAATATGTCCAAAACACGCGAACTTACTCTTAAACAAATCCAAGAGATCTCGACTTTAAAAAAGAAAGATATTCAAGCCGAGAATTTTTTAAAAAATTCCCTGAACTACAGAAATATCAGTAAACGGGACAAAACAAGACCAACAGTAGGGCTGGTCGACCAAAAGCAACAACAACATCAGAGGATAATTTTACCATAGTCACCAGCTTGCGTGACAGAAGGCTGACTGCTCAAAAGATTACTGCACAACCGAACAAATGTCGTGAAAAATGTGTCAACATCCACTGTGAGGAGAAGAGTCTGTGAAGCTGGCATATATGGCAGAATTGCTGTCAAGAAAACACCGTTGAAGAAGCAAAACAATGTCAAAAGGCTCCAGTGGGCCAAAGCACACAAAGGCTGGACAATAGAGCAGTAGAATAAAGTCCTTTGTACTGACGAATCAAAGTTCGAAATCTTTGGATTAAATAGGAAGGTCTGTGTGTGTCGAAGAGTTGATGAAAGAGCTACAACCCGATGTTATGCTCTATTATGGTAGTGGCGGGGGCTTTTGCCAATTGCAAAGTCAGGGATTTGCACCAGGGGATGGGCAAATTGAATCAGACCGGTTATCTCAGCATACTACAGCATCACGTGATCCCATCAGTAATATGGCTTGTAGGTCAAGATAATGACTCAAAGCTGACTAGTAAATTCTGCCTGAGGTACATTAAAAGCAAAGAGGAACAGCACGTCCTTCATTGATGTCTTGGCTGGCGCAATCAGCGCACTTAAATCCCATTAAACTGGTGAGAGATGAACTTGATAAAATGTCAGAGTAAAGCAACCTACAAGTGCGACTCACCTTTGGCAACTCTGAGAAGAACTATTTTCAGTATTCCTCTCGTTTTTAGTTGAAAAAATGGCGAGAATCTATGAAGTGATAGCAGCTAAAGGGGGTCATTTTGATGAGTCAAAAGCTTAAGAATTTTTTTGTGCTTTTTTGGTTTAATTTGTATTTAATGTGGCACAGGAAGACTTGTATTTTGTATGATAGATAAAACCATTGTGGTGCTTGACTTATTTCATTAAAAATGACACGTTTAGGATCAGAAATAAAGAAATGAAGATACCCAATTTTTTTTGACTGGTGATATATATATATATATATATATATATTAAGGAAAGTTGAAAAACAAATTATCTCAAATTTGATGAATTTATTATAAAAGTTGACATTGAACGTTTCGGTCGGAATAACCTTTTTCAGGACTTTAGAAAAATGTTGTTGAAATAGAGATGGATGTTTGATGAAATAAAAGGAGAAAAGAAAGTGTGCATAAAAAGAGATTCATGACAGTATATTTGATTATATTCTTATGCGTCTTTCTTTTTATACACACTTTATTTTCTCCTGTTACAATGTGAACTATGCTAGCCTTTGCTAAGTCTCCTGGCACGTATGCCAAGTGACATTGCTGGTCTCCTGCCCGGAAGTCCAGTGCAATATGAATGTATGCTAGTCAATGATACTCCCCGAGGTACGTATGCCAGGCGGCCCAGCCGATGCCGGGAACTCTTGGAGCAATCTTCTGTGCCGGGTAGATTCTACCTAGCGGCAAGGGCCACTGAGATCAGACGATCCCAGAAAACCAGGAAGGCAAGCTTATGTTATTAATTCGTTTAAATTCCTGTAATGTAATATATCACAAAGAAATAAAGGTTTGTGGAGATTGATAAAAATAAAAGTAAAAATAAAAATAGAATAAAAATGTTAAAAGGTAGCGGTTTCCAGAAGCCTATGACAGGAAGTAGGAACAGCGCATGCCTGAAAGACAGACTCACAGGTGCTAAAAAGAAACTATGCCTTATTCAGCAGTGACCACTTGGAATGGAAAGAGCTACTTCTCTCCTGCTGCTGATGAGCAAGACCATGTATTTGCTTAGCGGCACGCTGGCCCACTTTCCCACCAATAGCAGCCTTTACTGAACATATCTACTAGACAACCAGACAGACCTTCTCACTCACAACTGACCAAGATGACTCAGCTGTTAGCAGCCGTATCCACTAAGATATTTCATAAAAACCCTCTACTGGACATAACAACTGACTTTAAACTCACCACGCGCCAAAAATGACATATATTTCAACACCTTGTTTGCGAAACATAACTACGTCTATTAGTTCAGGAAAGCATCCCCTCGTAAAAGGAGAGCCGTTTTAAACCCCAAAATAAAGTCGGAATTTAAAAGGTATCTTCGTCTCTTTTCTTCATTTTTTCTGTAATTCTTTTGCAGCTTTCAGAGACATAGAAGCCGACAAGTTAAATGCGTTAAGAAGAAAACAAATGTGAACCAGATATATAAACCTAAAACCAACGGTATTTCCAGACTGCCCCACAAAACGGGCAAGTGTAGCACAAGGCCTTTTATAAGGTGATTCCGAGTGCAGAGCCGCAGCCCAGACGCGTCCGACATCCCCCAAAATGCCTCGGACCCGTCGGCATTCCCTTAAAAAGTGCTTCTCAGGCACCACAAAACTAAAACAAACAAATCTTTATTTCCCCAAAGGTTTACATGGTATATAGTTTAGATAATTTACATACATGTTTTAACAAAACAGGGTTTAGTAAATAGTTACTAGGCGTTATTGATTTCAAATGTTATTGTTCTATTCTCAAACACATTAAAATCAATAGTTAGTATCATTTTTAAATAGAAATCAATTAAACTAAAATGAAAATAAATCTAATCTTTTTATATAAGTTTTTCTTTAGATTTGTTAGTCTTTCTAATTAATATAACATTTTAAGCGTCTTGAGGACGTGCATATATTTGCTTATAAACTATAAATCCTTTATTGATACGACTTATAAAATATACATTCATTCATTCTTACAACGTAACATTGGTAAAATTCTGCTTGTCCAATCCTATTTGGAAGCTTTATACGACAAGAAAGTCACTCATTTCAATAGAATAGAAATCACTTAACGATGTAATCCTACTTTTAGCTACACACCGACTATATCGATACTACTACTTGTACAACTATAGATATGTAGCAGTGGTATTGGAAGTAGTTTTGTTTGGTTTGGTTGGTTTTTATAATATATCAATCATTGTAGGTTATTTAATGCAAATAAGGTTCATAGATATAAAATGATTTGTAAACATATTTTGTTGATGACAGTTCTATTTCAAACAATTCAGTTTAATATAAGCATAGTTTTTTGTTTACACACAGATAAATGTCAAAACAGCTCTATTTCAAATAATTCAGTTTAGCGCATAACAGTTTCAATATGAAAAATAGTCCTATTTCAAACAATTCAGATTAGCATACAAAAACAGTTCTATTTCAAACAATTCAGTTTATCATAAGTACGCAGTTTAAATGTCAAAACAGTTCTATTTGAAATAATTCGATTTAGCCTAAGGACGCAGTTTAGTTCTATTTAACCCATAAAGAGGACCCTATCAGGTGCTACTACTCCGAGCCAGAGTGGACCTGGGAATGATGGTAATGATGAAGTACGCCGCATTTCTCAAAGCTCTTGCATTACCGGATCGCGTCATCATCAGATTGTTTAGTGCTATATTCAGGACACTCGTTGTGGGGGTGGGTCTTACCCCTCTGAAGAGAAGCAATCAGCGTATTCTACGGCTCCAACCGACTGGGCAAAGTGGTGGTAGTAACGATTTCAAATTAGCGTCAGAAAAGTACAGATTTTGACGTAGGGTTAACGTTTTGAACCCTCCTTTCTTTTAACATAGTCCAGCTTAAAAGCGATAAAACAGAAATCTGATTTATGTTATGGTTGTGGCGGAATCACCTACTAATGGACGCAACCACTCTCCATAATACTGGAAGACGCAGCAATACGACGTCAGTCTAGATCCGTAAGCTAACCTCTCCCCCCGCGCGGTTATGTGAACTAGCTCACCGTCCAATGTTCTTTTAACCATCTTTTGTTCTTGTAAATATATACCTACACTATAACCATGGTGTTCTGTTCTCTTTGTGACCCCTTCCAGGGCTATAATAGTTATCAAATTGTAGTTTACCAAGACTTTTTGCGTTCAGCAATGATATCTGCATCGGAAAAATATGGTCGAAAAAATCTCCGCATCTGGTTACCCCAACCGTCCTTATAAATAGTCTAACAAGGAATGAAAGGATTAATTTTATATTGGCGTTGTTGAGAATTTTTTGTTTTTGTAAGCAGCAACTTTGAAACTAATAAATATAACATATTTAATATTAATGATTCTTGCCCCTTTAAATATATACTACAAAAGATCTAGGTCATAAATTATATGTTTTAAAACTTTCTCATCTTTTTCGTTTCATTTATTAACACACACGACTTGAAGGTCTCCCGCGACCACGATCAATGTCAGATTCAAGGCCAAATGCCATCAGCTTCGGCTGGGCCACTTTCGCATGGGGGAACTACATTGATAGTACAGCATAGAACTCGACCAGCTGGTTTAGTTTAAGCTATGAACAGGTATACGTGCCGGACTCACGTTACATTTAGTGAGTCCAAGTCCAGCTGGCTCATCTGGCTCACATCGCAGCAAGTGGTTCAATGACCAACATAAGTCCAGCAGGTCAAGGCAGCATCATGTATCAAGTCCTATCTGGTGGGAAGCAGCGATAAATACCGCCTTGATGAAGGTTTAAAAAACCAAAGCGTTTAACCTTGAAAAATAATTCAATAAATAAAATCATCTTCAGAAGACCTTGAGTTTCTTAATTTTTGTACATTTTCATATATATATATATATATATATATATGTGTGTGTGTGTGTGTGTGTGTGTGTGTGTTCTGAGCTCGATCAATTATATTAAATAGAAAGAACCAACTTCGTAGAAAATGGATGCGGCGTCCGGAGTTGAAATCCTGGACGAGGCTTTTTGCATTTCACATAATGGTAGTACTCTTGGGAAAGGTATAAACCCAACTGTTCTCCCTCCAGCTATGGGTAAAATAGTAGGGCAGGCTATGCTATTTAGCCTTGGTATGGCAACCCGTTAAACACCAAATAAGAATTGACATTTTGTTGCATCCTGGTTAAAGAGGGGGGGTTTAGTAAACACGCACGGACACACACACACACACACACACACACACACACACACACACACAACCAAAAAATGTATCAATAGATATATGCATTTGTGTCGCTGTGTGTGTCTGTGACTGTGTGCACCTCTGTGTGTTGTCACGTGGTAGCCCACGGAGACGATAGAGGTAAGATTAATACTATCCTCCCGTTGAATTAACAATACCTAGCCGTCAAAAAAAGTGACCGCTGAGGAAGAATGTAGGTCACAGAGGGGTATCAACATGTGTTAGTACTTAGTAACCTCAGGTCGCCGGACACCAAGGGGGAGAAGAGAGAAGCTAAATGATTGGCTGGGACCTCAAAACGGAAGTGGGGACCCCTTCCCCTCAGTGGAAGTAAATAATAAGAAAGCTAGTTTTTGAGCAGGGTTCGTATGGGGCAGACGAACCATAGGCAGTATTCCGGGTTGAAGACAAAAGTATACCTGAGACAGGAGGGACCCCAGGTTCTTCAAGCCAGTGTAAAAAAATAGAACAAAGTCTATTATCCCGTGAAAGAAGAAAGATTTTCTAGTGGAACACCATCGAAAAATAAGATAAGTAACTTTGGGGACATTTCTCCTTTATACCCAAATTTTGTATACCACTCTCTCTCTCCCTCAACTTGAAGAAAAACAAAAGTCAAGAAAAGACATTTATATTCGTGGACTATCCAATTATTATATGTTTTGACACTTTGAAAGTGTATATTACTGTAGTAAAGGAATCATATATTTTTATGTTACCACATGGTCTATGTTGTTACTTCATGCTTTCTTTTCAGCTTCTATTCGCCTTATGTTATCTTGCTTAGAATTGTCCTATTAATTCCTAAAATATCACACGGGAAACCGGAGTTGCCGACTACTACACTATAATATTATTACGACTAAAACCTATAGGTCCATATTCTTCCATTATCTAGGGGAAAGAAGTTTAGCGGCCTGGTGGGTGTGTGATAGTGTGAAATTTGGAACCCCTTGCCAGCGGCGGTCAGTCTGGCCCTAAATTAATCCCTCATGTAATATGCCAGTTCTTATATGCCTGAGAGAAAAACTCTGAACGAGGACTTATTCAATAGGGGATCAAGTGCCCCGTCTTCACACGTGCGAAAATAAAAGTCTCGTTTTGGGATTTTAGTCAATTTGCCGTCACAGTGTACATACGTCTATGTCTGTGTCTGTGTATAAGTCCGTATTCATGTCTGTGTATGTTTCCTTATGTGTGTGTGTATCTCTCTGTGTCTCACTGTGTGTGTTTCTATCTGTATTTGTGTGTGTGTGTGTGTGTTTGTGATTTTCCTGTGCGTAAATTCTATTCAGTTATCAGACAAGTTTGTACATTATTTCTTATTAATACCATTCGTATATAGATATTATGTATATAAGATATAATATAATATATAATATAATATATTATATTATATAATATATAATATAATATATAACATAATATATGATATATAATATATAATATAATATAATATAATATATAATATATAATATAATATATTGTATATAACATAATATATGATATATAATATATAATATAATATATAATATATGTAAGATATAATATTTATTCCATTGGTGTGTATGATATGCATATAAAAGATTAAATGTTGTTGTATGTACAAATCTGTTTTTCTCGTCGTTCCTTTTATTGTGTTCAGTGTTATATTACAAATATACTAATATTAATATTAGTTCTTGGCGAGTGAGGAGTTCACTAAATATCTTCCTTAGTACCAAGCAAACAAGAATGTTTGGTTTGGCATGGTTTGGTTTTATGACATACCAACCATTCTAGATTATTTAATACCATATCCTGTTTATACTTATATTTCAAATATATGATGTGTAAACACATTTTGATGAGCCAGAGTTCATTTCTTTGCATACAGTTAAATAGTTCCAAGTATTGCTATGTATCACTAACAATTCAATTCAACCTCAATCATTTGTTTACACACAGTTGAATGATCGAGCAGTTCTATATCGAACAATTCAGTTTAACATCAGTCATTTGTTTGCACACATTTAAATAGGTATAAATGATATGTAAGAGATTTGTTTGTCGGTAATTTTATTTTTAAATGAGTTAGAACTAATCTGTTTGCACACTGATATTGCTATAGTTTCTACACAGTCATCATCATCATGATGTCGTGCCGCTTGCACGGATATCCCTGACCCTCTCTCGCCACTTCTCCTTATCGTTCATCGCCTCTGGCAGGTCTTCAGGGCTTCATCCCTTATCCTCACATAGCTGCTGAATGTATGTTCGAGTTGGTCGTCCTGCTTTTGCCCGGCCATTTGTGGGGGTCCATAGGAGTATATCACTTATGAGCTCGTCTCTGCTTCTCTAGTAGTGTCCTGCATGTCTGGTTCGTCTAACTTGGATTGTTTCCACACAGTAAATGGTTTTAATTATTGCTATCTAACACTTATAATTCTATTCAACATTACTCATTCATTAGCACACAAGTAAATGGTTCCAAGTATTGCTGTGTATCACTAACAATTCAATTAAACATCAGACTTTTGCTTATACACAGTTAAATGATCAAACAGTTCAATTTCTAATAATTTAATTTCGTGTCAGTCATTCGTTTGCACACAGTTAAATGTCAAACAGTTCTATTTGACCCACTGACAGAACCCTATCAGGTGCTACCACTCCGAGTCAGAGTGAACGGCAATGAAGGGATACTCCAAAGCTCGAAGACTGGAGCATCATTATCTGATGGTTTTGTGTTATATTCATGACACTCTTTGGTGGGAGGTCTTATCCCTCAGCTGAGATGAAGTCAGTGTATTCTACAGCCCGAGCCGTACACAAACCGAATGTAATAAGAACCTTGTGAACCGTTGTGCTATTTTTATAAAATGTCTTCTTCAAGGTGGACAATAAAAACAAAGTGTAAATTCTACCCATTTATCCTCTGTGAGGTTCTGGTGGGTTTTTAAGAAGAAAAATCTTTATCAGTGTATAATGTCTCCAAGAATTGATTGGTGGCGCTGACTGTATTCTTAAAAAAGAGGAGTCCTGGGTATAATGTTAAACTTTATATGATGGTGAGGCTCCAGCTCTGGAGATTTGGGGAGGGTGGATTACCATTTCATCGTGATTACTCCCAGGTCTACTCTGACCCGAAGCAGTCGTAACTGTTGGAGTTTCATGAAAGGACCAAATAAATCTATTAAAAACTATTTCAATTTGATAGGAATACTCATTGCTATATAACTGTAAATTATTTGTATTAAGAATAGTTACTGAAAGCTATAATTATTTACTAAGGATGATTATTAGTTACTTGAAACCATATAACAGTGTTCAAACAAATTACAATTATCAAATAGAAATAATTACTTGAAAATATACAATTATTAGTATTGGATAGGAATACTTGAAACCATACAATTTCTTGCGAATTATTTGTCAGAAATTCTTGATATCAAATAACTGTGTACAAAAAATCTTTATAAATAATCAAACAAGAAAATGTAGATATAAACATACAATGTACGCAATTCCCTAACCTCTTAGCATAGAATAACCCTTGACAGTTCGACATGTCGTAAAAATCAATCAATATATCAATCTGATTTCAGTATATTCAGCTACTTAACAAGTATTTCTAAGTTTCAATTTTTTGTGATTGAGACGTAGACTTTGATGACTGAAAATTGAGATCGTAATACAATAGAAAGTAAAAAGAAACGCTAAGAGTGTGTGTATGTATGTGTCTGTGTGTGTGTGTGTGTGTGTGTGTGAGTGAGAGAGAGAGAGAGAGAGAGAGAGAGAGAGAGAGATTGATAGACAGATAGACAGAAAGAAAATTGACGATGTAAGACAAAAAGAGAAAAATAATGGCACCAGAAGAAAGAGTGACTGTCAACTCTATAGAAAAAGACAGATAAATCAATCAATCAATAATAATAATAATAATAATAATAATAATAATAATAATTTTTGCTCCAAATTCTTCTTGTATCTCGATATCAAGAACCGGATGCAAGAGAGGCAAGAAGATTTTGAAGCAAAATATGGGAACGGAAAGATCATAAAAAAAACCTGAATGGATAAACAAGATGGAAACAGAGATGCTCGAAGAAGGCCCTCAGGTGAACATACAACCTGACGGGCTTAAGGCAACACTTAAAAAGATAGCAAATTGGAAAACCCCAGGCCTTGATGGCATACAAGGATTTTGGTTTAAAAAATTCACCTCCATGCATCACAGACTTTCTACGGAAATAAATAAATGCATATAGAAAACTGAGATACTCGAATGGATGACTTAAGGGAAGACCACTCAAATCCAAAAAGACACTCTCAAAGTAACAACCCCAAACAACTATAGACCCATAACGTGCCAACCGATGATGTGGAAAATACTAATGGTACAAATTAGGGAGAAGATCTACTCATTGATAAGCCGTGGAATCTTCCCGAGGATCAGAAAGAATGACGTAAGAGAACCAGAGGTACAGATGAACTACGATCAACACATCCTCAACGAAAGTAAAAAGAGACGGAAAAATGTAGTTATGGCCTTGATAGACAACAAAAAAGCTTACGATATGGTCCCCAAAGCTGGATACTACACAGTCTAAAAATGTATAAAATACCTGACCAAGTCGTACAGTTTATCGGGAAGACCATGCAAACCTAGAAAGTGGAATTGACTGCTGGAGGAAAAGGTTTAGCAGAGGTAAAGATATAAAGTGGCATATTCCAGGGAGATGCACTATCACCATTACAATTTGTGATAGCCATGATGCCACTCAACCGCATTCTTAGGAAATGCACAGCCGGTTATGAACTAAGTAAATCACAGGAAAAGATCAACCACTTGATGTACATAGATGACATCAAACATTTTGCCAAAAACAAAAAAGAACTGGAAAGCCTAATACAAACTGTGAGAATATACAGTCAAGATATAGGAATGGAATTTGGTAAAGAAATATGCGCCATGCTAGTAACGAAAAGTGGCAAACGACAATTGACGGAAGGAGTCGAACTACCAAATCAAGTAGTCATCAGAGAAAAGGAAAACCTACAAATACTTTCGGATATTGGAAGCTGACACCATCAAGCAAGTGGAAATGAAAGAAAAAATTACAAAAAGAGTATCTCAGAAGAACCATAAAATTACTCGAGACAAAACTCGACAGCAGAAACCTTGTCAAAGGGATAAATACCTGGGCTGCCCCCTTGAAAAGATACTCGGGACCATTCTTGAAGTGGACTACAGAAGAACGTAATCAAATGGACCAAAGTACAAGAAAACTAATGACCATGCATAAGGCCTTGCATCCCAGAGATGGTGTTTACAGACTATATGTATCAAGAAAGGAAGGAGGAAGAGAACTTACCAGCATTGAAGACAGCGTTGACCCATCGATACAACGACTCGAGGACTACATTGAAAAGCACGAAAGAAGACTGATTGCAGCCACCAGAAACTATACTAACGACATTAACCAGAAAACAAAAGTGGGAAGAAAAACAACTTTATGAACATTTTAAACGACGAATAAGCAACATCTCACAAGAAAAAACGTGAACGTAAATAAGAAAAGGAAACCTTCAGAGAGAAACTGAATCTCTTTAAATAGCAGTACAAAACAACGGCGTAAGGACTAACCACATCAAAGCAAGAATAGATAAGACCTAACAAAACAGCAGATGTAGGGTATGTTGTGATAGAGAGAAAACAATCAATCTAAAAAAAAATAGAATGCGTCAAATTAGCACAGAAAGAGTATAAGACTAGACACAACTGGGTGGGTAAGGTGATCGATTGGGAATTGTGCAAGGAATTGAAGTTTGCCCATACGAACAAATGGTATATGTACAACTCAGAATCTGTCCTGGAGAATGACACACACAAAATCCTCTAGGATCTTGAGATACAAACGGATCACCTAATCTCGGCCTGACGACCAGACCTTATAATAATCAACAAAAAAGAGAACTTGCAGGATTGTGGACTTGCTGTCCCGGAGGACCACAGAGTAGAGTTGAAAGAAAGCGAAAAGAGGGATAAGTACCTCGACCTTGCTGGGAATTGAAAATCTGTGGAACATGAAAGTAACGATTATACTAATTGTAATTGGTGCTCTTGGTACAGTCACGAACGGATTGTTACAAGGACTGGAGGACTTGGAAATAACGGGACGGGTGGTGAATGACCAAACTACAGCATTGTTACGATCGACCAGAATACTGAGAAAAGTTTTAGAGACTTGAGCAGACTTGCTGTCACTCAGACTCCAGTGGAAATCATCATCTTACGCTGATGTGAAAACCCCTCAAGAAGTAAATAATAATAATAATAGTAATCGCCGAATGTACATGGACGACATCAAATTGTTTGCAAAAAATCAAAAAGAATTGGAAACTCTAATACCCGTGGGGAGAATATACACTCAGGATATAGGAAGATGGCATAGAAAAATGTATCATGATAGAAATGAAAAGCGGCAAACGACACCTAACGGGCGGAATGGAACTACCAAATCAAGAAAGTTCAGAGAAAAGGAAACCTACAAATATTTTGGGATCTTAGAAACAGACACCATCTTACAAATGGAGATGAAAGAAAAAAAAAATTAAGAAGAAGAACCAGAAAGCTACTGGAGACAAAAATATATAGCAGAAACCTTATCAAAGTAATAATTACCTGGGCTGTTCCCCTCATACAATATTAGGGACCATTCTTGAAGTGGACCAGAGAAGAACGTAATCAAATGGACCAAAGTAAAAGAATACTGATGACCATGCATAAGGCATTACATCCCAGAGATGACGTTGACAGATTATGTAGCAAGAAAAGGAGCAGGAAAATGAATTGCCAGCATTGAAGACAGCGTTGTTGCATCGATACAACGACGTTGTTGCATCGATACAACGATACAACATACAAAAGCACGAAAAAAGACTGATTATTGCCACCAGAAATAATACAAAAGACACGAGGACCAGCGGAACGACAAAAACTAGAAAATAAAAATGGGAAGAAAAAAACAACTCTATGGACGTTTTAAACGACGAATAAGCAACATCTCACAAGAGAAAATGTAGACGTAACTAAGAAAGGGAAACCTTAAGAGAGAAATTGAATCACTCCAATTAGCAGCAGAAAACAACGCCATAAGAACATATCAAAACCAGAATAGATAAGACGCAAATGTAGGTTATGTGGTGATAGAGACAAAACCATCAATCACATAATAAGCGAATGCAGCGAATTGGTACTGAAGAAGTATAAGACTAAACACGACTGGGTGGGCAGGGTGATCCATTAGGAATTGTGCAAGAAATTTAAATTTGACCATACGAACAAATAGTATATACACAACCCAGTATCTATCTTAGAGAATGAGACAAATAAACACCTATGGGATTTTACATACAAACGGATCACCTAATCTCGGCCAGACAACCAGACCTTATAATAATCAACAAAAAAAAAAAAAAAAAGAGATTTTGCAAAATT
Organism: Sepioteuthis lessoniana; assembly: GCA_963585895.1. NCBI lineage: Eukaryota > Metazoa > Mollusca > Cephalopoda > Myopsida > Loliginidae > Sepioteuthis > Sepioteuthis lessoniana. The sequence continues at coordinate 64,879,956 of OY757934.1, forward strand.
GTCGACTTAGCCGTCTCAGCGGACCATTGAGTAAAATTGAAAGAAAGCGAAAAGTAGGATAGGGACATTGTTATGGAAGTGAAAAAACAGTGGAATGTGAAAGTGACGATTATACCAATTGGAATTGGTGCTCTTGGCACAATTACCAAAGGATTTGTACAGGTACTAAAGGACATAGAAATAACGGGACGAGAGGAGACAATCCAAACTGCAACATTGTTAAGATCGACCAGAATACTGAGAAAAGTCCTGGACACTCGAGGAGAGTTATTGTCATTCAAACTCCAGTGATAGACCATCGCTAATGCTGATGTGAAAAACTCTCATGCGTCCACTATCCGAAGCAAGCGAGCAGTAGGAAGATGGCAAAGAAAAAGAAAAAAAAAGCTAGCTGTACCACGGCTGAAAAAAGACGAATTGTATGTATTAATATTCAAATTTGCTGTTTAGAAAGTTTTGCTGGACAGTCTGTTGAACATTGTATCCGTAGAAAGAGGGCAGGGTCAAAAGCCTGTAAGCTAATATAATTAATATAGAAAGATACTGTAATGCTACGATACCAAATTGTCATTTGTAGCACCACGGTACCCAGAAGACATTTATTACGTCACGGTTCTAAAGAATCTATCATATTTACCCAACCCCTCCGCTCGGACAGGATATGACACAAGGTCAAATTTTTTAAAGCGGAGTTTAACAGGTTTGAATTCAGAGTTTTCCTTCTCCTAGACTAGTTGCCTCACCAAGGCTGAAGAACCCAGTCTGCCCTACTATTTACCCATAGCTGGAGGGAGAATAATTGGATTCATACCTTTCCCAAGGGTATTAGTGCTATGTGAAATGCAATCAGTCTCGTCCAGGATTTGACCTCTTGTCGCCGTGTCCATTTCCTGCGACGATAACCATTACACTACAGGCACCTCCTCGAGTGTGGCACGACTCCTTAAGTTTCAGTCGGATTCAGTTGTAACTCACTGTGAGAAAAAGTGACGAAAATAAACAACATTATCTGTTGGTTCGCAGATACAAAAATTTATTTGCTACTACTCCTTATTGATTGTCATCGAAAAGAGTTAAACAGTGAATGAACCGAGTCAACCGCATTAGAAAGATAGGGAAATAAACCGTCGCTAGACGAGAAATTAAGACACAGACCTTGATATTCACTTTTCCTATCGTCTACTGTTATAGTTCTCGCCCGTGCCTACTCAGGATTCCATTTTTACAGCTCCGTAGTTCGTCTCCAACTAATTTTCTTTTCTGTTTTATATCCCGCGTTGACAGTTTTTTTGTTTGAGTTTCTTTCAGCCAATCAAAGCCATCGCCCGATTTGCCGCTGATATATTTCTATTTTTAACTTGGGCGTCTGCTGCTATCCTGACCTAGATTTGGGGAACCTCCCGTTTACTTTCCTATTCATTTCTCCCTTATCATCACACCTCTCTCTCTTTCAGTCTCTCTCTCAGTCTCTCTCTCTCTCTTTCTCTTTCTCACTGCCTCGAATTTCTTTCTTATATATGTCCCTTCTTTTCACCCTTTTTTGGTTGAACTCTGAATCTAGCAAGGAAAAAAACGTTTTTGGTTGACCTCTGAAAAAAACTTACCACAAAAACAATCAACCAAAGTCCCTGATTAAATTACAATAGCAAAGAAGGCAGAAAAAAAAACTAAAATGAAACAAACAAATTTTTATATTCAGGTGACCAAATTTCAAAATAAATAACAGTTAAAGAATTGTTCACCGTCCGAAACAAGCGAACAGCAAAAGGAAGACACCCAAGACAAAGACCTCCACCAAAAGGAAATGAAAAAAAAATCCGAAGCAACACCAGCTGTATCATGTCCAGAAAACCGACAAATTGTATTTATTAACTTCTACATCTGTCCTTGCTTTAACTATTTTAAACTACAGTTGTTTTTATTCTGGTCTAGAAATTTTAACTGTTTAGATATTTAAACGCAAATATTGTTAATTTTATCCTATTTACATTAAAACCAAAAATCAATCTGAAATCATGAAAAGAGGTAAATGTTATAACTCTCAGCATTTATTGCTTTTGCGCTGAAAAAAGGAAAAAAATGGCGAGCTGATACTATTTACCCAACCCCTCCGCTCGGGCAGGATATGACACAAGGTCAGTTTTTAAGCGGAGTTTAACAGGTTTGAATTCAGAGTTTTCCTTCTCCTAGACTAGTTGCCTAACCAAGGCTGAAGAACCTAGTCTGTCCTACTATTTACCCATAGATGGAGGGTATTAGTGCTATGTGAAATGCAATCAGTCTCGTCCAGGATTTGAACTCGCGTCACCGTGTCCAATTCCTACGACGATAACGACTACACCACGGGCACCTCCCTAGCTAAATGGCTAGCTGATCATTAACTAAGGAAAGCCAAGGGAAGCTGAGTAGAGGAGGTGAAGATACGCATGTGAATCCAAACTTGGGTCAACGGTGAGCCACACACGATGAACTAGATTTCAGACAACAAACCAAAGATTCGTTGACCAAGTAAGAAAGATGATGAATAAAGTTTGGTTTTATGACCTTGAAATATTAGACACACAGTAAAAAATAAGTTATAACACTGATAAAGAAAGGTTGGTTTAATGACCATGAAATATTACAGAAAAACCAATCAATGAATAGGAAATAAATAAGCCAAAGTTAGACCAAGTTAGAAAGAGGATAAATGAAGTTTTGTTTTATAACGTTGTAATATTCCTGGAAAAAAATAATGAATAGGGAATGAACAAGCAAAAGTTAGACCACGTTAGAACGATGATGAAAAAATGTAAGTTTTATGACCTTGAAATATTACAGAAAAACCAACAAATGAATTGGGAATGAACAAACCAAAGTTAAGACCAAGTTAGAACAATGATGAAGAAAGTTTGGTTTTATGACCTTGAAATATTACAGAAAAACCAAAAAATGAATAGGGAATCAAAAAACCAAAGCTACACCAAGTTAGAACAAGTTAGAACAATTATAAAGTAATTCTGACCGAGAAAAACCAACAAGGCAAAAGCTTACCAAGTTAGAACGATGATGAAGAAAGTTTGGTTTTATGACCTTGAAATATTACAGAAAAACCAACAAATGAGTAGGTAATGAACAAGGCAATGGCTGACCAAGTTAGAACGATGATGAACAAAAGTTTGGTTTTATGACCTTGAAGTATTACAGAAAAACAAACAAATAAGTAGGTAATGAACAAGGCAAAAGCTGACCAAGTTAGAACGATGATGAAAAAAGTTTTGTTTTTATGACCTTGAGGTATTACAGAAAAACAAACAAATGAATTGGTAATGAACAAGGCAAAGGCTGACCAAGTTAGAACGATGATGAAGAAAGGTTTGTTTTATGACCTTGACGTATTACAGAAACACCAACAAATGAGTAGGTAATGAACAAGGCAAAGGCTGACCAGGTTAGAACGATGATGAAGAAGGTTTGGTTTTATGACCTGGAAATATAACAGAAAAACCAATGAGTAGGTAATGAAAAAGGAAAGGTCTGACCAAGTTAGAACGATGATGACGAAAGTTTGGTTCTATGACCTTGAAATATAACAGAAAAACCAACAAATGATTAGGGAATGAAGAAGCCAGAGGTAGACCAAGTTCGAACGATGATGAAGAAAATTTGGTTTCATGACCTTGAAGTATTACAGAAAATCCAACAAATGAGTAGGTAATGAATAAGGAAAAAGCTGACCAAGTTAGAACGATGATGAAGAAATTTTGGTTTCATGACCTTGAAATATAACAGAAAAACCAACAAATGTGTTAGGAATGATGAAGCCAGAGGTAGACCAGGTAAGAACGATGATGAAGGAAGTTTGGTTTTATGACCTTGAATTATAACAGAAAAACCAACAAATGAGTAGGGAATTAAGAAGCCAGAGGTAGACGAAGTTAGAACGATGATGAAGAAAGTTTGGTTTTATGACCTTAAAGTATTACAGAAAAACTAACAAATGAGTGGGTAATGAACAAAGAAAAAGCTTACTAAGTTAGAACGATGATGAAGAAAGTTTGGTTTTATGACCTTGAAGCATTACAGAAAAACCAACAAAGGAGTAGGAAAAGGCTGACCAAGATAGAACGATGATGAAGAAATTTTGGTTTTATCATCTTGAAATATAACAGAAAAACCAACAAATGTGTTAGGAATGAAGAAGCCAGAGGTAGGACAAGTTAGAACGATGATGAAGGAAGTTTGATTTTATGACTTTGAAATATAACAGAAAAACCAACAAATGAATAGGTAATGAACAAGGCAAAGTGTGACCAAGTTAGAACGATGATGAAGAAAGTTTATTTTTATGAACTTGAGGTATTACAGAAAAAAAAAAATGAATAGGTAATGAACAAGGCAAAGGCTGACCAAGTTAGAACGATGATGAACAATGTTTTGTTTTATGACCTTGAAATATAACAGAAAAACCAACAAATGAGTAGGGAATGAACAAGGAAAAGGCTGACAAAGCTATAACGATGATTTAGAAAGTTTGTTTTTATGACCTTGAAATATGACAGAAAAACCAACAAATGAGTAGGTAATGAAAAAGGCAAAGGCTGACCAAGTTATAACGATGATGAAGAAAGTTTGTTTTTATGAACTTGAAGTATTACAGAAAAACCAAAAAAGGAGTAGGAAATGAACAACGCAAAGGCTAACCAAGATAGAACGATGATGAACACTTGGTTTTTTGACCTTGAAGTATTACAGAAAAACCAACAAATGAGTAGGTAAGGAACAAGGTAAAGGCTGACGAAGTTAGAACGATGATTAAGAAAGTTTGGTTTTATGACCTTGAAATATTACAGAAAAACCAACAAAGGAGTAGGAAATGAACAAGGCAAAGGCTGACCAAGATAGAACGATGATGAAGAAGTTTGGTTTTAACACCTTGAAATATAACAGAAAAACCAACAAATGTGTTAGGAATGAAGAAGTCAGAGGTAGACGAGGTTAGAACGATGATGAAGAAATTTTGGTTTTTTGACCTTGAAATATAACGGAAAAACCAACAAATGAGTTGGGAATGAACCATGAATAGGTTGACAAAGACAGATGATGAAGAAAGTTTTGTTTTATGAACTTGAAGTATTACAAAAACACCAACAAATGAGTAGTTAATGAACAAGGCAAAAGCTGACCAAGTTAGAACGATGATGAAAATGTTTGTTTTTATGACCTTGAAATATTACAGAAAAAAACAAATGAGTAGGTATTGAACAAGCCAAACGCTGACCAAGTTAGAACAATGATGAAAAAAGTTTTTTTTTACTACCTGGAAGTATTACAGAAAAACCAACAAATGAGTAGGTAATGAACAAGACAAAGGCTGACCAAATAGAACGATGATGAAGAAATTTGGGTTTTATGACCTTGAAATATAATAGAAGAACCAACAAATGTGTTAGGAATGAAGAAGCCAGAGATAGACAAAGTTAGAACGAAGATGACAAAATTTTGGTTTTATGACCTTGAGGTATTAAAAAAAAACCAACAAATGAGTAGGTAATGAACAAGGCAAAGGCTGACCAAGTAATAACGATGATGAAGAACGATTGGTTTTATGACCTTGAAGTGTTACAGAAAAACCAACAAATGAGCAGGAAATAAATAAGGCAAAGGCTGACGAAGATAGAACGATGATGAAGAACATTTGATTTATGACCTTGAAGTATTACAGAAATTTTGGTTTTATCACCTTGAAATATAATAGAAAAACCAACAAATGTGTTAGGAATGAAGAAGTAAGAGGTAGACCAAGTTAGAACAATGATGAAAAAAGTTTGGTTTTATGACCTGGAAGTATTACAGAAAAACCAACAAATGAGTAGGTAATGAACAAGGTAATGAACAAGGCAAAGGCTGACCAAGTTAGAACGATGATGAAGAAAGTTTGGTTTTATGACCTTGAAATATAACAGAAGAACATACAAATGCGTTAGGAATGAGGAAGCCAGAGGTAGACAAAGTTAGAACGATGATGAAAAAATTTTGGTTTTATGACCTTGAGGTATTACAGAAAAACTAACAAATGAGTAGGTAATGAAAAGAGCAAAGACTGACCAAGTTATAACGATGATGAAGAAAGTTTGGTTTCATGACCTTGAAGTATTACAGAAAAACCAAAAAAGGAGTAGGAAATGAATCAGGTAATGTCTGACGAAGATAGAACAATGATGAAGATCGTTTGGTTTTATGACCTTGAAGATTTACAGAAAAACATACAAATGAGTAGGTAAGGAACAAGGCAAAGGCTGACCAAGTTCGAACGATGATGATATTACAGAAACACCAACAAATGTGTAGTTAATGAACGAGGCAAAGGGTGACCAAGTTAGAACGATGATGAAAAAAGTTTGGTTTTATGACCTTGAAATATGACAGAAAAAAAAACAACAAATGACTAGGTATTTGAACAATCCAAAGGCTGACCAAGTTAGAACAAAGATGAAAAAAGTTCGGTTTTATGACCTTGAAGTATTACAGAAACCAACAAATGAGTAGGTAATGAACAAGGCAAAGGCTGACCAAGATAGAATGATGATGAAGAACGTTTGGTTTTATGACCTTGAAATATAACAGGAAAACCAATAAATGAGTAGGTAATGAACAAGGCAAAGGCTGACCAAGATAGAATGATGATGAAGAAAGTTTGGTTTTATGACCTTGAAATATAACAGAAAAACCAATAAATGAGTAGGTAATGAACAAGGCAAAGGCTGACTATGTTAGAACGATGATGAAGAAAGTTTGTTTTTATGACCTTGAGGTATTCCAGAAAAACAAACAAGGGAGTAGGAAATGAACAAGGCAAAGGCTGACCAAGATAGAACGATGATGAAGAACGTTTGTTTTTATGACCTTGAAGTATTACGCAAAAACAAACATATGAGAAGGTAATGAACAAGGCAAAGGCTGACCAAGTTATAACAATGATGAAGAAATTTTAGTTTTATGACCTTGAAATATAACAAAGAAAACCCCCCAAAAATGTGTTTGGAATGATGAAGCTAGAGGTGGACAAGGTTAAAACGATAATGAAGAAATTGTGGTTTTTTGTCCTTGAAGTATTACAGAAACACCAACAAATGAGTAGGTAATGAACAAGGTAAAGGCTGACGAAGTTAGAACGATGATGAAGAAAATTTGTTTTTATGACCTTGACGTATTACAGAAAAACAAACAAATGAGTTGGTAATTTACAAGGAAAAGGCTGACCAAGTTAGAACGATGATGAAAAAAGTTTGGTTTTATGACCTTGAAATAAAACAGAAAAACCAACAAATTTAGTAGGTAATGAACAAAGCAAAGGCTGAACAACGTAGAATGATGATGAAGAACGTTGTGTTTTATGACCTAGAAGTATTACAGAAAAACCAACAAATTAGTAGGTAATGAACAAGGCAAAGGCTGACCAAGTTAGGACGATGATGAAGAAAGTTTGGTTTTATGACCTTGAAATAAAACAGAAAAACCAACAAATGTGTTAGGAATGAAGAAGTCAGATGTAGACGAGGTTAGAACGATGATGAAGGAAATTTGGTTTTATGACCTTGAAGTATTACAGAAACACCAACAAATGACTAGGTAATGAACAAGGCAAAGGCTGACAAAGTCAGAACGATGATGAAGAAATTTTAGTTATATGACCTTGAAATATAACAAAAAACCCAACAAATGTGTTTGTAATGATGAAGCCAGAGGTAGACCAGGATGATGAAGAAATTTTTGTTTTTTGACCTTGAAGTATTACAGAAACACCAACAAATGTGTAGTTAATGAACAAGGCAAAGGCTGACCAAGTTAGAACGATGATGAAGAAAGTTTTTTTTTATGACCAGAAAGTTTTATGATTTTATGACCTTGAAATATGACGGAAAAAAACAACAACAAATGACTAGGTATTGAACAATCCAAAGGCTGACCAAGTTAGAACAAAGATGAAAAAAGTTCGGTTTTATGACCTTGAAGTATTACAGAAACCAACAAATGAGTAGGTAATGAACAAGGCAAAGGCTGACAAAGATAGAATGATGATGAAGAACGTTTGGTTTTATGACCTTGAAATATAACAGAAAAACCAATAAATGAGTAGGTAATGAACAAGGCAAAGGCTGACTATGTTAGAACGATGATGAAGAAATTTTGGTTTTATGACCTTGAGGTATTACAGAAAAACGAACAAATGAATAGGTAATGAACACGGAAAAGGCTGGGTAAGTTAGAACAATTATGAAGAAAGTTTGGTTTTATGAACCTTGAAATATAACAGAAAAACAAACAAATGTGTTAGGAATGATGAAGCCATCGGTAGACCAAGTTAGAACGATGATAAAGAAAGTTTGGTTTTATGACCTTTAAGTATTACAGAAAAACCAACAAATGAGTAGGTAATGAACAAGGAAAAAGCTTACGAAGTTAGAAAGATGGTGAAGAAAGTTTAGTTTTATGACCTTGAAGTATTACAGAAAAACCAACAAAGGAGTAGGAAATGAACAAGGCAATGGCTGACCAAGATAGAACGATGATGAAGAAATTTAGTTTTATCATCTTGAAATATAACAGAAAGACCATTAAATGTGTTAGGAATGAAGAAGCCAGAGGTAGAACAAGTTAGAACGACGATGAAGGAAGTTTTATCTTATGACCTTGAAATATAACAAAAAAAACCAACAAATGAGTAGGTAATCAAAAAGGCAAAGGCTGACCAAGTTATAACGATGATGAAGAAAGATTGATTTTATGACTTTTGAAGAATTACAGAAAAACCAACATAGGAATAGGAAATGAACAAGTCTAAGGCTGGCCAAGATAGAACGATAATGAACACTTGGTTTTTTAACCTTGAAGTATGACACAAAAACCAACAAATGAGTAGGTAAGGAACGAGGTAAAGGCTGACCAAGTTAGAACTATGATGAAGAAAGTTTGGTTTTATCACCTTGAAGTATTACAGAAAAACCAACAAAGGAGTAGGAAACGAACAAGGCAAAGGCTGACCAAGATATAATGATGATGAAGAAATTTTGGTTATATCACCTTTAAATATAAAAGAAAAACCAACAAATGTGTTAGGAATGAAGAAGTGAGAGGTAGACCAGGTTAGAACGAAGATAAAGGAAATTTGGTTTTATGACCTTGAAGTATTACAGAAACACCAACAAATGACTAGGTAATGAACAAGGCAAAGCCTGACAAAGTCAGAACGATGATGAAGAAATTTTGGTTTTTTGACCTTGAAATATAACAGAAAAACCAACAAATGAGTAAGGAATGAACCATGAATAGGTTGACCGAGATAGAACGATGATGAAGAAAGTTTTGTTTTATGAACTTTAAGTATTACAGAAACACCAACAAATGAATAGTTAATGAACAAGGCAAAAGCTGACCAAGTTAGAACGATGATGAAAATGGTTGTTTTCATGACCTTGAAATATTACAGAAAAAAAAAACAAATGAGTAGGTATTGAACAAGCCAAAGGCTTACCAAGTTAGAAAAATGATGAAAACAGTTTGGTTTTATGACCTTGAAGTATTATAGAAACACCACAAATAACTAGGTAATGAACAAGGCAATAGCTCACCGAGTTAGAACGATGATGAAGAAAGTTTTGTTTTATGACCTTGAAGTATCACAGAAACACCAACAAATGAGTAGGTAATGAACAAGTCAAATGCTGACCAGGTTAGAACGATGATGAAGGAATTTTGGTTTTATGACCTTGAAGTATTACAGAAAAACCAACAAATGAGTAGGTAATGAACAAAGCAAAGGCTGACCAACTTAGAAAGATGATGAAAAACGTTGGGTTTTATGACCTTGAAGTATTACAAAAACACCAACAAATGAGTAGGTGATGAACAAGTATTACAGAAAAACCAACAAAGGAGTAGGAAATGAATAAGGCAAAAGCTCACCAAGACAGAACGATGATGAAGAACGTTTGGTTTTATGACCTTGAAGTATTACAGAAACACCAACAAATGACTAGGTAATGAACAAGGCAAAGGCTTGCAAAGTTAGAACGATGATGAAGAAAGTTTGGTTTTATGACCTTGAAATATAACAAGAAAAATCCAACAAATGTGTTTGGAATGAAGAAGCCAGAGGTTGATCAAGTTAGAACGATGATGAAGAAAGTTTGGTTTTATGACCGTGACGTATTACAGAAAACCCAACAAATGAGTAGGTAATGAACAAGGCAAAGGTTGACCAAGATAGAACGATGATGAAGAAAGTTTCGTTTTATGACCTTGAAGTATTACAGAAAAACCAACAAAAGAGTAGGAAATGAACAAGGCAAAGGCTGACCAAGATAGAACGATGATGAAGAACGTTTGGTTTTATGAACTTGAAGTATTACAGAAAAACCAACGAATGAGTAGGTAAGGAACAAGGCAAAGGCTAACCAAGTTATAACGATGATGAAGAAATTTTGGTTTTGTGACCTTGAAATATAACAGAAAAACCAACAAATGTGTTAGGAATGAAGAAGCCAGAGGTAGACCAGGTTAGAACAATGATGAAGAAAGTTATGTTTTATGACCTTGAAATATAACAGAAAAACAAATGAGTAGGTAATGAACAAGGAAATCTCTGACCAAGTTATAACGATGATGAAGAAAGTTTGGTTTTATGACCTTGAAGTATTACAGAAAAACCAACAAATGAGTAGGGAATGAACAAGGCAAAGGCTGACCAAGTTAGAACAATGATGAAGAAAGTTTTGTTTTATGACCTTGAATATTACAGAAACACCTACAAATGAGTAGGTTATGAACAAGGCAAAGGCCGACCAAGTTAGGACGATGATGAAGAAAGTTTGTTTTTACGACCTTGAATATTACAGAAAAACCAACAAAGGAGTAGGAAATAAACAAGGCAAAGGCTGACAAAGATAGAACGATGATGAAGAAATTTTGGTTTATCACATTGAAATATAACAGAAAAACCAACATATGTGTTAGGAATGAAAAAGCCAGAGGTAGACCAGGTTAGAACGATGATGAACAAATTTTCTTTTTTATGAGCTTAAAGTATTACAGAAAAACCATCAAATGAGTAGTTAATGAACAAGGCAAAGTGTGACCAAGTTAGAACGATGATGAAGAAAGTTTGGTTTTATGACCTTGAAGTATTACACCAAAACAAACAAATGAGAAGGTAATGAACAAGGCAAAAGCTGACCAAGTTAGAACGATGATGAAGAAAGTTTTGTTTTATGACCTGGAAGTATTACAGAAAAAGCAACGAATGAGAAGGTAATGGACAAGGCAAAGGTTGACCAAGTTAGGACGATGATGAAGAAAGTTTGGTTTTATGAACTTGAAACATAACAGAAAAACCAACAAATGACTAGGTAATCAAAAAGGCAAAAGCTGATTAAGTTAGAACGATGATGAAGAAAGTTTGGTTTCATGACCTTGAAGTATTACAGAAAAACCAACAAATGTGTAGGTAATGAACAAGGAAAAAGCTGACCACGTTAGAACAATGATGAAGTAATTTGGTTTTATGACCTTGAAGTATTACAGAAAAACCAACAAATTATTAGGGAATGAACAAGCCAAAGTTAGACCAAGTTAGAAAGATGATGAAGAAAGTTTGCTTTTATAACCTTGAATATTATAGAAAAACCAACAATCCAAACTTAGACCAAGTTAGAAAAATGATGAAGAGAATTTTGTTTTATGAACTGGAAATATTACATAAGAACCAAGAAATGATTAGGGAATGAAGAAGCCAAAGTTAGACAAGGTTAGAGCGATGATAAAGAAAGTTTGGTTTTATGACCTTGAAATATTACAGATATCCCAACAAATGAGTAGAGAATCAAAAAGCCAAACTTAGACCAAGTTAGAACGATGATGAAGAAAATTTGGTTTTATGACCTTGTAATATTACAGAAAAACGAACAAATGTGTAGGGAATCGATAATTCAGAGCTACACCAAGTTAGAAAGGGGTTGAAGAAAATTTGATTTTATGACCTGGAAATATTACAGAAATACGAACAAATGAGCAGGGAATGAATAAGGCCAAGTTAGACCAAGTTAGAACGATGATGAAGAAAGTTTGGTTTATGATCTTGAATTATTACAGAGATACCAACAAATAAGTAGGGAATCAACAAGCCAAAGGTAGACTAAGTTGGAACGATGATGAAGAAAGTTTTGTTTTATGACCTTGTAATATAACAGAAAAACCAACAAATGAGTACGGAATCTACGAGACAATGTTTGTCAAAATTAGAACGATGATGAAGAAAGTTTAGTTTTATGACTTTGAAGTATTACATAAAACCCCAAAAATGAGTAGGGAATCGACAAGCCAAATTTAGAGAAGGTAGAATGTTGATAAGAAAGTTTAGTTTTATGAACTTTAAATATTACAGAAAAATCAACAAATGAATAGGGGATCAACGTAGAATGTTGATGAAGAAAGTTTGGTTTAATGACCTTGAAATGTTATATAAGAACCAGGAAATGAGCAGGGAATCAACAAGCCATAGTGAGACCCAGTTAGAACGATGATGAAGAACGTTTGGTTTTATGGCCTTGAAATCTTACAATAAGAACCAAAAAATGATTATGGAATGAAGAAGCCAAAGTTAGACAAAGTTAAAGCGATGAGGAGAAAAGTTTAGTTTTATGACCTTGAAATATTACAGAGATACCAACAAATGAGTAAGGAATAAACAAGCCAAAGGAAAACTAAGTTGGAACGATGATGAAGAAAATTTGGTTTTATGATCTTGTAATATTACAGGAAAACGAGCCAATGAGTAGGGAATAAACAAACCATAGTTAGACCAAGTTTGAACGATGATGAAGAAATTTCGGTTTTATAACCTTGAAATATTACAGAAAATTCAACAACTGAGTAGGGAATGAAGAAGCCAAAGTTAAACCAAGTTAGAACGATGATGAAGAAAGATTGTTTTTTTGACCTTGAAACATTACATGAAAACCAAAAAATTAGTCAGGATGCAACAATCCAAAAGTAGAACACGTTAGAATGATGATGAAGAAAGTTTGGTTTTATGACCTTGTAATATTATATAAAAACCCACTAATGAGTAGGGAATCAACAAGCGAAAGTTAGACCCAGTTAGAACGATGATGAAGAATTTTTACTTTTATGACCTTGAATATTATAGAAAAACCAACAAATGTGTAGAGAATCAACACCCTAAATAAAACCATTTTGGGACGATGATGAAGGTTGGTTTTATTACCTTGAAATATTTAAGAAAAACCAACAAAAGAGTTGGAAATCAACAAGACAAAGTTAGGCCAAGTTAAAAGGATGATGAAGAAAGTTTGATTTTATGACCTTGAAATATTACAAAAAAAAAAAGTTAAATGAATAGGGAATAAACGAGCCAAAGTTAGAGCAAGTTAAAATGATGATGAGGAAAGTTTAGTTTTATGACCTTGAAATATTACATAAAAACCAACAAATGAGTAGGGAATAAAAAAGCAAAAATTAGAACGATGATGAAGAAAGTTTGGTTTTGTGACCTTGTAATATTACAGAAAGACCAACAAATATATTTGGAACAACGAGCCAAAGTCAGACCAAGTTAGAACGATCATGAAGAAGGTCAGTTTTATGACCTTGAATTATAACACACATACAAACAAATGAGTAGACAATCAACAAGATAAAGTTACCCCAACAAATAAACTGGGAACAACGAGTCATAATTTGACCAAGTTAGAACGATGATGAAGAAAGTTCGGTTTTTTGACCTTGAAATATTACAGCCAACAAATGAGTAGAGAACGAAGAAGCTAAAGTTAGAACAATTTCGAACGATGATGAAGAAAGTTTGGTTTTATGATCTTGAAATATTACACAGATACCAACAAATGAGCAAACAATCAACAAGCTAGAGTTAGACCAAAAAATAAATTGGGAAAAACTAGCCATAATTAGACCAAGTTAGAACGATGATGAAGAATGTTTGTTTTTTTGACCTTGAAATATTACTGCCAACAAATGAGTAGGAAATGAAGATAGACAATCAACAAGATAAAGTTACCCCAACAAATAAATTGGGAACAACGAGTCATAATTTGACCAAGTTAGAACTATGATGAAGAAAGTTTGGTTTTATGACCTGGAAATATTACAGACAAACGAACCAATTGGTAGGGAATCAACAAACCAAAGTTAGACTGAGTTAGAACAATAATGAAGAATGTTTAGTTTTATGACCTTGAAATATTACAGAAAAGCAACAAGTTAGTAGGGAATCAACAAGCCAAACCTAGACCAAGCTAGAACGATGATGAAGAAAATTTGGAATTATGACCTTGAAATATTACAGATATACCTACAAAAATAGTAGTCAATCAAGAAGCCAAAAGTTAGACCAAGTTAGAACGACGATGAAGAATGTTTACTTTTATAACTTTGAAATATTACTGAGAAACCAACAAGTGAGTACGTGATCACCAAGCTGAATCTAGACCAAGTTAGGAGGATGATGAAGCAGGTTGGTTTTATGACCTTGAAATATTACACAGATACCAACAAATGAGGAAAATATCAACTAGCTAAAGTTAGACTAAAAATAAGTTGGGAACAACGAGCCATAATTAGATCAAGTTAGAACGGTGATGAGGACAGTTTGTTTTTTTGACCTTGAAATATTACAGCCAAATAATTTGTAGGAAATGAAGAAGGCAAAGTTAGACCAAGTTAGAATGATGATGAAGAAAGTTTGGTTTTACGACCTTGAAATATTACAGAAAGACCAACAAATGAGTAGTGAATGAAGAAGCAAAACTTCGACCAAGTTAGAAATATGATGGAGAAAGTTCGGTTTTATGATCTTGAAATATTACAGAGAAATCAACAAATGAGTAGTCAATCTTTGACCTGGAAATAGTACAGCCAATAAATGAGTAGGGAATGAAGAAGCCAAATTTAGACCAAGTTAGAACTATAATGAAGAAAGTTTGGTTTTATGACCTTCAAAAATTACAGAAAGACCAACAAATGAATATGGAATCAAAAAGTTCGAACGATGATGAAGAAAGTTTGGTTTTATGACCTTGAAATATTACAGAAAAACCTGAGAAATGAGCAGACAATCCAACAAAGTTAGACCAAGTTAGAACAATGATGAAGAATGTTTACTTTTATAACCTTGAAATATTACAGAAAACCAAGAAATGTGTATGGAATCAACAAGCCAAAGTTAGACCAAGTTAGAACGATGATGAAGATGGTTGGTTTTATGACCTTGAAATATTACACAGATACCAACAAATCAACAAGCCAAAGTTAGACCAACAAATAAAGTGGTAACAACGAGCCATACTTAGACCAAGTTAGAACGATGATGAAGAAATTTGGTTTTATGAACTTGAAATATTACAGAAAAACCAGCAAATGAGTAGACAATCAACAAGACAAAGTTAGACTAAGTTCGAACGATGATGAACAAAGTTTGGTTTTATGACTCTTAAAGACCTACAAATGAATTGAGAACAACGAGCCAAAGTTAGACCAAGTAAGAACGATGATGATGTAAATTTGGTTTTATGACCTTGGAATATTGCAGACATACCAACAAATGAGTAGTCAATCAACAAGCCAAAGTTAGACCAAGTTAGAACGATGATGATGAAGGTTGGTTTTATGACTCTGATGTATTAAACGGATACCAACAAATGACTTGACAACCCAAAGTTAGACCAACAAATAAATTGGGAACAACGAGCCATAATTAGACCAAGTTAGAACGATGATGAAGAAAGTTTGGTTTTATGACCTTGAAATATTACAGAAAAACCAGTAAATGAGAAGAGAATCAACCATCCAAAGTTAGACTAAGTTCGAACAATGATGATGAAAGTTTGGTTTTATGACCTTGAAATATTACAGAAAGACCAACAAATGTATAGGGAATCAACGAGCGAAAGTTAGACCAAGTTAGAACGATGATGAAGAAAGTTTTGTTTTATGACCTTGTAATATTACAGAAAAACTAGCAAATGAGTAGACAATACAAGCCAAAGTTAGACTCAGTTTCAACTACGATGAAAAAAGTTTGTTTTCATGACCTTGAAATATTACAGAAAGACCTACAAATGAATAGGGAATCAACGAGCGAAAATTAGACCAAGTTAGAACGATAATGAAGAAAATTTGGTTTTATGACCTTGAAATATTACAGACATACCAACAAATGAGTAGGGAATAAACAAGCCAAAGTTAGACCAAGTTAGAAAATGATGACGAAAGGTTGGTTTTTATGACCTTGGAAATATTAGAGGAAGAACAACAAATTAATAGGGAATAAACGAACAAAATTTAGAACGATGATGAAGAAAGTTTGTCTTTATGACCTTGAAATATTACAGAATTACCAACAAATGAATTGGGAACAACGAGCCCAAAGTTAGACCACGTTAGAACGATGAAGAAGAATGTTTGGTTTTATGACCTTGAAATATTACAGAAGACCAACAAATGAGTAGTCAATCAATAAGCCAAAGTTAGACCAAGTTAGAATGATGAGGAAGAATGTTTACATCTATAACCTTGAAATATTAAAGAGATACCAACAAATGAATTGGGACAACGAGCCAAAGTTAGATCAAGTTAGACACATTTCACAGATACCAACAAATGAGTAGAGAATCAACAAGTTAAAGTTAGACCAACAAATAAATTGGTAACAACGAGCCATACTTAGACAAAGGTAGAACGATGATGAAAAAAGTTTGGTTTTTTGACCTTGAAATATTACAGCCAACAAATGAGTAGGGAATGAAAAAGCCAAAGTTAGAGCAAGTTAGAACTATGAAATAGAAAAGATGATTATGAAGGTTGGTTTCATGACTTTAAACAATACAGAAAAACCAACAAATATATTGGGAATCAACAAACTAGAACGTTTGGTTTTATGACCTTATAATATTACATAAAAGCAACAAATGAGTACGGAATAAACAAGCGAAAATTAAACCAAGTTAGAACGATGATGAAGAAATTTGGTTTTATGACCTTGAAATATTACGGAAAACCCAAACAAATGAGTAGGGAATAAACAAGCCAAAGTTAGACCAAGACAGAACGATGATGAAGGAAGGTTGGTTTTATGACCTTGAAATATTACAGAAACACCAACAAATCAATAGGGAATAAACGAGCGAAAGTTAGAACGATGATGAAGAAAGTTTGGTTTTATGACCTTGAAATATTACAGAAAAACCAACAAATGAGTAGTGAATGAAGTTTGGTTTTATGTACTTGTAATATTTCAGATAAACCAAGAAAGGCATAAGGAAAATAAGCCAAAGTTAGACAATGTTCGAACGATCAGGAAGAGAGTTTGGTTTTATGACCTTGAAATATTACAAAGATACCAACAAATGAGTAGTCAATCTTTGACCTTGAAATATTGCAGCCAACAAATGAGTCGTAAACGAAGAAGCCACGGTTAGACCAAGTTAGAACAATGATGAAGAAAGTTTGGTTTTTTGACCTTGAAATATTACAGATATACCAACAAATGAGCAGATAATCAACAAGCTATAGTTAGACCAAGTTAGAACGATGATGAAGAAAGGTTAGTTTTTATGACCTTAAGCAACACAGAAAAACGAACAAATGCATAGGGAATCAACATGTTCAAACGATGATGAAGAAAGTTTGGTTTCAAGACCTTGTATGATTACAGATAAACCAACAAAGGCGTAAAGGAAAATAAGCCAAAATTAGACCATGTTTGAACGATGAAGAAAAAAGGTTGGTTTTATGATCTTGAAATATTACACAGATACTAACAAGCTAAAGTTAGACAAACAAATAAATTGGAAACAACGAGCCATAATTAGACCAAGTTAGAACGATGATGAAGAAAGTTCGGTTTTTTGACTTTGAAATATTACAGCCAACAAATGAGTAGGGAATGAAAAAGCCAAAGTTAGAGCAAGTTAGAACTCTGATGTAGAAAAGATGATGAAGAAGGTTGGTTCCATGACCTTAAACAATACAGAAGAACTAACAAATGTATAGGGAATCAACAAGCTAGAAAATTTGGTTTTATGACCTTGTAATATTACATAAAACCAACAAATGAGTAGGGAATAAACAAGCGAAAATTAAACCAAGTTAGAACGATGATGAAGAAATTTGGTTTTATGCCCTAGAAATATTACGGAAAACCCAAACAAATGAGTAGGGAATAAACAAGCCAAAGTTAGACCAAAACAGAACGATGATGAAGAAAGGTTGGTTTTATGACCTGAAAATATTACAGAAACACCAACAAATCAATAGGGAATAAACGAGCGAAAGTTAGAACGATGATGAAGAAAGTTTGGTTTTATGACCTTGAAATATTACGGAAAACCAAAACAAATGAGTAGTGAATGAAGTTTGGTTTTATGACCTTGTAATATTACAGATAATCCAAGAAAGGCGTTAGGAAAACAAGCAAAAATTAGACCATGTTAGAACGATGAAGAAGAAAGTTTGGTTTTATGTCTCTGAAATATTACAGAGATATCAACAAATGAGTAGTCAATCTTTGACCTTGAAATATTACAGCCCACAAATGAGTAGGGAATGAAGAAGCTAAAGTTAGACCAAGTTAGAACGATGATGAAGAAAGGTTTGTTTTATGACCTCGAAATATTACATAAAAACCAATAAATGAGTATGGAATGAAGAAGCAAAAATTAGATCAAGTTAGAACGATGATGAAGAAAGTTAGAACGATGATGAAGAAAGTTTGGTTTTATGACCTTGTAGTATTACAGATAAACCAACAAAGGCGTAAGGAAAAAAGCCAAAGTTAGACCATGTTAGAATGATGAAAAAGAAAGTTTGGTTTTATGACCTTGAAATATTACAGAAAGACCAACAAATGAATTGGGAACAACGAGCCCAAAGTTAGACACAGAACGATGATGGAGAATATTTGATTTTATGACCTCGAAATATTACGGAAAACCCAAACAAATGAGTAGGGAATAAACAAGCCAAAGTTAGACCAAGATAGAACGATGCTGACGAAATGTTGGTTTTATGACCTGGAAATATTACAGAAAGACCAACAAATCAATAGGTAATAAACGAGCCAAAGTCAGAACGACGATGAAGAAAGTTTGGTTTTATGACCTTGAAATATTACATAAAAACCAACAAATGAGTATGGAATGAAGAAGCAAAAATTAGATCAAGTTAGAACGATGATGAAGAAAGTTTGGTTTTATGATCTTGCAATATTACAGATAAACCAACAAAGGCGTAAGGAAAACAAGTCAAAGTTAGACCATGTTAGAACGATGATGATGAAATTTTGGTTTTATGATCTTGAAATATTACAGAAAGACCAATAAAATAATTCGGAACAACGAGCCAAAGATAGACCAAGTTAGAACGATGATGAAGAAAGTTTGGTTTTATGACCTTGAAATATTACAAGAAAAGAACAATAAATGTGGTGGGAATCAAAGAGCCAAAATTAAACAGAGGTTCGGACGATGATGATGAAAGTTTGGTTTTATGACCTTGAAGTATTACAGAGATACCAACAAATGTGTAGAGAATCAACAAGCTAAAGGTAGACCAAGTTAGATAGATGACGAAGAAAGTTTGGTTTTAACAAATAAACAGTGAATACAAGCCAAAGTTAGACCAAGTTAAAAAATGTTATAGAAATTTTGGGTTCATGACCTTGAAATATTATAGCTACGTCAACAAATAAACAATGAATGAACAAGCTAAAGTTTGAACGATTAGAAAGTAAGTTTGGTTTTATGTCATTGAAATATTAGAACTACAACAATAAATAAACAAGGAATCAACAAGTCAAAGTTAGACCAATTTAGAACGATGAGAAAGGAAGGTTGGTTTTATGATCTTGAAATATTAGAGGTACATGAACAAATAAACAAGGAATTAACAAGGAAAATTAAACCAAATCAGAACGATGTTAAAGAAACGTTGGTTTAAGGACCTTGAAATATTTGAGCCCCACTATCAAATAGAAAGTGAATGAACAAGTGAATGTTTGCGCAAAAAAATGTTAGACCAAAAAATACAGGAAATCAACGAGCCTAAAGTAGACCAAGTTAGAAAGATGATGAATTTTTGGTTTTATGACCTTGAAATATTAGCGGTAAACAGTAATCTACAAGCCAGAGTTAGGATGATAATAATGAAATGTTGGATTTGTGATGTTGAAATATTACAGATATACCATATATGATGTTGAAATATAAGAGCTATACTAACAAATAAACAGAGAATCAACAATAGACAAAGTTAGAACGATGATAAAGAAAGTTTGATTATATGACATTGAAATATTAAAATTGAAAGGTTGATCCTATGATCTTGAAATATCAGAGCTAAAGTTAAAACAAACATGAATATAGTTTGGTTTTATGACCTTGAAATATTATGGCTACAACAAATAAACAAGGATTCAAGACGACAAAGTTAGAGCGAGTTAGAACAATGACAAAGAAAGGTTGATTTTATGAACGTTAAAATATCAGAGCTAGACCAACAAATATGCTGGGAATAATCAAGCCAAAGTTAGAACAATAATATAGAAAGGTTGGTTTTATGACCTTGAAATATCAGATCCACGCCAAGAAAATAAGAAGGAATCAATAAGGAGAAGTTAGACAAAGATAGAACGATAATAAAGAAAGGTTGGATTTATGACCTTGAAATATTTGAGCTACACCAACAAATATAAGGGAATAAACAAGCCAAAGTGAATACAACCATAAAGAAATGTTGGTTTTATGACCTTGAAATATTAGATCCACGCCAAGAAAATAAGAAGGAATCCACAAGTCAAAGTAAGACCAACGTAGAACGATGATAACGCAAGGTTGGTTATATGTATATTACAGCTACGCCTCACAAATAAACAGGGAATAAACAAGTCAAAGTTAGACCAAGTTAGAATGATCATAAAGAAAGGTTGTTTTTTTACCTTGAAATATAAAAGGTGCACCAACAAATAAAAAATTACTCAACAAGCTACAGTTAGACCAAGTTAGAACGATGATAACGAAATATTGGTTAGATCAACAAATAAACAGGGAATCATCAAGCCAAAGTTAGAACGATAATAAAGAAAGATTGGTTTCATGGTCTTGAAATATTAAAGCTACACAAACAAATAAACAAGGAATCAAGAAGCCAAAGTTAGAACAATAATAAAGAACGTTTGATTTTATGACATTTAATATTAGAGCTACACCAACTAAAAAATAGGAAAGAGCCAAACTTAGACACAGAACGATGTCAAAAATATTTGGTTTTATGACCTAGAAATATCAGAGCTACACCAACAAATAAACGCGGAATCGACAAGCCAATATCAGAACAATAATGAAAAAAGGTTGGTTTTATGATCTTGAAATATTAGAGCTTCACCAACAAATAAACAAGGAATTAACAAGGTAAAGGTAGGCCAAGTTAGAAGGAAGATGAAGAAAAGTTGGTTTTATGACTTTGAATGAGCTGAGCTCTACCAACAAATACACAGGGAATCAACAAGCCAAAGTTGGACCAAGTTAGAATGATTTCTTTATGAAAGGTTGGTTTTATGACCTTAAAATATTTGAGCAAGACTAAAAATAAACAAGGAATCATTAAGTAAAAGTTACAACGATAATATAGAATGGTTGGTTTTATGATCTTGAAATATTAGATCCACGCCAACAAATTGAGAAGGAATCAACAAGAGAAAGGCACGACAAATATTAGAGCTTCACAAACAAATAAACAGGGAAACGACAAGCCAAAGTTAGCCCAAGTTAGAATAATAAAAAAGAAAAGTTGGTTTTATGACTTTGAAATATTAGCGCTACACCCCACAAATAAACAGGGAATAAACACAGTCAGACCAAGTTAGAACGGTCATAAGGAAAGGCTAGTTTTATGACCTTGCAATATTAGAGCTCTGCCAAAAATAAACAATGCTCAACGATCCAAAGTTAGAACTAGTAAGAACGACGATGAAGAAAGTTTGGTTTTACGACCTTTAAATATTAAAGCATAACCAAAAAATAAACAGGGAATCATCAAGCTAAAGTTAGAATGATAATAAAGAATGGTTCGTTTAATGACCTTGAAATATTAGAGCTACACCATCAAATAATCAAAGAATCATGAAGCCAAAGTTAGACGAAATGATAACGATGATAAAGAAGTTTCGTTTTAACACCTTGAAATATTAGAGCAACAGATAAACAGCAAATCAACAAGCCAAAGTTATACCAACTTAGAATATTAATAAAGAAAGGTTGTTTTTATGACCTTGAAATATTAGAGGTACACCAACAAATAAAGAAGGAATAAACAAGCCACAGTTAGATCAAGTTTGAACGATAATAAAGAAAATTTGGTTTTATGACCCAGAAATATTAGATCTACACCAAAAAATAAACAAGGAATCAACAAGCTAAAGTTAGACAAATTTAGAAAGATGATACAAAATTTTCGTTTTATGACCTTGAAATATTCGAGCTACACCAACAGATAAACAGGGAATCAACAAACCAAAGTTAAATTAAGTTAGAAAGATGATAAAGAAAGACTAGGTTCATGACCTTGAAATATTATTGGTACACGAATAAATAAACAAGGAATCAAGAAGCCATAGTTAGACCAAGATAGAAGTATTATAAAGTAATGTTGGTTTAATGACCTAGAAATATTAGAGGTAGACCCATAAGCCAAAGTGAGACCAAATTAAAAAGATTATAATGAATGGTTGGTTTTATGACTTTGAAATATAAGAGCTACACCAACAAATAAACAGCGAATCAACAAGCCAAAAATAGACCATGTTAGAAAGATGATTAAGAAAGTTTGGTTTTTATGACCTCGAAATATTAGAGATACATCAACAAAAAAAACAGGGAATCAACAAGCCTATGTAAGACCAACTTAGAAAAATGATCAAGATGGTTTTATGACCTTGAAATATTAGAGCTTCAGCAAAAAATAAACAGTGATTCAAGAAGCCAAAGTTAGACCAAGTTAGAAAGATGATAAAGAATGTTTGGTTTTATGATCTTAAAATATTAGTGCTATACCAACAAATAAAACTGGAATGAAGAAGCCAAAGTTGGACCAAGTTAGAAAGATGATAAAAAAGTTTGGTTTTACGACCTTGAAATATGAAAGGTACAACAGCAAATAAATAGGGAATCATCAATCCAAAGGTTGACCAACATAGATAATAAAGAAAGGTTGGTTTTATGACCTTGAAATATTTACAAATAAACAAGTAATCAGCAAGCCAATGTTAGACAAAGTTAGAACGAGTATAAAGAAAGTCTGAATTTTGACCTAGAAATATTAGAGGTACACCAATAAAAAAACATGGAATCTACGAGCCAAAGTTAGCCCATGTCCGAACGATGAAAAAGAAAGTTTGGTTTTATGACTTAGAAATATTTAAGGTACACCGACAAAAAAACATGGAATCTACGAGCCAAAGTTAGACCATGTCCGAGCGATGATAAAGAAAGTTTGGTTTCATGACCTAGAAATATTAGAGGTACACCCGACAAAAAACATGGAATCTACGAGCCAAAGTTAGACCATGTCAGAACGATGATGAAGAGAGTTTGGTTTTATGACCTCGAAATATTAAGGTACATCAACAGAAAAAAATGGAATCTTCTAGCCAAAACTAGACCATGTCAGAACGATGATAAAGAAAGTTTCGTTTTATGACCTTGAAATATTAGAGGTACACCAACAATAAGACATTGAATCTACGAGCCAAATTTAGACCATGTCAGAACGATGATAAAGAAAGTTTAGTTTTATGACCTTGAAATATTAGAGCCACACCAACAAATAAATAGGCTATAAGACCCAAGTACAATAATCGACACTCCGAATACTTAAAAACTCTTAAACCGAAACGGTTCGCGATGTAATAACAATAGAAACATCACACACCCAAACCACACCGAATAAGAAAAAATGAATATAGAAAATTTAAAGTGTGTTCCAATGAGTTGAGTGTTTGCTAAGATTCAAAAAATGATACTTGATACCTCCAAGCTTATCACTTAGCCTTATAAGGCACGGATCAAGTGTAAAACAGAGCAATCTAGGGGAAAAGAGTTGCTTCCTCTTCTATACCTCTTTACTTTACGTCTGAAAAGAAGACTCGATCACCATCGCTAAGAAATCAAGACTGGACAACAGTCAAGGCAGAAACTGAAAAAAAAGAAAAACGAATTTTTAACACCTATCTCAACGAACAACATCACGGAATTAAACGAATTAATCTATACAGGAACGTATAAAATCAACCACCTAATGTACATGGACGACATCAAACTGTTTGCCAAAAATGAAAAAGAATTGGAAGCTCTAATACAGGCAGTGAGGATATACAGTCAGATATAGGGATTGAAGCTGTCATAGAAAAATTCACCATGTAGATAAGGATGAGCGGAAAACGACACATGACGAAAGGAATAAAACTATCAAACCAAGAAAAATCAGAATGCTCGGAGAAAAGGAATTTTACTAATACTTTGGAATATTGGAGGCGGACACCAAACGTGGAAATGAAAGAAAAACTTAAAAAAAGAATACCTAAGGAGAATGAGAAAAACTACATAGCAGAAACCTTATTAAAGGGATAAATACCTAAGCTGTTTCCCTTGTAAGATACTTGGGACCATTCATAAAGTGAACTGGAGAAGAACTTCAACAAATGGACAAGAGAACAAAAAATTCATGACGATGCATAAGGCCTTACACCCAAGAGATGATGTAGACAAACTGTTTGTGTCAAGAAAAGAAAGAGGAAGAGGAATTACCAGCATTCAAGATAGCATCAATGCATCGTTATAACGACTAGAAGACTATATAAAAAAAGTGCGGAGGAAGACTGACTACAGCCACCAGAAACAACACAGACAACACAAGCATCAACAGATTGAAAATACACAGAAAACAAAAATGGGAAGAAAAACAACTGTATGGATATTTCAAGCGACAAACAAGCGATATTTCAGACGATAAAACTTGGACATGGCAAAAATGTAAAACCTTATTAGAGAAGCTGAACCTCTTCCGGTAGTACAGGGTGGAACGATAAGTGAGAGAAGGATACAAAGTCGTAGCACTCCTTCAGAAGCCAAGCCTAGGTCTCTTTGGACTTGTGGGCCGGCGCAGAGTCCTGCTGCCACACCCAGGGTCTGCCACCAGCCACCTGATTGCATCAGGGGATCGCCACACTCTTCAGCACACCCAGATACACTTTGGTGTTGACTTTCAAGCCGACTTCGAAGATGTGAGGTGGCATGATGTGGCCCTCACTTGAAACCACACCAAAGACCATAATCGTAGCCGGAAACTTTGTTTTCATCACCCTGGGCACGTTGAACCGCCCGGATTGGCATTTTGAGGGTGCTGGCAATGGTCCTGTTGTCATAAGTTGGATCGGTAGAGAGCATGAGTTGTACAGCGGCGAATCTCCGATCTCGCTCGTTGAACATTGTATCACGTTCAGACATGATAGAAGGCTCCTATCGCTCTTGGGATTTGTACACAACTGGCCAACTAGTAAATGGTCTGCAACAACAAAAGAAAACCGGTTTTCATTAAATGGAAATGGAATCATGTTGTCTTTTCTAGGGCGACAATTTAATCGTTCCACCCTGTAGCACAAAACAACAGTATAAGCAAGAATGGATAAGACGCAAGAAAATAGCCAGTGAAGATTATATGGTGATAGAGACGAAACGATCAATCAGATAAGCGAATGCAGTTAATTAGCCAAAAAAGAGTTTTAGACTAAACACGACTGGTTGGGTACGGTAATCCACTGAGAATTGTACAAGAATTTGAAGATTGACCATACGAATAAATGATATATACACAACTCAGAATCCGTCCTAGAAAATGAGTCGTAAAAATCCTCTGGGATTTTGAGATAAAAACGATCATCTTATCTCGGTTAGACGACCAGACCTTGTGATGGTCAAAAAAAAAAAAAAAAAAAAAAAAAAAAGAAGAGAACGTGCCGATTAGTGGACCTTGCCGTCCCGGCTGACCACTGGGTAAAACTGAAAGAAAGCGAAAAGAGAGATAAGTACCTTGACCTTGCGAGAGAAGTGAAAAAAAAACTATGGAACATCAAAGTGACAGTGATACCAATTGTAATTGGCACTCCTGTTACAGTTACAAAAGGATTGGTACAGAGACTGGAGGATTTGGAAATAAGAGAACAAGCAGAGAACATCAAAGCGATAGCATAATCAAGATCGGCATAAATACTGTGCAGAGTCCTGGAGACTTGAGGAGACTTGCTGTCACTCAGACTCCAATGAAAAACTATCAGCGAACAGTGGTGTGAAAACCTCATAAAATAGAAAAATAAT
Organism: Sepioteuthis lessoniana; assembly: GCA_963585895.1. NCBI lineage: Eukaryota > Metazoa > Mollusca > Cephalopoda > Myopsida > Loliginidae > Sepioteuthis > Sepioteuthis lessoniana. Next base: position 64,906,394 of record OY757934.1, read on the forward strand.
ATATATATATATATATATATATATATATATATATATATATAAAATAAACCAATGATATATATAAAATCAGAATCGGTCGTACAGAATAAAAATCAAAATCTCATGAACTTTTAAATTCAAGGGGATCGTACCACACAGGTTGAACAACCATTTATTCACATAATGAAAAATGATGTGAAAATTTATCAGACTATGAATGTTGCTTTTCTGGATAAGTTGGCGGGTAAACTTTTATGTTTAAAGATCACATTAGAATTTATTGTCTACTAAAATGAATCTATGCAAATTGTTATGGGAAGATATTTGGTTTGGTTTCTTTGTTTAATGTCATATCAACCTTTGTTGGTTATTTAATACCAAAGCTATTTTCCTAGAAGAACAGTAGTGGTACTATTTAACTCATAGCTAGGAGAATAAGGGGGTTCATACCTTTCCCAAAGATATTTGCCTGAAAGTGATCGTAAAAGCGGGACTGGAGTTCGAACTCGCTTACTACGATTCCGCAGTCTATCGCGTTAACCATTACACCTCGAGGACACCCCACGAAGATATTTAGAAATTAAGATTTAGCATAGAAAAATGTAAAGTACTATATAGTGGATCCAAAAACATTAAAGTTGAATATAAATTAAGAAACAAGGAAATCAAAAAAGTAAATGAGGAATGCGATCTCGGGGTTGACTTTGTTGATAAATTTAAAACTGACAATAATATTTTGCCGATTGTATCGAAGGCAAATGGAATAATTAATTGGATGGGTAGAAATTGGTAAATGATGTTTTAAAGACATAAAACCCAAATAACCTCCAATAGAATAACGTACTTAGGTCTGGACATCAGTGTATAAACATAAAAAATGGAGTGTAATATTGATGTTGGATGGCATACAAAGAAAACTACTGACCAAGGGTAAATGGGATGATTGACTGGATGGTTAGAAATTTTATTTCAAGGGTTGCAAATGTTGTTTTAAGAATATATAAAACCTTGATGAGACCTCATAGGGAATATTGTACACAGTCTTGGGCTCCACTGTTGAGACATGGAAATTGGAATGTAATATTGAGATTGGAAGGCATACAAAGAAGAGTGACAAAAATAATAAAAGAGTAAAAGATTACAGTTATAGGGGGAGATTTGAGAAATTGGGATAATTATCTTACAAGAAAGAAGAATGAGAGATGATCTAATTGAAGCTTTTAAAATTGTTAATGGATTTTTTAATTATAGTAAACATTTTTAAATATTTCTCCTTGAAATGGAAATTTCCTGTCAAAGCAAATTTCAAAAACTAAATTTTTAACCAATTGAATTTATTTGCTAATAGAGTAATAACTTTTGGAAAGAAATTGCCTAATTAGATCAAAAACAACAATAGTGTAAAACATTTGAAGATTGAATTGGATGATTTCAGAAATAATAATATGAAAACAAATTTAAGAGGGCATTTTTGGGAACTATCAGATGAATTACTTAACAGAATTTGATTTGTATATAGATATTGGTTTGGTTTAATTGGGTTTTATGGCATATCAACCATTGTAGGTTATTTAATGCCAAATCCTCTTCATACATATATATTGAATATATATGATTTGATGTGGTTTGATTTTATTGCATATCAACCATTGTTGGTTATCTAATGCCAAATCCTCTTCATACATATATATTGAATATATATGATTTGATTCGGTTTGATTTTATCGTATATCAACTATTGTAGGTCAATTAATGACAAATCCTCTTTATATATATTAAATATATATGATTTAGTTCGGTTGAGTTTAATGGCATATCAATCATTGTAAGTTATTTAGTGCCTAATCCTCTTTATACATATATATTGAATATATATGATTTGTAAACACATTTTGTTGATAACATTAAACGAGCCTTAGCTCATTATTTTGCTCTCTATTAAATGGTACCGAGTATTATTATGTATCACGAACAATTTAATGAAACATAAATCATTTGTTCATTGGCCGATAAATGATCAAACAATTCTATTTCTGATAATTCAATTAAGCATAAGTTTTTTCTTTGTACACAGTTTAAATGACAAAGAGTTTTATTTGACCCATAGAGTTGACCCTATCAGCTACTACTAACCCGGACCAAAGTGAACCTGGGATCAATGGCAATAAAGGTGTACTCCGCATTTCCCAAAGCCTCAGCAATAATGAAGCCTCAACATCAGATTTTTAGTATCATATAACAGGACATTCGTTGGGGTTGGGAATAAAAACATTGTTCTAATAGTGTATATGCTCAATTCAAAGATTTTTTTAAAAGTTGATATAAGAAGATTGTAAAAAAGTTAGATACCCAAGGAGACATAACAAACAACTTACAACAACGACGACAACAACAACAACAATAATAATAATGATAATAATAATAATAAGGATGCACACAATAACTTTTTTAGTATATTCACAATAAAATCTAAAGTCAAAATTTTTTGTGAATAATTTGGTTTATTTTGGTTTGGTTGGTTTTATGGCATATTAACCTTTGTAGGTTATTTAACGCCAAATCCATTTTATGTAAATAATCTGTTTTATTTATAACAATTCAGTTTAGCGTAAGTACACAGTTTAATTATCAAAAACATTCCCATTTCAAACTATTCAAGCAGTTATATGTAATAATTCAGTTAAGTGTAAATAGTGTTTTAATGTCGAAAAACAGTTCTATTTCAAATAATTCAGTTAAGCATAAGCACGCAGTTTAAATGTAAGTACGGTTTAATTGTCAAAAAAATTCTATTTCAAGCTATTCGGTTTACTCAAACAATTCATTTTAGCATGCTGTTAGTTCTATTTAACCCATAAATAGGGCCCTATCAGGTGCTACCACTCCGGGCCAGAGTGGACCTGGGTACGATGAAGGAGTACTCCGCAATCCCCAAAGCTCCAGCACTGCTGGAACCTCACCATCAGATTGTTTAGTGTCATATCCAGGACACTCATTGGGTGGTGGTGGTGGTGGTGGGGGGGGCTCTTGCTCCTCTGCAGAGAAGCAGTCGGTGTATTCTACAGCCCCAGCCGACAGGGCAAGTTAATAATTTGGTCCAAATTTGATGACTGTATACCGTATAATCTTGAGTACTGAAAAACTTCATAAAATGAGCGACCCCTAATTCTTCGCCACAAAGGAGTGTTTCATTATATTTTGTGTGTTATGAACGACCCCTGATTTTTGGCTTGGCTTGTCTACAAAAATATTTCTTTAACATCCAATGACATAAAAATATAATATTCAAAATCTTATGCTTGCTTATAAAACGACTGCAATGTGTCACGTGATGGCTCACTGAGACGAGGAGGTGGGAATGATACCCCCTCCGTTGAACTAAAATTATCTAGCAGTCAAAAAGTGACCGTTAGAAATGATTGTGGGTCACACAGATGTTTGCACCTAAGTGACCTTGGGTCGCCGGACATCGGAAGGGGAAGGAGAAAATGAAGCCAAATGATTGGCGGGGGACCCCAAACGGAAGTGGGGTTCCCTTCCCCTCAACGGAAGAAAAATACAAAAAAAAAAAACAGTTTTTGGACAAGTCTCGTGGCAGACGGACGATAGCCATTTCACTCCGGGCTAAAGACAAAAGACTGAGACATGAGAGACCTGAGTCTCTCAAGCCAGCATTAAAAGCAATACAAAGTCTACTAGCCCGTGAAAGAAGAGAAATTCTCCAGTGGAACCCCGTCAAAAAAATAAGATAAGTAACTTTGGGACATTTTCCCTTTACTCCCAAATTTTTGTTTACCACTCTCTCTCAATCTGAAAAAGGATAAAAGCCAAGAAAAGACATTTATATTCATGGACTATCCTATTATATATTTTTGACACTTTGAACATATATATGTATATAACCGTAGTAAAGAACTTATGTATTTTCATTTTACCATGTGGTCTATGTTATTATTCCATGCTTTCCTTTCAGCTTCTATTCGCCTTATATTATCTTGCTTAGAACTGTCCTCTTAATTCCTAAAGTATCACTCGGGAAATTGAGTTGCCGACTGTAGCAATATTAATATTATTACAACTAAGACCTATAGGCCCGTATTCTTCAATTATCGGAAGGGAAAGAAGTTTAATGGCCTGGTGGGTGTGTGATAGTGTGAAATTTTGGACCCCTTTGCCAGCGGTGGCCAGTCTGGCCCTATATTGTTCCCTCACGTAATATGCCAGTTCTTATCTGCCTGAGAAAAGAACTCTGAACAGGACTTATTTCTGTAGGGGATCAAGTGCCAACCTGCCCCGTCTTCACACGTGCGAAAATAAAGTCCCGTTTAGGGATTTTAGACAATTTTGCCGTCACAAATGCAATCAAAATCAATCCAATACCGTAAATGAACAATGTAGTCTAGACATTGGTGTAGCTTACTGTGTTTACTTGAATATTCGAAACATATTCAAATTCTACTACTGATTCACAAAGCCTTTTATGATAGAATAATTTGTACTCCGTTCGCCGATTATATTTCCTAAGACAATAACCGTTGCGTTTAGAGCACCTCTTGATATAAGCTCGAAAAAACAAAAAAAAAACCAAAAACAAAAAAAAAAAATGCATAAAAAGAAACAAAAACAAACAAACAAACAAAAACCCCATCATTGCTGGCGAGCTTCGAACAGACTTGAAGAGTCTTTCAAAGCGATTGTCAGGATTGGAAATCCGAGAAAGAATTTAAACCAAAAAGACGACGGCATTACTAAAATCAGCTTAGAAAACTCTGGAGAATCGAGAAGATTTATTGTCATTTAATCTCTAATGAAACCCACAATTTACGACTTGCGCGAAAATTCAATGTGTACAAATAATAATAATAATAATAATAATAATAATAATAATAATAAGAAGAAGAAGAAGAAGAAGAGGGAGAAAAAGTAGCAGAAAAGATAGCGAAATTGCTATGCAGTTGCTGGCATTACGTACGTATTGATTATTGAATAACTGGTTTTTGAGAACTTTCATATTCTTATATCGACTAAACCCCCCCCCATCAAATCACAACAACAAAAAGACAAATCCCTCCATCAAAAACAGAATCTTTGCACGTCGTTATCATGGGCAAGCGATAGCACAAGGAAACACTGTCAGAAAACAAACCGGTGGAGGTAATTTCTTTGCTTAATGGCATATTAACTTTTGTGGGTTATTTAATGCCAAAGCTATCCTTACGAAAGGATAGTAGTGAAACTATTTAATCTATAGCTGGGAGATAAGAAAGTCTATACCTTTCCTAAGAATTTTAGTTCGAAAGTGAATGTAATAACGTGTAATAACTCGCTTACTTCGAGTGATACCACTTGATAGGGTCCTATCTATGTGTCAAATAGAATTAAACGGTGTAATTATACTAAACTGAAGCGTTTAAAATAGAACTATTTTGACGTTTAACCTGCGTACTTATGCTAAACTAAATTGTTTGAAATAGAACTGTTTTGACAATTAACTATGTGTAAACAAAACTGTTTTTATACTAAAATGAATTGTTCTACTTATGGGTAAAATATGGTTCGGTTTGTTGGGTTTTATGGCATATCAACCTTTGTAGGTTATTTAACGTCAAATCCATTTCTATGTAAATAATCTGTTCTATCGAAAACAATTCAGTTTAGCATAAGTACACAGTTTAATGGTCAAAAACATTCCCATTTCTAACTATTCAAGCAGTTGTATGTAACAATTATGGGTAAAAGAGAATGTTTGAAATTTAAACTGGGTGCCAACAAATGACTTATGCTAAACTGAATTGTTTGAGATAAAATTATTTGATCATTTAACTGTGTGTAAACAAATGACTGATGTTTAAATGAGTTGTTAGTGGTACATGGCAATATTTGGTAATAATTACTTGTGTGCCAACGAATGAGTAATATTGAATCGATTAATTAGTGCTTACGAAACCGCATAGAACCCAAAGTAGACAACATCCTTAGGAAAAACCAAAACGGCTTCCGGAGAAATAGATCCACAACCTCACAAATACTGACCATCCGTAGAATCCTTGAAGGCGTTCGGGCAAAAAACTTACAGGCGACATTACTATTTGTCGACTTTACCAAGGCCTTCGATTCCATACACAGAGGGAAGATGGAGCAAATCCTACTAGCATACGGCCTACCAAAAAAAACAGTAGCAGCGATAATGATTCTCTACAGAAACACCAAAGTGAAAGTACGTTCACCAGATGGAGATACGGAATACTTCGACATTGTTGCAGGAGTACTACAAGGAGACACGCTAGCCCCGTACCTCTTTATCATCTGTCTAGACTATGTGCTTAGGACTTCGATCGACAAAATCAGAGAAAATGGCTTCGAGCTGACTAAGAGAAGAAGCAAAAGGTACCCCGAAAAAACAATCACGGACGCCGACTACGCTGATGACTTGGCGTTACTAGCGAATACGCCTAATCAAGCAGAGACACTACTGCATAGTCTGGAACGAGCCGCAGCTGGCATTGGCCTCCATGTCAATGCAAACAAAACTGAATATATGTGTTACAACCAAACGGGCAACATTGCCACACTAGACGGAGCCTCTCTGAAACTAGTAGACAAATTCACCTACCTAGGAAGTAGCGTCTCATCAACCGAAAAAGACATCGACACACGACTGACGAAGGCATAGACAGCTATCGAGAGGCTCTCGATCATATGGAAGTCGGACCTAACTGATAAAATGAAACGCAGTTTCCTCCAGGCAGCGGTTGTGTCGATACTGCTATATGGATGCACCACATGGACGCTAACGAAGCGGCTGGAGAGGAAACTAGACGGAAATTACACAAGAATGTTGAGAGCAGTATTAAACAAGTCCTGGCGACAACACCCCACGAGACTCCAACTATACGGACACCTGCCCCCATCACGAAAACTATACAAGTCAGACGAACCAGACACGCGGGACACTGCTGGAGAAGCAAGGGCGAGCTCATAAGCGATGTACTCCTGTGGACCCCCACATATGGATGTGCAAAAGTAGGACGACCAGCACGAACTTACATACAGCAACTATGTGAGGACACAGGATGTAACCCTGAAGACCTGCCGGAGGCGATGAATGATAGGGAGAAATGGCGAGAGAGGGTCAGGGATATCCTCGCTGGTGGCGCGACATGATGATGATGATGATAGCCACTTAATTGTCTTCAAACAAATGATTAATATTGAATAGAATCATTAGTGTTAGATAGCAATAATTGAAACAATTTAACTGTGTAGAAACAATAGCAATTCTAATATGCAAACAAATTAGTTCTAACTCATTTAAAAATGCAATAACCAAAAAAAACTAATCTCTTGTATATCATGTATATCTATTTAACTGTGTGCAAACAAATGACTGATGTTAAATTGTTACTGTTACATTACAATACTTGGAACCATTTAACTTTGTGCTAATGAATAAGTAATGTTGATAAGAGTAATTAGTGTTAAATAGCAATACTTGTAACCACTTCCCTGTGTGCCAACAAATAATTAATATCGAATAGAATTATAAGTCTTAGATAGCAATAATTGGAATCATTTAACTTTGGAGAAACAATAGCAATACTGGCGTGCAAGCAAATTTGTCCTAACTCATTTAAAAATGAAATTACCGACAATCTGATCCATCATATATATATATATATATATATATATATATATATATATATATATAAATAAATGTGTGCAAACAAATAGATGATGTTAAATTGTTACTGTTACATAATAATACTAGAAACCATTTAACTGTGTGCATTTAAATGAGATTAGGCTCGTTCAAAAATGTTCTGAAAAAATGTGTTTACAAATCATATATATTTGATATATGTATAACCTGGATTTTGCATTAAATTACCTACAATTGTTTGATATGCCATAAAACCAAACCAAACCAAATTATATATATTCAATATATATGAATAAAGAGGATTAGGCCTTAAATAACCTACAATGGTTGATATGCCATAAAACCCAACTAAACCAAATCATGAATATTTAATATATATGTATAAAGAGGATTAGGCATTAAGTAACCTATAATGGTTGATATGCCATAAAACCAAACCAAACCAAATCATATATATTCAATATATATGTATAAAGAGGATTAGGCATTAAATAAGCTACAATGGTTGATATGCCATAAAACTCAGCCAAACCAAATCATAAATATTCAATATATATGTATTAAGAGGATTAGGCATTAAATAACCTACAATGGTTGATATGCCATTAAACCAAACCAAACCAAACCAAACCAAATTATATATATTTAATATATATTCATAAAGAGGTTTAGGCATTAAATAACCTACAATGTTTGATCTGTCATAAAACTCAACCAAACCAAATCATATATACTTAATATATATATGTGTGTGTGTGTGTGTGTGTGTGTGAGTGTGTGTGTGCATGTGCGTACACGCATATGAGTGTGTGTGCGTGGAGCTGACTCGCAGCTTATGTGGTTTCAACCAAACCCGAGATCCGATAGATCTACTTTTTGAAACAAACACAACGCAAGCCGGGTGAGAGATCGGCAAGACGTCGAAACTGGGCAGACCTCCACTATAGATGCCAAATGATCAGCCGTAGTCACAAAAATATTATAATTCTAACTATTTATCAATTCCAGACGGTTTCATCTTTCCTCTCGTCCAGGGCTTTAAATCACTACATTGCCAATTTCGTGTGGACAACTCTTTGCAATAATAAAGTTTTATGACCCCTCAAAAACCCTTAAAATTCCCTTTGGAATCTGAAAGTATGGTTTCAACAACTGGACTTTAAATTATTTACATTTTTCGGACTATTGTCCTCATCTTTGTCGCCATGTTTATCACAACGTTTCGGCCGTTGTACGCTCCGGCCTTCTTCAGATGGTTGGAATGTCGAACTTAACACTTTATCATATTTACCCAACCCCTCCGCTCGGGCAGGGTATGACACAAGGTCAATTTTTTAAGCGGAGTTTAACAGGTTTGAATTCAGAGTTTTCCTTCTCCTAGACTAGTTGCCTCATCAAGGCTGAAGAACCTAGTCTGCCCTACTATTTACCCCTAGCTGGAGGGAGAATAATTGGATTCATACCTTTACCAAGGGTATTAGTGCTATGTGAAATGCAATCAGTCCAGGATTTGAGCTCGTGTCGCCGTGTCCAATTCCTGCGACGATAACCATTACACCACTTAACACTTTATTTCGCTTAACGGGGTAGACTGTTCAAGTTCCACGAGCCATGTTTAATGGATGTCAGTTATCAGTTATCTTCTGTTAATTTCCCCACTGCCTTCATTATAAACCAGTGCTCATATTGCAATTTTGCTATTATCATTGCATGATTTTTTTTATAATACTCAGAAATTCATAGACAGATGTCCTTAAGGACACATGGCACAATGGATAAAGGCGTTGGTTAGATCCAGTGACATACCCAAAGATTGTGAGTTCAATACCCGGTAGTGGAGAACTTTCAGAGGGGAAATTAACAGGAGATAACTGATAACTGACATCTATTAAACATGGATCGTGGAACTAGAACAGTAAGCGAAATAAAGGGTTAAGTTCGACATTCCAACCACCTGAAGAAGACCGAGGAGTACAACGGCCGAAACGTTGTGATAAACATAGCGACAAAGATGAGGACAATAGTCCAAAAAATGTAAATAATGTACATCTCAGAAATATAGGCAGAAAACGGAGCTTAATTTGCCGTCGGGCTAGTAGAAGGGATTCTGTAAAGCAAGTTTGTTGGTCCAACAGGTCTTATTCATATAAGTTTTAAAGTTTGATTGTGTTTGGTTTGGTTTTGTTGGGTTTTAAGGAATATCAACCCTTTTAGGTTATGTAATGCCAAATCCTTTTTATATAAAATATATGAATTGTAAACACATTTTGTTGATAACATTTTTAAACGAGCTTGAGCTCATTCTTCAGCACACAGTGTAACATACCCATGATACGGATATGTGAAATAGACATAGGGAATTTAAAAACACGAAACTCACGAAATTGGTTCAGGTACGAAACTTTTTATTACCTTTGACTTAAAGGTAATTCGACATGAAGAGAGAGAGACACAATCTTTCTATGCTGACTGCTTTTACATCGTCAGCTCTCAACCCAACCAACGCGCGGCGCCCGTAGCGCACAAAGTCGTCTGGCCTCGCCCAGGTCTCAATCTCCACTCTCTCGTTCGGAGGCAAGATATATAAAACGAAATCCCTCGGCAATTATATTACAACAGTTCAATGGTGTCAAGTATTTCTAACACGAATAATTTTATTTACTATAAATCATTTGTTTGCACCCAGTCAAATGGATTACATATATGTAAGAGATTAGTTTGTCGGTAATTTCACTTATAAATGAGTTAGAACTAATTTGTTTGTACACTAGTATTGCTATTGTTTCTACACAGTTAAATGGTTTTAATTATTGTTATCTAACACAAATAATTCTAATCAATATTAATCATTTGTTAGCAGTCAGTAAAGTGGTTACAAGTATTGCTATTTAACACTAATTATTCGCTTCTACATTTTTAATTCATTTGCACACAGGTAAATGATTCCAAATATTGCTATGTATCACTTACTATTCAATTAGTCAGTCATTTGTTTAAACACAGTCAAAGGGTCAAACAGTTCTATTTCAAACAATTCAATTTAACATAAGTCACTTGTTTGCACACTCTTCAATGACTTCAAATATTGTTGTCCAACACCGATAGTTTTATTTGCACACAGTTAAATGGTTTCAAGCATCGTTATGTAACACTAACAATTTGATTTAATATAATTCATTGGTTTGCACATAATTAATTGGTTAAACAGTTCTATTTGATCTATAGATGGGATCATATCAAGTGCTACCACACCAGTGAGAGTGGACGTAAGAGTAATGACAATGGAGGAGTACTCCACATTCCCCAAAGCTCTGAGGCTGGAGCCTCATCATCATATGATTTAATGTAATATCCAGGAAATTCGTTGAGGGGGAGTCTTACCCCCATGCAGAGATGCAGTCGGTGTATTCTACTTCTCCAGCCGACCGGGTTTAATGAGATCCTGAGAATAGGTCGTTAGTCAATTGACTGATTTTAACGGCATGTCAACTCGTCTTAGTTTATTTCATGCCTAGTGGTTGAGAATCTCGTTCATTGTTTCTTAAGAATTTTTGCATACGTTTATATGATATCAAGTATTCCAATCAAAGATGAATAGAGGAAGGGAGTCCTTGTGGCGTAGCGGCTAACGTGCTGGACCGCGATGTCATAGTAAGTAAGTTCGAACTCTAGTCCCGCTACTACGTTCACTTTCGGACAAATACATTTGAAAACGGTATGAACCTCTTTATCCCGCCTGCAAGGGGTTAAGTTGTATCGCTTCTGTCTTGGATTTGGCATTGAATAACCCATGAAGGTTGATATGCTATTAAACAAAAGAAACCAACCAAATAAAATACAAATAATTTGCACACAGTCGTTAGTTAGGCCATCTATTATCTCTTCGACAACTGCTTGATTGATTGAGTTTAACGGCATGTCAACCTGTCTTGTGTTATGTTATGCCTAGAGGTTAAGGAATCATGTTCATATTTACATTTCTGTCGGTGTTTCTTAAGAATTTTGTGGTGCGCAGTCCTATTGAATATATATAATTTTTAAAATTCTGTTTGACCCTTAGATGGGACACCAACAGGTACAACCATTCCGGGTCAGAGTGGACCTGGGAGTAATGGCAGTGAAGGGGTACTTCACATTCTCTTAAGCTCCAGGACTGGAGCTTCACCATCAGGTGCTTTTTAGTGTCATATTCAGGACACCCATTACGTGGAGGGGGTGTCTTATTCCTTTTCAGAGATGCTGTCGGTGTATTCTACAGCCCCAGCTGTCTGGGCTGTGTTTTATTTGAAAAATTTTGGCAACTTAATTTGGCTATAAAATTTGTAAAATTGGCAAAAAACACAAATTAGTTGTTTAAAAATGATTTAAATGGGAGAAATGAAAAAAGCAGGCGGGAGAGAGAGGGGGGGAGACAAACAATGGATAAACAAATAAAGACAGAAAATCCATATGTGAACTGTTCATTCTCTTCTAAGTCAATTCAAAAGATAATTAAATGCGTATATCATTTTTTTTTACATACCTCAAGCAAAAGAGGAAGAAAAGAAGGAAGAGAATAAACAGAAACAGACATTCGGAAGCCATGGTGATTGCGTTCTTATAGAAAAGGATTGATGAAGGAATACATGCGGGAAGATTTACAGTCTGTCTCAAGTTATTATGTAAATCAAATAAACTTCAATAACCCAAAAAGTTTTGAAACAATATTCCTAAACTCAATTTTCTGTCATTTCTAATTGTTAGTTTTTAATATATTTAGAATTTACAAAAAGGGAATAACTGAATTTATTATGCAGATTAAATTAATATTAGTTTAAGACTTCTGAAATCAAATAAAAACTATTTTTTTCTTTTTGTTCATTATATATTTTTAACCATGGCCTTATGTCACATCCAACTCATGCAGAGCGGTTGGTCAACACACACACACACACAGACATATATATATATATATATATATATATATATATATATATATATATATATATATATGTGTGTGTGTGTGTGTGTGTGTGTGTGTGTATGTGTGTGTGTTGAACCATGGGTAAAAGGAAGGGCTCTAACAACTGCTGAAAATTAAAAAAAAAACACTAAGTTATTGAGTTAGGGTATGTCATTTTTGGAGAAATAAAAGAAGCTTATCGGACGATAAAGAAGGTTGTTGAAAATATAACTAAGTTGAGAACTCGAAAGAAAAGAAAAGGCTTTAAGAACTTGTTTCCTCAAGATGAACTTAAACTAAAGCTAATTATAGCAGAATAACCTCTTTTGACCGACGCTCAGATCTTTGAAAAGGCTGGAATTGAGGGAGTCAAGAAGGACAAAAAACTGTAGAATACTTTGTGAATTGGGATCTGTAAAAAATTCTCGATTACAACTTCATCTCACAAAAGTAAATGTTTCAAAGGGTCAGAATTGGGCCAAGAAATACATAAAGATTGACTTTCCTAAAGTAATTTTCCTGAACGAATCTCGAATGACATTTGATGGACTCGATGGACAGGCCAAAGGATGGATTTTACTGAATTTAAACGCGCCTGTCGCTAAAAGAAGGTAACAAGGAGGTGGTAGTGTGATGACATAGGTTAGAATTATTGAACCATTTACAGTCGATGAAGGAGTTAAACTGAACAGTACTAACTATTGCGATTTTATGGACTTTCTTTCTTTGCATTGTATAAGTCATAGTCTCGCAGTTTCTCGGTGAAGTGTGTATTTATACACGACAATGTTCCTCCTATGTATCTAAGCTCACCCATGAATTCTTTAAACTTAAAAGATTTACTGGAGAGAAGATAGTGGAAGGGCCATCATCTAGTCCTGATTTTAATCTGATCGAAAATCCGATCTGATTACGCTCAATTGTGAAGATGAAAATATATAAAGGAGGCAAACAATATAACAGTAAAGTAGACCTATGGGAAGCAATTAAAATTATCATGTCGGAAACTGAACTTGCTAAATTAGAAAGATAATAAAATCAATAGATGATTGATTACTGGATTTATTGATGATAAGGATCACTTTATTAAAATGTAAAGGATTCAAAGAATTATGATATGTTTTAGCTATTTGTTCTGTTAAAAGTTTTGAATAATTTTTGATGATTTTATTACCTTTTTATTGAAGTAAAATGAGCTTATTTGGTTTTGCCTGATAAATTTAGATGGTAGCTTTTTAGAATACGTCAAATTTAGATGGTAGCTTTTTAGAATACGTCAAATTTAGATGGTAGCTTTTTAAAATACGTCAAATTTAGATGGTAGCTTTTTAAAATACGTCAAATTTTGATGGTAGCTTTTTAGAATACGTCAAATAATTTCAATAAAACAATGATTCAACCAAAAATTTTTAACTCGGTCTTTATTTTGATACATTGATTATTTAAAATTTGTTAATTTTTTTCTAACCAAATTCGAATTACTGAAGTTTATGAGATTTGCTTTATAACTTCAAACAGGGTGTAGATAGATAGATAGATAGATAGATAGATAGATAGATAGAAAATAACCAGAAATAGGCAGGCAGATAGGTTGGTGGGTAGGTAGGTAGGTAGATTGACCGATATAGAGATAGATAAAAACAGATAGAAAGGAAGCAAGAATGGAACATAGAGATAGACAGATATATATACAGATAAATATATATTCTGATAGATAGATAGATAGATAGATAGATAGGTAGATAATCAACGAAGATAGGTAGGTAGGTAGATCCTATTTACCAACCCCTCCGCTCGGGCAGGATATGACACAAGGTCGATTTTTAAGCGAAGTTTAACAGGTTTGAATTCAGAGTTTTCCTTCTCCTAGACTAGTTGCCTAACCAAGGCTGAAGAACCTAGTCTGTCCTACTATTTACCCATAAGTGGAGGGAGAATAATTGGATTCATACCTTTCCCAAGGGTATTAGTGCTATGTGAAATGCTATCAGTCTCGTCCAAGATTTGAACTCGTGTCGCCGTGTCTATTTCCTACGACGATAACCATTACACCACGGGCACCTCCAAAGCTCTTTGCTTCGATGTGGCACAAGGCCGAATGAATGGGGCGCCCAATGAGACACGAACTCACTCGTGTAGGTTTGCTAGTCTAGCTTGCTAACCGTTACACCACCAGAGGTAGGTAGGTAGGTAGTTAGAGAGGGAAGGAGATAGACCGATATGGAGGTAGATAAAAAGATAGAAAGGAAGCAAGATTGGAACATAGAGATAGACAGATACATATACAGATTAATATATATTCTTATAGATAGATAGATAGATAGATAGATAATGAACAGAGGTTTGGTTTGGCTTCTTTGTTTAATGGCATATCAACTCTTTTTAGGTTATTTAATGCCAAAGCCATTCTCCTAGAAGAAGAGTAAGGGTACTATTTAACCCATAGCTGGAAGGATAAGGGGGTTCATACCTTTCCCAAGGGTATTTGCCCGAAAGTGAACGTAATAGCGCGACTGGAGTACGAACGATAATGAACAGATGTAGATAGGTAGATAGGTAGGTGGGGGGGAGATTGGCCGATCTAGAGATAGATAAAAACAAATAGAAAGAAAGCAAGATTGAAACTTAGTGATTGACAGACAGATATGAACATAATAAAATAAACTGGTGGATAGGTAAATAATAGACAGAGAAAGATTGAAAGATGGACGTAAATATACTGATTGATATGAAAAGACATAGAAATAGAGATACTAACAATAAATAGATGCTGACAAGTAAGTAATTTGAAACGATAAGTCCATAAAGATATATATATATATATATATATATATATATATATATATATATATATATATATATATATATATATATATATATATATATATATAAAGATATTGAGATAGAAATGAACAAAATGAGATTTAGATTGACCTGGATAGATATAAACAAGTTTAGATGGATACATAAAGATATATATATATATATATATATATATATATATATATATATATATATATATATATATATATATAGAGAGAGAGAGAGAGAGAGAGAGAGAGAGAGCGTGAAATAGATATAAACCGGACGAGAAAAATATCAACAGAGTAAAACTGAAAGATATAGACAAGTAGAAAAACAGGCATATATATACATATATAAGAACAGCTCTAGATGCATAGATACAAGGACAGAGATAGATATGAAAAGACTGCATTTACATCTGAACGGTTCGAAAAAGACGCATTTAAAATAAATCAACAGGTGAAATTCTTGCGACAAAAAAGAATAAGAATAAAAAGAAAAAATAAAATGAATAAAAAAAAATCGAAAAACCATGAAAGAAAAAAAGATAAATGTAAAAGAGAGGGAAAAAATGAAAAAAAGATGAAAAAAAGATGAAACGTAAAAAGACAGAATATAAAGAAAAAAGAAAGATAAAAAAAGAGAGAAATAAGAAAAAAGTAAGAAGGAAAATGAAAAAAAATGAACCAAAGAAAAAAAGGAAAAGATAAAAAAGAAAAAGGATAATAGAAAAGAGATGAAAAGAAAAAAGATAAAAAGAATATAGAAAAAAAAAGAAAAAATGGTAAGAAAAAAAGAAAAAAAAAGAAAAAGGGAAAATGAAAGAAAAAATAAAACTAAAAAAGAAGAAAGAAAAAGATAAAAAGGAAAAGGAAAAAGAAAAGAGATGAAAAGAAAAATATAAAACTAAAAAAGAAAAAAGAAATAATGAAAAGAAAAAAAAAGAAAATGTAAAACGAAGAAAGAAAAAGAAGAAAAGAAAAAAGAAAAAGCTAGAAAAAATGAAAAAAAGATGGACAAAGACGAAAGTAAAAGAGACAGAATATAAAGAAAAAGGGGGAAAAAAATTAAAAGAAAAAAGAAAAAAGAATAAAAAGGAAAAATAAAAAGTAAAAAGATAAAAGTAAAGAGATGAAAAGGAAAAAGATAAATAGAAGAAAAAAAGGAAAAAGGAAAGAAAAAATGAAAAGTAAAAAGAAAAAAGAAAACAGATGAAAAGAAATAAAAAAAGAAGAAAAGAAAAAGGAAAAAGGAAAAAAGACGAAAAGAAAAAAAAGAAAAAAGAAAAAGGAAAAAAGGCAAGAGTTGAAAAGAAAAAAGATAAAAAGAAAAGAGAAAAGAAAAAGAAAAGAAAAAAGAAGAGAGAAAAAGATGAAAAGAAAAAAGAAGAAAAGAAAAAAGAAAAAAGGAAAGAGATGAAAAGAAAAAAGAAAAAATGAATAGAAGAAATAAAAAACAAAAGAGATGAAAAGAAAAAAGAGAAAAAAGAAAAACGAAAGAAAAAAATGAAATGAAAAAAGTAAAAAAAGAAAAGAGATGAAAAGGAAAAAGATAAAAGGAAAAAATAGAAAAAAGGAAAAAAAAAATGAAAAGAAAAGATTAAAAAGAAAAGATACGAAAAGAAAAAATAAAACGAAAAAAAAAAAAAAAGAAAAGAAAAAAGTAAAAAAGGAAAGAGTTGAAAAGAAAAAAGATATAAAGAAAAAAAACAGGAAAGAAAAAGAAAAGGAGCAAGAAGAAAGATAAAGAAGAAAAAAAAGGAAAAAGAAAAGAGATCAAAAGAAAAAAAGAAAAAAGATGAAGATGAAAAGAAAAAAGGAAAAAGAAAAGAGATCAAAAGAAAAAAGGAAAAAGAAGAAAGTTAAAGATGCAAAGAAAAAAGGGAAAAGAAAAGAGATCAAAAGAAAAAAGGAAAAAGAAGAAAGATAAAGAAGAAAAAAAAGGGAAAAGAAAAGAGATAAAAAGAAAAAAGGAAAAAGAAGAAAGATAAAGATGAAAAGAAAAAAGGAAAAAAAAAGAAATCAAAAGAAAAAAGGAAACAGAAGAAAGATAAAGATGTAAAGAAAAAGAAAGAAAAGTGATGAAAAGAAAAAAAAGGAAATTGAAACCATGTTTAACCGAATGGAAGATTATTGAATATAAACATTTGAGAATAATTCAAATCAATATATTTTAAATAAGAATAAATAAATGGTTTGGCTTTTATTTCAATTTTTTATTCGTCAGAGCGGAGATGGAAGAGGCTGATAGACAGACTGGAAGGCAGGTGGATTTTATATTACTTGTTGGATGATCGAATCAATATTGGGTAAATTTAAAAAGAATGATATGCATATACCTTTAAGAAACATACCAAGCCCAAGAATGAAAAAAAAAAAAAAAGGAAAAAAAGGAAAAACAATGGGAAAGAAGAAGTGAAAGAAATGGATTGATTTGGTGGGTTGAAGCAATTAAAAATAGGAAAGGGTTGATAGAGAGGGACGGACGAGCGGACCAATAGAATGGAACAAGAGAGCGAGGCGTGTACGGGTGTTGGTTGATCAAAATTTGAGGGTGGAGTAAGAATAATGTGTGAGTTGTAAACTAGAAGAAACGAAAGAAGAGAGAGAGAGAGAGAGAGAGAGAGAGAGAGAGAGAGAGAGAAAGAGAGAGGGAGAGAGAGATTTTGACGAAGAATGAGTGAGGAAGCTTTGAGGAGAGGTAAGAGGTATAAATGTGCACGGGTAAATGTTGGTTGATGCTTCAAAAGCCTTTTGTCTCAATGCAAGTGGTAAGGAAATAAGAGAAAGAGTTGCACGATGGGACGGGTTGGCAGATAGAGAGAGAGAGAGAGAGAGAGAGAGAGAGAGAGGGGGTGAGAGAGAGAGAGGGCGAGAGAGAGAGAGAGAGGGTGAGAGAGTGAGTGAGAGAGAGTCTCGTACCTTTCTGTTTTGGACTTAGTTGTGGATATATTTGGTGACCTAATTCGGATTAAAGATGGCCCATGGTGAACCCTGAACGCTGCCGAGGTCGCGCTCCGTCTGGAAGGGAAACAGTCGAAAAATCCACAACAATATTTATATATTTGTAAAAAGTGCACAAAGCGCGTCTATATGTATATTTATTTACGTGCGTGGGCGTAAAATTTTAATACAGAAAAGAAGGAAACGTTCACCTCTCAATACTGCTCCCGACAGCCAAGTTATCAGGGCCGGACTTATAAGTTCTAAGCCAGATGTGCCCAATACATCAATTGCAATCAACCAGTAGATGGCATTCAGGGTCAGTCATCTGGGTAAGGTTGTGACCATAGATTTATTTAATCGTATTTTGCTGTAAGGTTGTTTTTTTTTGTTTAATGGCATATTAACCTTCATGAGGTATTTAATGCCAAAGCCATCCTTGTAGAAGGACTGTAGTGGTACTGTTTAACCCGTAGCTTGCAGGAATAAAGGGGTTAATAAATTTCCCAAGAGTATTGCCCCGTCGGCAGGGGCTGTAGAATACACCGATTGCTTCTCTGCAGAGGTATAATACCCCCCCACAATGAGTATCCGGGATATGACACTAAACAATCTGATGGTGAGGTTTCGGTAATGTGGGAACTTTGGGGAATGCGGAGGGCCCTTTCATTGCCATTGGTCCCAGGCCCACCCTAGCTCGGAGTGGTAGCACCTGATAGGGTCCCATCTATGAGTGAAATAGAAGTAAACTTTGTACTTATGTTAAACTGAATTGCTTGAAATTGACTGTTTTGACATGTAAACTGTATACTTCATTTAAACTGCATACTTATGCTAAACTGAATCGTTTGGAATAGAACTGTTTTGACATTTAAACTGCGTGCTTGTGCTGAGCTGAATTATTTGAAATGGAACTGTTTTTGTATGCTAAACTGAATTGTTTGAAATAGAACTGTTTTAACATTTAACTGTGTGTAAACAAAAACTATACTTATACTAGATTGAGTTGATTGGATCAGAACTGTTTGACTAAACTGAATAGCTTGAAATAGAAATTTTTTACCATGGAATTGTGTACTTATGCTGAACTGAATTGTTTGATAAAGAACTAACTATTTGAATAAAAATAGATTTGGCATTAAATAACCTACAAAGGTTGATATGCCATAAACCCAAACAAACATGAAATGAACGTAATAGCGCAACTTGGTTTCAAACTCCTTTACTTTGAGGCCGCTGTCCATTGCGTTGGTCACTTCACGCAGTGATCGAAAGTACGCGAACATATATCCGATATATAAAGTATACTCAGTACGTATATGAATAGATATATTTAGCATTTTTCAATACAGATAGATCATTCTTATCTGATTATTTAAATAGGAGTTCACATGCCGAAATATTGCGTTCACTTTAGCCCTAAGCTTTATAAAAGTTGAGACCCTTCTCTAAGATCCTTTTATATCAATGTTAATAATAAAGAATATATATATATATATATATATATATATATATATATATATGTGTGTGTGTGTGTGTGTGTGTGTGTGTGGAAAATTAAATCAAACTCTTAAAAACTGGTTTAGAGGCGCGATATTTCGTTCTTTTATTACAATTTTAATTTTTAAGAACTTTCTCAAACTCTTTGAGAAAGTTCTAAAAAATTGTAGCGTAGTAAATAAAAGAACGAATATCGCGCCTCTAAACCGGTTTTTAAGTGTTTGATTTATCTAACTTTCCACACACACACACACACACACACACACACACACACACACACACACACACACACACACATATATATATATTCAACTTTCTGCATATTTTTATCATATTGACAGATTCAGTTAAATCTATCATTTCAACTCACACGCGTGAACACACACACACACACACACATATATATATGTGTGTGTGTGTGTGTGTGTGTGTGTGTGTGTGAGAAGGAATGAAATGAATATATGTAGAAAGAAGGAAACCAACGAAAGGTATATATTGGTGTAGTTTGATGAGTTATTGTTTGTTTTATTTATTTTAAAGCCAACGTGTTTCGATTTCGATTTCAAAATGTTTGAATACAAAAACATTCTATTAAAATTGATTTAAGTGTTAGAAATGAACAAAAAAAAAACTTCTTTTGCCTTGTCGATGACTTCCGACCGATATCTATCTATCTATCTATCTATGTAAAGCTAGGAGCAGAGACGACCGACGCCATTATTTATCTTCTATTAATATATATATATATATATATATATATATATATATATATATATATATATATATATATATTAATCAAATATAAAATTAAAAATAAAATTCCTCTATTATATATATATATACATATATATATAATTCTTACAAACTGTGGCATTGTCAGTACTATTGTATGTCTGCACCATTTGAATTCTAACCAAACGCCTGGAGTAAAAGCTAGATAGGAACTGTGCAAGAATGCTGCGTACTATCTTGAAGAAGTTCTGGAAATAAAACTTTACAAAACAGTAGCTGTACGGCAACTTACCTCCCTTCTCACAAATCATCCCAGTAAGTTGACGAGCAAGACATGCTGGGCACTGCTGTAAAAGCAGGGACAATCTCATAAGCGACGTTCTCCTGTGGACTCCTACACATGGACACACCAGTGTTGGCCGCCAAGCAAGATCTTACATCCATCAGTTTTTTTTGTCGACATTGAATACCGTCAGAATGACTTGTTAAAAGTGATGGCCGATAGGGACGTATGGCGAGAGAGAGTAAAGGAAATCCGCACAATTTGTATGATGATGATGATGATGATGTAATCCTAATTTTTTAACCACGACCATCATAATCATCATCAAGATATACCCACAGCACCTATTCCCTTTGACTCTCTTGTTATCCGTCTCTGTTGGTCATTGCTCTCTATAAGTTGTTTAGACGGCACCCACTGTCCAAACGGAGTTGAAGAATATAAATTTTTGCAAGTCGGCTAATATTGGGTCACTTATATGTTCGTCCTTGTTTCTTCATCTGTGCCCGGCTTCTTGTCCGTCGTACTTGAATGCATTGCGAGATGGAATGTAAGCGGCCGTACAACTGTTGTTTTGCTGCGTGTTGTTTTTGTTCCATATTCCCAATTAACGCTATGTGCGAAACGGACATATAATGTTCATAACGATAGAACATAGGAATCTCGGAATTTGAAAACACGTAACGACTTCTTGTTCAGGTACGAAACCTTTTTATTAACTTTGAATTAAAGGTTTCGACGTAAGAAGGAGAGACACAATCTTTTATGCTGTCTTATTCATTTGGACCCCATCTCGTGCGGCCCCCATAGGGCGCAAGTTCGCCTCGATTCTACGAGCTCCAAAAATCGATCCTTCTCGTTTGGCGTCTAGTACCCGACTCTTTCTCTCTTCAAATTCTCACACGAACCTCCGCGCGCTTCCGGTGCGTGACGTCACCTGCACCCTGTCACACCGTTTCGTCTCGGACTATTATGACATCTGAGTGACACCTCCATCCGCCCGCGTGCGCCTACGTTAACACCTGCCTCAATGTTGCACCGAAGTAACCCATGTGCTGAGCCGAAAGGTTCTCAGCCTAATTAGACTCAAAGGCATGAACCGAAATCCCTCAGCTATTATATAACATTTTCAAGATATTTTTTTAGTTTGGTTTCTTTGTTTTATGGCATATCAAACCGTCGTGGGTTGTTTAAAGCAGAAGACATCCTTGTAGAAGAACAGCAGTGATACTATTTAACTAATAGCTGGAAGGATAAGGGGATTCATACCTTTCCCAAGGGTATTAGTCCGAAAGTGAATGTAATAGCGTAACTGGTGCTTGGACCCACTTACTTCGAGGTTGCAATTCGACCATTACGCCTCTTACTTTTTCTTTTATCTCTGATTTTATCTTTGATTATGTTAGATATGAATATTTAAGATAATAAAAACAGATACCCTTCAGAAATAACAATACAAAAATTGTCAATAAAAACGTATAATCTAATCAATCATAAACCGTGTCGAGATGATTGCTTATCAGCAGTATTAAAAGAAACGTCCTATTCGCTGTCCCTCCTATTTTTTCACACGTTTCTCCAAACTAATAACAGCAGGTAGACATAATTAAGGGTTTGGCGTGAATACGATATTTATCATTGGATAAACACGCACTCCCAACCTGTCATGACACCAAGTTCTAATCTGCATTACTTATCATATTTACCAACCCCTCCGTTCGGGCAGGATATGACACAAGGTCAATTTTAAGCGGAGTTTAACAGGTTTGAATTCAGAGTATTCCTTCTCTTAGACTAGTTGCCTTAACAAGGCTGAAGAACCCAGTCTGTCCTACTATTTACCCTATGGAGGGAAAATAATTTGATTCATACCTTTCCCAAGGGTATTAGTGCTATGTGAAATGCAATCAGTCTCTGCATTATTTATTGTCTCTTATTTCAATCATCTTATCAACGTGGCTTAGAATACACTGATTATTTCCTCTGAAAGAGAGTAAGACCCCAGTCCCTAAAAAAAGAAAGAGATGTCCTACGTATGATGGTGAGTTATGGAGACCAAGGGACTATGGAATATCCTTTCATTGCTATTAAACCCAGATCCACTCACAGTGGTCATGGCTGTTAGGGTCCCATCGAAGGGGTCAAATAGATCTGTTTAAAAATTATTCGTATTCGATAGTACCGTGTGTAACATCCCCCCCAAAAAAAAAATCAAGAAATAAATATACAAAAAATATAAATATTATGAACGCAATTCCCTGATGTCTGGGCATAATAGATCCCTAGATGGGTTGATATGCCGTTAAAATCTATTGCTTATAATCCTTTTATTGAGAATTGTCGGAGTTGGTGCTGGAAAAAAGCTTATCAAGAATCAAGAATGCAACGCACAACGAGAAGTATTTAGGCCAACTAGCACGTACTACTAAAATATTGCAAAACTTTTGACTCATCTCAGAATAATGAGTTTTTGTTATTTATTTAGTTTTGCTTTGTCTGATACGGTCTACCTCGGAGTAAAACATTTTGTGAATCACAATTCGACAACTTCAGACGCTTTTGTCGAGGTCGTTGAGGCGACGAACCACAGAATCCAAGGTTGAGGCCAAACCCAGCTGACCTGATCATCAAAGTTCTTGCAATCCGAGCGAAATTTCTTGAACCATTTGGTTACTGTACTCTAGTCTATTGTTTGCCCAGTCGGCTTGGGCTGTAGAATACACCGACAGCTTCTTTGCAGAGGGGTTAAACACCCCCAAAGAGTGTCCTGTTATGACACTAAAAAATCTGATGGTGAGGTTTCAGTAATGTTGAAGTTTTGGGGAATGCTGAGTACCCCTTCGTTGTCATCGCTCCCAGGCCTGCTCTGTCCCGGAGTGGTAGCACCTGATAGGGTCCTATCTATGGGTCAAATAGAATTAAACTGCGTACTTATGCTAAACTGAACTGTTTGAAATAAAACTGTTTTTAACATTGAAACTACTTGTGCGAAACCGAATTGTTTGAAATAGAACTGTTTTGACATTTAACTGTTTCTGAACAAATCTATAATTATACTAAACTGAATTGTTTGAAATTTAATTCAGCGTTAAATGATCCGAAAAGGGTTGATACGCCGTAAAACCAACCAACCAACCAACCAACCTAATCAATTGCGCCATCACCTTTCGAACAACAAATGACAGTTGCTTCAGTGGAGCTATGGCACAGTTTAAACTAATAAAGCAGAAGTTCCTGAAGTTGACAACGTTGCACGTTCATCTGTGTGGCTTTTAAGTCACACACGGAGTGAAGCAATACACAACGTGTCAGCGCACCAAGTATCACTATACTGCCAACAACAGCTTTTACCTACCACAGCTTGAAACTTTTTCGGTCACGTGATATGGGAGAAGAAAACTTGCACGTACTACTAAAATATTGCAAAACTTTTGACTCAACTGAGTATTTTGGTAAACTCGGAAAACTTTTGACTTAAACGAGTATTTAGGCAAACTAGCACGTACTACTAAAATATTGCAAAACTTTTGACTCATTTCAGAATAATGAGTCCTTGTTATTTATTTAGTTTTGCTTTGTCTGATACGGTCTACCCCGGGAAAAAAATCCCCCGAAAGGCGCTTCCAGAAAAAAAAAAAAAAAAAGAAAAAAGAAAAAAAGACCCCCCTCCCCGCAACAATGAGAAAAAATATCTCCCAAATTCTGAAGATTTAATTATTTTCTTTTCATTTTAACTCGTGCTTGCACTGCAAACTGACTCATCGTTGTATACACGCCCACAATGTAATATCATTTGCTAATTGCTTTTACTTAACACAGACATAGCCTTCAAAACACAATTTAAATTGACCTTTATTTGACCTTCCGAACTGCATGATGGGTAACGGCAAAATCAAACTCAAAATTTTTAAATAAGTCTTCTATTCAGCCAACATACTGTTACATACACATTCAAGGTACATTCTAAACAATTCCTACTCTAGATCGTTCTAATATTATAATACTTTAATATATCATATTATCATTGTTCTGATATTATAATATCATTATATATTATATTATATTATTATTATATATATATTATATTATATGTGCTATATATCATAATCTTAACTTGACAATCAGCCAGCTCCCATTTCCTCTCTTCAATTCATTTCGCTTTCAGTTCTTTCTGTCAGTCGATCGCTTCGTCTCCCTCTTTCGTGTCGCCATTTTTGTTATTGTTCGTTGTCATCTATTTTCATCTCCCGTTGTTCTGAGTCCTTTTCTGCTGAAAAAAATGGTGAATAACAGCGCGACCACATTTTGATGTGCTCGTTATTATTCCTTAGCGACTTTTACTTTGATTTCCTGCTGCAGCCTAAACAGAATTAATGATTAGAACACAGATGGAATATTTCAACCGCTCACATTGAGCATCTCTCACTCACTGACTTGTGTCTAACTCTAGCGATCTGATTTTGGTAACCTGATTGAAATCATCCAATTAGAGTTGTGGTCTCAGATTGACCTCAAGTTTAATAGCTTTCCATCATACTGATCGACACGCTGTGTTTTTCCACGCTTTTAACGGTTCAAGAATTAATTTGAATGCTACACTACATGTCAATGATATATATCACTGATCTATTATGCAACAATATAAATGTTGCTATATCATTAATATCATAATCATCATCAAGGTGTGACGACAAAACAGTTTCCATTGACTCTCTTTCACCACCAGTTCTTATTGGTCATTGCTCTTGGTAAGTCGTCTAGACGGCACCCAGTATCTGTACGTAAATGCGAGTTTTTGCTGGTCGGCCAACTCTGGTGTGTCCATGTGTAGGAGTTCATTAGTAAAACGTCGCTAAGGAGCTCGTCCTTACTTCATCATGTCCGGCATGTCTTGCTCGTCTTTGGTAGTTTGAGAGATGGGAGGTAAGTGGCCGTGCAGCTGCTGTTTTGTGGTGTGTTGCTTTCAGGATTTGTTCAAAATTGGACGCAGCATCCTTAAACTTTCTTTTTTTTTTTTAATTCCGGGAGGAGGTATCCTCATTTTTTTCCTTCTTTCCGTGATTCTTTTCATAAACAACGATTAGAAAACTCCATGGAGATTTTAAACATTCAATCCCGTCTGTCTCTAACATATCTTGGACTGCATCCGCCACCAGCTTTCGTTTATGTGATTCCGCTCCTGATGCGAATTGGCCGCTATTTCTCCGTCCCTATTCGTTAAATGTTCTATAGCAGGGTTAGGCAAACTTTTTGGAGGGAGAGCTGCATCATCTTTTAAAACCAAAAGAATTTACTCTCGATTCAAGGGCAAGTGTTTATTTTATTTATCTTATTAGAGGCTCCCGCTAGCCTCTCAGAACAGTGCAGCGGGCTGTAGTTTGCCCATCCCTGTTCAGTGGGCGCTAACATTTCTTTCACATTGACTATTGCTTTATTTGACCGCGAATCGAGTTTGCTTCACTTTCTCACGCATAGGCTTCAGATTACTTGCTGTACTTACTATCCCAAAGTCGTCACCTAAGAGCTGCGAATGCTCATAGAAAGTTTAACTTTGGTGATCTAGTTTTTTTTTTGTTCCATGGCATATCGACCTTCGTGGGTTATTTAATGCCAAAGCCATCCCTGTAGAAGAACAGCAGTAGTACTATTTAACCCATAGCAGTGGGGATGCTTTTACTAGTCTTAGTTCGAAAGTGAATGTAATAGTACGACTGCAACTTGAAGTCCAGCTCTTTAGTCATTATGCCATGGGACTTCCCTTGTGATCATGTGAAGGTGAAAATGACGTGGGTGGAAGGAATTGTTTACCCCTCACCCAGCTCATACATACATTCCATAACCGTAAAGATATAATTAGCAAGTTCGTCTCGCATCAGCTGTAAATTTTATTCCCGAGTGTCGTCCCGCAAATGCGACCTTGTGTCAGACTTAGCCAAGTGTAGTAAATAACAGTTATGTACGAATTTGTCGGTGTGTGGTGTATTTGGTCGGAAGAGTTATTTCGAGTCAGTAATTAGGAGCTGTAGCTCTAATATATTGGGGTGTCAACGCAAAACGTTCAATTTATCCCACGGGGTCATTCGTCTTATAATTACCCTGGGGAACAATAGGCGCCACGATAGTGAGCATAATTTAGCCAAGAAAAGAACAATGTCGGGCATTGCCCCATTATAATTTTATTCGGACAGTACCCTCCATTCAAATCTAAGTTTATATTCATAACGTCGTCGCAGTTGATGACATTCCAACCGTCGTCTGGTGTCGGTGGAGGAGAGGGTGATAGATAAAAAATACTTATTTATAATTGTGGATAGATTAATGAATTAGAGACAGCGAGAAAACAAAATCTTTAAGTATTTGACTGGCGCAGTTTGTAGTTTAGAGGAAATAAACTTTGATTTCAAAGTCGAGCTACTTTGTTTAAAAATACCCAGAAGCTGAGCATATATATATTATACTTACGAGGCCAGTTTAAAAAAAGCAATGACAGATTTCAATAAATAAATAAATAAATAAATGACTGAAAAAAGATTCATGACTGAAAACTGTCTTTTCAATACTGACCCTGAACACGTGTGAAAATATTCAGTTGTAGGGATTGCATCCCTTGTCTTACAAAGAACACTTTTAATGGTCGTTAGGTGGCGTGACTAAAGTACAATGTAACCCGGATATAAGTGAGTTGTCGGGACCGGGGAATAAGTCTCTTATATCCGGGTTTGGTATATTTTGTTTAGTTAACGCAGGCTCTAATTCGGGACCAGATAAAATCTCTCTTATATCCGGGTTTCTTATATCCGGGTTACACTGATAAAATATGATATATATAAAAGAGTACGGTTGCCCTTCGTTCCGGCCTCGGTTACAGAAAGCACGTACGAGTGCATACGTTCCCTAATAGGGGGGCTCGCACCCCAACAAACCTCGTGAGTCTACATACAACAATTTCCATTCGATCAAGAACTCTCTGCTTATCCCAAAAGACTCTTCAAATGCAAAATACATTTCTCTAAAAGTAACTCTTTTAGTATTTCATACCATTCCTCTATTCATTCCAGGCCATAAATATGTTGTTAACTCGTTGTGAATTGTTTTACATTTGAAAACGAGGAAATAATCAACTATGATTCATTTCTTCTGCTACAAATGTTTCTCACACTCAAATAATTGTGGCGGCAGGTTATAGTACTCAGATACGAAAAATACGCGAAGATAGACCTTCAAGTTGTCAATAACAAGGCCCACTCGATTCTATCTTCACGACGTTTATATTTATCTCTCAGGATTCATGTTCAGCTCAGTAATCTTTGATTTTTACATGTTGGTTAGTTGGTTGTGTTTTATGGCATATCAACCCTCATGGGTTGTTTAATGCCAAATCCTATTTATACATATAAATATTAAATATCTCTGATTTTTTGGCTGGGTTTTATGACATATCAACACTTGTAGGTTGTTTAATGCCAAATCCTGTTTATATATAAAAATATTAAATATCTCTGATTTGATGGCTGGGTTTTATGGCACATCAACCCTCGTAGGTTGTTGAATGCCAAATCCTGTTTATACATATAAATATTAAATATCTCTGATTTGATGGCTGGGTTTTATGGCATATCAACACTTGTAGATTATCTAATATCGAATCTTGTTTATCCATATATACATTGAATATATATGATTTATAAACAAATAGTTTGTTGGGAATATTTTTAAACGAGCCAAAACGCTTCTATATATTTCTACATTGAAAATGATTGAATATTTTTTATTTGACCCATAGATGAGACCCTAACAGATACTACCATTTCTAATCAGAGTAGAGCTGAGAGTAATGGCAATGAACAGTGCTCCGCATTTCCCAAAATTTCAAGACTTGAAATTCACCATCAAATATTGTTTTGTGTCACTCGTTGATATGTGCATGGGGGGGGGTCTTACTTCTCTACAGAGATGTAGAGGTATATTCAACAGCTCCAGCCGATTATTTAAAGTGTATCTGGTTAAGAATGTCCCGAAAACTGAGCAAAAGAAAGTAATGAATTATATATACGTAGATTACCAATGTGTATGTTTGTAATACTGTTGCATATCGATCCTTGACAGGGCTGGATGTCCGAGCTGTGAAAACAAAGTGGTTGCAGGACCCAACTGTGTAAACTGGAAGACAGTGATGCGTAGACGTAGGCAGCTCACGTGGGTTGGAGCGGAAAAACTAGGCGTTATGAGGTTATATATACAGGTACCCACTGAGTAAAAGTTAGTCTCAGTCTTGCAGCCAGAAGAGGTTCATTCAGTTATGGAGAGCGGCCGCCGGGCGCTGCACAGGTGAGGGGCGGCAGTCGTTAGTCTTCAGTCAGCAGTCTTGAGGTCCCAAAAGGACGCAGGGGCCAAGTGACCCCTTGGCGAAGACCGATTAAGAACGTCTAGTCAAAGAAGAAAAGACGTGCGGCCCTGATTCTGAGTATAGCACAATGCGGATAAAAAGACGATCCTATTTACCAACCCCTCCGCTCGGGCAGGATATGACACAAGGTCAATTTTTAAGCGGAGTTTAACAAGTTTTCCTTCTCCTAGACTAGTTGCCTAACCAAGGCTGAAGAACCTAGTCTGTCCTACTATTTACCCATAGCTGGAGGGAGAATAATTGGATTCATACCTTTCCCAAGGGTATTAGTGCTATGTGAAATGCAATGAGTTTCGTCCAGGATTTGAACTTGTGTCGCCGTGTTCATTTCCTATGACGATAACAATTACACCACGGGCACCTCTCTAAAAAAAGAAGATAAGGGTAAATAAAGCAGTGTCCAAGTCCTCCGTCTGTCTTCATCTGTCGGTCTCTCTCTCTCTCTCTCTCTCTCTTTCTCTCACACTCACACTCACTCACTCACTCTCTCGAACGCCATTTTCGACCCTTTTGAGAAATAAAATTGAGAGTTATATTTTTATTACCAAGTGTTATATCAATTCATCATTCATCTCGGTTATATAACAATACAAGAATTTTTTTCTTGAAAGTAATGAAACTGAATTATTAAATTTTTATTCAGCTTGTCATAATCAGACTAAAAACCTGCCATTCAATATTGACTTTGAACATGATCAGTTCATATCAGACACTCAGAATTCATCTTCAACTGTGTAATTTTGGATTATTACATGTATGTCTGGTTAAGTGTCTTGAAAAAAAAAATGGCGAACTAGAATATCGAGAAACGTTTTACGTTTTAGTTTTGTGTCAAACATCTGAACAAAGTAACCGCTAATAGAGATCAAGTCATATTTCGGGTAAAGATTAGTTGGTGGTACAAAGGGCCATTTTGGCCGACAAAACAATCCTCGAACCGAGAAAAATGCAACGAAAATAAAGACTCCCATCAGATATGATCGACGTTTGATGGTGAGGATGATTGGTGATGAATTAATATGATCAGCTGATTTTCAATCAGGGTTGCTAACCTGAAAAAAGTACCCTTTCTTTCCCCAAAAGAAAAAAAAATCATTACTTTCAAGATAAAAAGATCAGTCGCAAACACTTTTCAACAAAAGAATATTTCTATGGTTCTATCCACCTTACTCACTTTGTAACTATTTCCTGCGCCCCCAAATCAAAACTCTGCCTCATGGCCATTATTTACAAACTGGTGATGAACCGAGTGACAATTGAAGTGTCCCGGCACTGTTTCTTGGAATCGGAACAACAGCCTCACAAGTGCTTCGCTTCCCAAAGGAATTGTTTAGAAGAACATAAAATTGATTTGTAATTTCCTTGCTAAAAGATTTATTTTATACAGCCAGTCTCAGTATTTGATAGACCGACCGTTATTTGATAGACTGACTTCATAAATGAATTAGATCAGCTTCACGTGACGAAACGAAGCGGGCATTCGAACCTCGTCAAAGATTTGTTGTAAATTTCCTCAATTGAATTTCAACAAAATTCACTTCACAGTTACTAAATGAAATTTGTTCATTACATTTTTCGAACAATTAAAGCACAAATCTTTTTTTTTGTTATTGTTGTGGATAGTAACAGAAATATTTTACGTTAAAATAATTTAATAGTCAGAAAAGTGCACTGCTGTAGTCGTACTCCTACTACTAACACAATAGTAAACACTGCAGTATTAAAGATAACAAAGCAATTATATTTGGTATTAGAAAAGTAAAAGGACGCTGTTTAAACATAATGGTTGCTTAGTTTTAAGGCATTATCTTATATCGAAGTCTGTCTATCTATCTATCTATCTATCTATCTATCTATCTATCTATCTATCTATAGCAGATTTTTGTTTGTTTGTTTGTATGAATCTATCTATCTATCTATCTATCTATCTATCTATTTTGGACAAATCTTTCTTTCTTTCTTTCTTTCTTTCTTTCTTTCTTTCTTTCTTAGGTGTGTAGATATAAGGTTAGGTTATTTGGTTTAATGGCATATCAACCCTTGATGACTAATGCTAAATCCTGTTTATATATATATATATATATATATATATATATGGAGTTTAAGTGAATAGTTAGTACGTAACATTATTCTTAGATGAACCAAAGCCAATATTTGTACACAGTTTAATGGTTTCAAGTATTGGTATTTACTGTTAGCACACAGTTAAAATAGTTCAAGTACGGCTATTTAATACAAATAATTTTATTCAGCATTATTCATTCATTTGCACAGTTAAAGGGTTTCAGTTAGAGAAATGATTAGATATTTCTAATGGAACCATGGGTGGGACCCTAACAGGTACTGCCACTCTGGGTCAGAGTAGACGTGGGCGTAATTGCAATAAAGGGGTACTCAATATTCCCCAAAGCTCCAAGACTGTAGTCTCGCTATCAAATGGTTTGTTTTCATTATAAGGACACTAGTTGGACGGGGTTTTCTCGACGTATTTTAAAGCCCCAACCAATTCGGCTGTGTATAGGTACGAACAAAGTAATATCGATATAAATAAATGTGAACAGGCTATATATATATATATATATATATATATATATATATATATATATAAGAGTCTTGTCTTCTTTCACGAACATAGTTACATCCTAGCGTCTTGCGTTTATATCGAGGACAACAGCAGCCGAGAAATAACACATAATAACCAAGGAACAAAATTAGTGTCATTTTTGCATCTTCAGTTTGAAGAACTACCTATAAACGTCATTAAACATTAATAATTATTTTAGTATGACAAATAATTCGTTCATTTCTTCCTTTTGAAGTTAGCAAATTCTATATGATTACATTACTACTTGTAGGAGTAATATGTGTTATATACAAGCGTGTAGTTGCAAGAAAAATAAGACTGACGAGAAGATTTAGTTTATTTTGTTTATTGAATAAATAAACAAGCGGATGAAATATCTGCCGGGCTGACGGGGGGTTGTCTATTCGGTAACAAGCGGTTGCTTTGATCTGGTCGAACGGTATTGTCGGAAGACGCTCTTAGGACAGTCGATAATTCAACTGGCGTGTGACCTCTGCTTGGCCTATTTATATGTTCCTAACTTCAGACACTGGCTCCAGAAAATACTACTTGTGAAAAAAAAAATGATTGGTTGGAAAATAGACCTTTTTTTTATAACTGGGAATTTTCTGGGGATTTTGGATAGACTATGCGCGGAGCCTATGCGTAGAAGCCATGATTTTCTCAGTTTGACACTGGCCGTTGTTGGGTCAACATCCGGTAGCTGGTATTTTCTTCTACAGTGTCGACATCTTTGGGTCTGTGTTTCGTGTGTTTT
This sequence comes from Sepioteuthis lessoniana, assembly GCA_963585895.1. Lineage (NCBI taxonomy): Eukaryota > Metazoa > Mollusca > Cephalopoda > Myopsida > Loliginidae > Sepioteuthis > Sepioteuthis lessoniana. The sequence goes on from OY757934.1 coordinate 64,938,985, forward strand.
AGTATTTAGGTGTGTGAAGATTTAAGTAGGTAAATCAGAAGAGATTTGACGTATTTTACTATAACATGGATTTTACGGCATATCAAGCCAGTTACATTATTCTATGTCAAAGTCATTTTATAAATGGTCTCCAATTACGTACGATACAGAAATCTATCATCAGTATATATATATATATATATATATATATATATATATATATATATATATATATATATATATATGTGTGTGTAATGTAATTGGAAGAAAACTCAAACATGGTTAAATTGTCATTATAAATTTATTTCGGCGAAGAATACAATCTTCGTCTCTTCAGATTATATACACGCTCAATCTAAGAGTGAAAATAACAAATATGGATTACAGTATAATAATAATATGTGGAAAGTTGGATAAATCAAACACTTAACTCCGATTCAGATGCGTGATATTTCGTTCTTTTTATTCCATCGAACTTTTTCAAACTCTGACGGTTTTCTGAGTTTTTCTACTTAAAAGCAAACGAGGAAAATGATAAGATGGTGGGGAGGATATAGGTGAAGCAAGGAGAAGGAAAAGGGTTTATTGTCAAATGTATCAGGTTTAATTAAAGATTTTTTATTGTGAAAGTGGAGATGAATTTTAGGGAGTTGATAGGGAAAAAGTAGGTTTAAAGTTAAATGTATAAGGCTTCATAGAAGATTTTTTTGTTGTTGTGAAAGTGGATATATATATATATATATATATATATATATATATATATATATATATATATAACATGGTTGTTGTGGGTCCAAAGAAAGAATAAGGATATATTTTAAAATAAGAAGGTCCACGAAGAGATTTGTATTTTTTGAATTTAATTATTTTGTTCTTTCAAATGTGTTATGTTTCCAGCTTGTTGCTTTCGCCAGAGAATATATACGGCACAAGGCCTTATTAATGGGGTACTCAATGAGACTTGAACTCTCTCTTGTTTCCAGTATGTAAGAACTAAATAAATTAAAAGAATACAAATATCTTCGTGGACATCTTTATTCTAATATATATATATATATATATATATATAACTAGAATAAATGTCTCGGCGAAAATAGATTTATATGAAATCTTTCGTATATTCTATACATGAATGATGTACATTCGTTCTGCATGTGAGTTTCGGAATATTTTTGATCTGAAATTAACTATATATTCGATAGCCGTTGACATTGAGCACTCAACTAGAGATTCCTATTCACCATGGATTACTACTGAACAGTCTAACCTTAGACTATTTTCCTCAGACTTTACACACACACACACACACACACACACACACACACACACACACACACACACACACATATATATATATATATATATATCTATACTGACAGACCATATATTTAGATAGATATGAATAGGTCAAAATAATATATCATTATCATCATGCTGATAGCACAGAGTACACTGACTTTCTTTTGCCATTCGTCCCTGTCGTCCATCGCGCTTGGCAGGTCCTCTAGACAGCATCCAGTGTCCGCTGAGAGCTGATGTATGCTAGTCCTTGCTAGTTGACCAACACTGGTGTGTCCATGTATTTTAGTTCATAAGAAAACGTCGCTTCTGAATTCGTCCCGACTTCTCCAGCAATGACCCCCATGTCTTGTTCACCTTACTTTGATGGGAGATAACTGGGTGTACAGCAGCTGTTTTGTGGGGTGTTGCTTTCTGGATATGTTCAAAACAGCATATAGTATTCTTATGTATATACATATATATATATATATAGTATGTGTGTGTGCGTGGGTGAGACACACACACACACACATATATATATATATTGATATATTTGAGGATTTGATTTTTGCACATTATCTTTTTAAGTAGATGAATTATATTGTGAATTGAATTACCATGATCAGAAAAATCCGTTGAACACCTGCGCACGATATACGGAAACACTGGACAGCTGTTTCGACCATGTCAGGTCTCATCAGCTGTGTACACCGTGATCTCCCCCACTGAAGATCGATCCAGCGACCACAGAATGCAGAGCCGAAACTCTACCACTGAGCCTCCAACCCACATCACGCACAAGTGACACTAAATCAACTAGTCATGTTAATTGCACGGCCAATTAACACGACTAGTTGATTAATTAACCTGAATGTGTCTTGCAAGTTACATCCGTACTCTTTATACAGAGGATACGGTCATTGTTTTTTGTTGGTCATGGTAATTCAATTTACAATATAATTCTTCTTCTAAGGGGGTGTCCTCGTGGTGTAATGGTTAAAGCGATGGACTGCGGAATCGTAGTACGCGAGTTCGTACTCCAATCGCGCTATTACGTTCACTGTCGGGCAAATACCCTTGGGAAAGGTATGAACCCCCTTATCCTCCCAGCTATGGGTTAAATAGTACCACTACTGTTCTTCTAGGAGAATGGCTTCGGCATTAAATAACCTAAAAGAGTTGATATGCCATTAAAACCAAAGAACCAAACCAATTCTTCAAAAATAAGAAAAATATATATCTATACCCTCGAGGTTATGATAATTGCGCAGAAGAGTATTTCCAATCCTCCTGGGAAGACTGGAGGTGACCATCTCCTTTGTAAAGAGTACGGATGTAACATGCAAGACTCATTTAGGTTAAGTGACTACGCAATTACGTCACTTAGTTGCGATGTGGGTTGGTTGCTCATTGGTAGAGTTTCCGTTCTGTGGTCGCTAGTTCAATCTCCAGGGAAAGCATGGTATACGCTGCTGCTGAGACCTTATAAGGTCGAAACAGCTGTCCAGTGTTTCTGTATGTCACGCGCAGGTGTTCGCAGGATTTTTTTGGTTATGGTAATTCAATTCACTATATTTAATACTTTATAAACTAATCTATAATTCCGATGGTATGATATATATATATATATATATATATATACAACCAAGTCAGCTGGGGCAGTAGAATACACTGACTGCATCTCTGCAGAGGGGTAAGACCCCTCCCCAACGAGTGTCCTGATATATGACATTAAACAATATAGTGATGAGGCTACGGTAATGCAGGAGTTTTGGAGAATGTGGAGTATCCCTTCATTGTCATCGCTCCCAGGTCCACTCTGTTCTGGAGTGGTAGCACCTGATAGGGTCCTATCTATGGGTCAAATAGAACTGTTTGACATTTAAAATGAGTGCAAACAAATGACTTATGCTAAATTGAGTCGTTTGAAATAGAAGTATTTGATCATTTAAGTGAATGTAAACAAAGGAATGATATTTAAATCAATTCCTAGAGATATATAACAAAACTTGGAATCATTTAACCACTTAAAAATGAGCTTAGGCTCGTTTAAAAACGTTATCAGCAAAATCTATTTATGAATCATGTAACTGTACATCTCCAAAATGTGCTTACAAATCATATATCTTATATATATGTGTATAAAAAAGATATGGCATTAAATAACCTAAAAAGGTTGATATAACATAAAATAAACCAAACTAATAGATATACACAGATACAAAATCTCATTTTGGCTTTTTTACCGGTATAATTACATCCTAATCTCTTTGAATTTTTGCGTTTCTTATCGAGGATAAAAGAACTTCTTTTTCTTGCAGTATGAATTTACATCTCACGATGACAGGTGCGTTATAATACAATTATTCGCTTTCACTCAAAATTCTTTGTACAAGAACAAAAGCCATTAAGAATCACATGAATAATTTTGCTTTAAACCCGAGAAATGTCCAGTGACAATTCAGAGACGCTTGGAGATAGCTTTGTCGACATGAGTAGAAATAGAAGCTAAGTGTTCAGTCATTCTCTGTTCAGTCAAATGTAAACAAGTGAACCAAAAATGCTTATTTTATCTCTATGGTACAATGTACTACGGATATCCTTGAGTGAGTCAAAAGTTTTGCAATATTTTGGTAGTGTGTAAGGTACAACTCGGCGGCTCCGGGTGTTTTTGCCGAGGTTGTGAAGGTGACGAACCACATTGGAATATAAGATGCAGAACTCGCCTGATACTCTCCAAATGCTACTCACCAGATTTGCCTCCAGGGCTCGGAGCATAGCCTCAGAATCAAAAGTTTTAAGCTTACCTAACCTTGCCTGATCATCGAGTATCTTGTAATCCGAGCGAAATTTCTTAAACAATCTGATAACTGGACTCTAAGAAATGCATGTTCACCTTTTGCAGAATGTTTTTGCTTGTTTCCGTGGCGTTATGGCCAAATTCGAACACGTAAAGCAAAAGTTTCCGAATTGCATGTTCATCTGTGTGGCCTTCAAATCACACACAAACTAAAGCAATGCACAACGTGTCAGCGTACTAACTACCACAATACTAGTAAAGCAAAAATTCCCGAATCGGTCTACATTTCATGATCATCTGTGTGGCTTTCAAATCATACACGAACTGAAGCAATGCACAACGTGTCAGTGCACCAACTACCACAATACAAACAAAGCAAAAGTTCCCGAATTGGACTACCGTGCACGTTCATCTGTGTGAGTTTCAAATCACAGACAGATTGAAACAATGCAGAACATGTCAGCGCACCCACTACCACAATACTAGCAAACCAAAAGTTCCCGAATTGGACAACATTTCACGTTCATCTGTGTGGCTTTCATATCACACACGAAGTGAAGCAATGCACAACGTGTCAGCGCACCAAATACCACAATACAAACAAAGCAAAAGTTCCCGAATTGGACTACATTTCACATTCATCTGTGTGGCTTTCAAATCACACACGAACTGAAGTAAAGCCCAACATGTCAGGGCACCAACTACCACAATACTAGCAAAGCAAAAGTTTCCGAATTGGACTACATTGCGTATTCATCTACGAGGATTTCAAATCACACACGAAGTGAAGCAATGTACAACGTGTCAGCGCACCAACTACTACGGTACTTCCAACAACAGCCGGTACCTACCACGTCTTGATCTGCCTTGATGACGCAATGTAAGTGCCGCAAACAAGCATATGCTACCAAAATATTGCAAAACATTTGACTCACCCAAGTAATCAGACCATACAATAACATTTTGTAAGAGTTTAGAATATACAGGTTGTTTCAAAAACACATACTATTCAGGAACAAAATGTGTTTTACATGGTGTTATTCAGGATAGAAAAGCAAATATTGGAGGGAATAATGGCCATTTTCCATACTTTGACATATAAGAAAATAAGAAATAAAACATACTGTCCATGAATAAAATTTGCATTACATAGTGTTATCCAGAGCAGAAAAGCAGAATTTGAAACGAATAATGGCCATTTTCCATACTTTTACAACATAAGCAATTAAGAAATAAATCTTATCCTAAGACTAAATTTGGGTTACATTGTGTTATTTTTACATCTCCAATTTGAAGAACTATCTATAAACCTAATCAATAATATTTAATTACTAGTCTATGGTCTCCCCAAAGAAAATATTACAGCTATAATGATGCTCTACAAAAACGCAAAAGCAATGAATCGCTCCCCTTAAGGCGACAGACTTCTTCGACATTGTCGTTACAGTCTTGCAAGGAGATACATTAGTGCCATATGTGTTAATAATCTAGCCTAGACAACGTACTTCGAACATTGATAGCTCTTATAAAAGAAAATGGTTTCACACTGAAAAAAAAAAAGGCAAGAAGTAGACGATATCTTGCAAAAGCTATGACAGACTACGTAGATGATCTTGCGCTTCTTGCGAATACACCTGTCCAAGCCGAATCCAACCCCAAAAGACGAAAGCATCCGGGACACTGCTGGAGAAATAAGGACAAACTCATAAGCGATGTTCTTCTATAGATTCTTTTACATGGACGCACCTGTGTTGGCGAACCAGCAAGGATTTATATCTGTTCTGTAAGGACACTAGATTTTGTTTGGAGGACCTATTAGAAGAGATAAATGATTGGGACGGATGGAGAGAGAGTGTCAAGGAATTCCGTGCTGTCAGCGTGACTTGATAATGATGATGATGATGATGAAATAGGAATAATCATTTTAGTAAGATATAATTTGTTCATTGTTTTCTTTCGAAGTTTGCAAATTTCATATGATTAGTTACATCTTGCAGCAACATGGTTTCTCTCTGATTGTTACTTATTGTTAGAGCAATCAATTGTAGATGTATGCCTTTTTCTCAATGAGGAACAAATATTTCTTATGTTAAAAGCTTCTTATGTTTGGTCTGGTATGGTTTTATGGCATATCAACCATTGTAGGTTATTTAATACCAAATCTGGTTTATAGGTATATATTAGATATATATGATTTGTAAACATACGTCAACAAAGTTAAATGGTTCCAAATATTGTTATGGATCCCTAACAATTCAATTAAAAATCAGACATTTGTTTACACACAGTTGAATGTTCAAACAGTTCTATTTCAAACAATTCAATTTAGTAGAAGTCATTTGTTTGCACACAGTTTAAATGTCAAACAGTTCTATTTGACTCATAGATAGGACCCTATCAGGTGATAGCACTCTAGAACAGAGTGGACCTGGAAGCGATGGCAATAAAGTGGTACTCCGCACTCCCCAAAACTTCAGTGTTGGAGCCTCATCATCAGCTTGTTTGGTTTCATATTCAGGACTCTCGTTTAGAGGGAGGGTCTTACATTCTATAGTGCCAGCCAACTCGTTTCGCTTCTTCTGTGTCCAACAAGTATACATAGGAAAATTAAATAGTTCTTCATCGAATCGTACGTCCCTCTGCAGGAGGCCAGGAAAACAAATTCTTCCCAAATATTAATAGAGATAAAATGTTAGAATACTAAAGATAATTATAATATAAACGGATAATTCCCTGTCTGTACAGGCAAAAAAGGTTGCTGACTTCTGTCCTAGACTGTTGATATTCGTAATATAATTGTAACATTTATTCGTACAGGTTAGACTTTTATGGATATATAAATAGAAATGCTATTAATTCTTTTCTATCCTGCTGATGCATATTAAACAAAGTGTAATTAGAGTTTATATAAACTGATAAATGAATCAGCGTTTCAAAATGGTGACTGATGGGTGTGTGTGTATGTGTGTGGGGGTGGGGGAAGTATTTACTCAGCTTTGTTTAGTATCGGTATATGACAAAGTACTGGGAAAGAAAGTTACGTTGAGACAGTCTTCTCGAATGTCAAGATTCGATGTCCTACTATCCCGGCAATAAGCATCCGTGTTGCTGTACATGTGTGAAGGCGCGCGCAGTGAAACGGTTATCGTCAGAAAAAAACGGAATCGGCACTTGGAAAAGGCATGAATCCTTCTTTTTTAACCCAAGGTATGGATAAAATAGTCGGGACGACTTGGTTCTTTGGCCTTGGTAAGGCTGTTAGTCAATGAAAAGGAACATTCTGAATTCAAGCCAATTTTATTCACTAAAAGATTGACTTTGTGTCATATTCTGCCAGTGCCGGAGGGGTTAGGTAAATAAGTACACATCTATATGTGTGTGTATATGTGAAGAACCGGACATTGGCATGATGGTTAGAGTGTTTGCCAATAGGAGGTGCCCGTGGTGTAATGGTTGTCGTCGTAGGAAATGGACCCGACGACACAAGTTCAAATCCTGGACCAGGCTAATTGCATTTCACATAGCACTAATACCCTTGGGAAAGGTATGAATCCAATTATTCTCCCTCCAGCTATGGGTAAATAGCAGGGCAGACTGATTTCTTCAGCCTTGGTGAGACAACTAGTCGAGGAGAAGGAAAACTCTGAATTCAAACCTGTTAAACTCCGCTTAAAAAATTGACCTTGTGTCCGAGCGGAGGGGTTGGGTAAATATGATATATAGGACACTCATTGGTGGTGAAGAACTTACTACTCTGCAGAAATTCAAAACTCTGAATTCAAACCTGTTAAACTCCACTTAAAAAATTGACCTTGTGTCATATCCTGCCCGAGCGGAGGGGTTGGGTAAATATGATATATAGGACACTCATTGGTGGTGAAGAACTTACTACTCTGCAGAAATTCAAAACTCTGAATTCAAACCTGTTAAACTCCGCTTAAAAAAATTGACCTTGTGTCATATCCTGCCCGAGCGGAGGGGTTGGGTAAATATCCATACCAAAGACTTAAAAATGGTACTTGATGCCTTCTTGCTTAACACTTTGCAATATAAGGTAGGGATCAAGGGTAAAGTGGAGCAATTCATGGAAAGGAGTAGCGCCCTCCCCCTACACCTCGGTGTAGTAGCTATCGAAAAGGGAGCCTTCGGGTGACCCTCGACTAAGGTTGCTAACAACTTACTTATATGTGAAGATATGAAGTTCAACGACGCGTTTAGGTCGAATGTATCAGTACATGTACATATTTTTCTTTTTTAAGTAGAGGAATTGATATTGTGAATTGAATAACCCAATTACTGCAATCTGTGGTCGTTGGTTCGATCTCCAGTGGTGGAGATTACGGTATACACTGCTGATGAGATCTAATAAGGTCAAAACAGCTGCCCAGTGTTTCCGTAGGTCGTGCATAGGTGTTGGCCGGATTTTTCTGGTCGTGGTATCTGTACGTATTTGATTTTGTTTGATTGCTTTGTTTAACGGCATATCAACCTTCGTGGTTTATTCAATCCCAAAAGCCATCCTTGCTCAAGAACAGCAGTGATATTATTTAACCCATAGCATGTATACGTGTGTGCTTGCGTGATATATATATATATATATATATATAGAGAGAGAGAGAGAGAGAGAGGAATATAATGCTTTTATGAGATTTAACATGAACAAGATGTATTAATATGATGATATATTCATACAAATATCTGTATTCTTATAATAAAGCTAAGATTATTTCCTGACAACTAAGAAAATGTTATGAAATTACAAAGTAACAGGAAAAAATAAACCACCTCATGTACTTGGATGATATTAAGATATTTGCCTAGGATGAAAAAGAACTAGAAAGCCCTTATATAAACTAAAAGAATCTACAGTCAGGATATAGGAATGAAATTTGGGATTAAAAAACGTGCCAAGCTTATAATGAAAAAGAGGGATAAGTGAAAGAACAACAGAAGGAAATAACCGTTCAATCAGGAAAAGACCAGAACAGTCAGAGAAAAAGAAAGTTACAAATAACCAGGAATATTAGAAGCAGACACGATCAAATAAACTGAGATGAAAGAAAACGTAAGCGGAGGAAGTCCTTCATAACGTCGTAGCTAACATGCTGGACTGCAACACTGTAGTGACCGAGTTCGAACTCCAGCTACGCTCTTACATTCACTTTCAGACAAGGGACACTTTGGGAAGGTATGAATTCTCTTAACCTCCCAAATTATGAGTTGAATAGCACCACTACTTGTACTGTTCTTAGACAATGATGACTTTAGCATTAAATAACCCACGAAGGTTGATAGACCATTAAAGGAAAAAGCCAGAAAGGAATATCCCAGAAGAAAACGTTTCATTACCAAACTCTACAGCCGAAATAAACGCTCGGGTAGTCTCCATTGTAAGGAAGGAATTTAGACAGATGGTTGGTTGGTTTGGTTTTGTGGCATATCAACCTTTGTAGGTTATTTAACGCCAAATCCATTTTTATGCAAATAGTCAGTTCTATTTCAAACAGTTCAGTTTAGTATTAGTACAGTTTAATTGTCGAAAATATTTCTATTTCAAGCTATTCAGTTTAGTCAAACAGTTCTAATTTAGCTAATTCAGTTTAGCATAAGTACAGATTTTGTTTACACACAGATAAATATCAAAAACAGTTCTATATTTAACAATTCAGTTTAGTGTAAGTAGAGTTTCAATATCAACAACAGTTCCATTTCAAGCAATTCAGTTCGGCATATGCAGACAGTTTAAATGTAATTACAGTTTAATTGTCTAAAACATTTCTATTTCAAGCTATTCAGTTTAGTCAAACAGTTCTAATTCAAACAATTCAGTTTAGCATAAGTATGCAGTTAGTTCTATTTAACCCATAGATAGGGCCCTATCAGGTGCTACCACTCTGGGCCAGAGTGGATCAGGGAACAATGGCAATGAAGAGGTGCTCTGTATTTCCAAAAGCTCCAGCATCACTGAAACCTCACCATCAGATTGTTTAGTGTCATATCCAGGGCACTCATTTGGGGTGTCTTATCCCTCTGTAGAGGTGCCGTCGGTGTATTCTACAGCTCCAGCCGACTGGGCCATTAGACAGATAGACGAAAGGACTGAAATTGATGTCAATGCACAAGGCCTTACATCCGAGAGATGATATAGACAGGCTCTTTGTGTTAAGAAATTAAGGTTTGTTTTCTTTGTTTAATGGCATATCAACCTTGGTAGGTTATTTAATGCCAAAGCTATTCTCCTAGAAGAACAGTAGTGGTACTATTTAACCCATAGCTGGGAGGATAAGGGGGTTCATACCTTTCCCCAGGATATTTGTCCGAAAGTGAACGTAATAACGCGATTGGAGGACGAACTCGCTTACTACGATTCCGCAGTCCATCGCTTTCACCATTACACCACGAGGACCCACCCCGTTAAGAAATTAAGAGGCGGAAGAAGACTCATCAATTTGATGGTTGTGTAGATAAATAACTCAGAGACTCAAAGCATATACCAGAAATAAAGAAAAGAGATACTTATTACAGCAACAAGTAATAGCAATATCGACAAACATTCAGGACAAAACAGAAAAAAGCACAATAAAAAAAAAAACAGTGAACGCAAAAATGAGAAGAATTATAGTATCGATAATTTAATGGAAAAATTAAAGAAATTACACGCGTAATGATTTGGACATGGCTAAAAAGAGGAAACCTGAAAAACGAAACTGAACCTCATTTAATAACAGCACAACAATTATGCCCTAAGCACCAATTATATCCAATTAAAAACTGATGGTACACGACAGACTAATAAGGCCAGGTTATGTGATGACAGATGAAAAAGTTGGCATGATTGGATGGGAAAGGTGATCCACTGGGAATTGTGCAAGTGATTGACATTTGGCTATGCTCTTAAATGGTATTTACACAAACCAGAAAAAGTTAGTAACATAAGTAAATGTAGCCAACTGACACAAAAAGATTTGGTTTAATTTCTTTTAATGACATATCAATATTTGTGGGTTATTTAATGCCAAAGCCATCCGTCTAGAAGAACAGTACTGGTACTATTTAACCTACCGCTTGGAGGATAAGGGGGTTCATACCTTTCCCAAGGGTATTTGTCTGACAGTGAATGAAATGGCGCGCCTATGATTCCGCCATCCAGCGCTTTAACCATTGCAACACGAGGACACCCCCGGCACAAAAGGAATTCAAAAGTAGGCATGACTAGGTGGGAAAGGTAATCCACTGGGAATTGTGCAAGAGATTAAAATGTGATCATGCTGTCAAATGGTATATGTACAAAGTAGAATCTGTTCTAGAAAATGAGACACATGAAAAGCTATGAGACTTTGAGATACAAACGAATCATGAAACTCAAAGTCCAGAGGAGACTTGCTGTCACTCAGACTTCAATTAGAATTGATGTTGCTCGCAATAATAATAATAATAATAATAGAAGAAGAAGAAGAAGAAGAAGAAGAAGAAGAAGAAGAAGAAGAAGAAGAAGAAAAATTCTTGGGGGATTTTGAGATACAAACTGATCACTAAATCCTGCTTAGAAGACTAGACCTGGAGCTAATTAACAAAAGAACTTGTCATTTGGTGGATTTTGCCGTTCCCGAGAACCACATAGAGAAAATAAACCAAAAAAGCGAAACGATAAATTATGGACCTAACCAGAGATCTGAAAAAGCTGTGGGACATGAGGGTGACGGTAATACTAATTACAGATAGTGCACTTGGAAGTTTTCCCAAAAGCTTGGAACCCCACACTCTGGAAGAATTGAAAATCAGCAGAATAATCAAGATCATTTTGACTACAGCATTGATAAAATCGGCTAGAATACTGGAGACCTGAAAAAATTTAACAGACGATCAGCTAACGCTGGCGTTAAAAACTCACCTGGAGTGGTATACCAATACCCACACCTTACCAGAATTCTGAAAAAGTTATGGAACTTGAAGATGATAGTGATACCAATCATAGTCGGAGCACTTGGAAGAGTGATACTGTATTCAGTGTAGTCAGACAACACATTTCGCATGATTGTATCACAGTATCAAACAATCAATCAACGAGTAGGATTTTTTAACATCTCATTTTTTCTAGCAAAATTAATATGAAAGCAAAATAAAATCTTGTGTAACAAAAGTTCAAATAATACAAATCCAATGACTCGAGTACTTATTAATTATAGCATCGTATTTAATAATATCTTATTACTTATCATATTTTGTTTCGCACACAAATATTATATCTTCAAATTTCATATCTTAAATAACAACGATCATAAACACATTTTGGCTCCTTTTTGTTTTTGCATTTTAAAATATACTTAAAGGTTGGCGTTCCTCGATACATTGACACAACAAACACTGGTTTTTCCGTATATTTTCAAAGATTTTATCCCCCCACCATCATTATCTGATGAAGCTCGTAAATGAGCGAAACGTTATGTTAGATTAATAAGTAAATACAATATATATATATATATATATTTATATATATATATAGGATGGTTGAAAATTAACTCCCAATTTTAAAATACTTATAATTCATTTCTTGTAAAAATTATATGTTGGTTGTTGTAAAAAATTTGTTTTAGTTTGGTTTGATTTTCTGGCATATCAATTCAGTTAAGCATAAATACAAAGTTTAAACGTCAAAAACAGTTCTATTTCAAACTATTCAGTTTAGCATAAGTACAACACTTAAACGTCAAAAGCAGTTCTATTTCAAACTATTCAGTTTCGTCCGCAAAGTTAAATGGTTCCAAGTATTGCTATGTATCACGAACAATTTAATTAAACATCAGTCATTTACTTACACACAGTTAAATGTAAAAACTGTTCAGTTTGGTTATAAGTATACAGTAAATGTCAAAACAGTTCTATTTCAAACAATTCAGTTTAGCATAAGCACACAGTTCTATTTGATCCATAGATAGGACCCTATCAGGTGCTGCCACTCCGTGACTAATATCACCGATAAAGCATATCTGATTTAGAGAAGCGTAGACAAGATTTGGTTTAATGATCACATACGTGAGAAACTGATTGTCACTCAGAGTCATTGACTCTGTGTCTACGCAATCCTAACTCAGTCAAATGTTACAGGGTGTTTAAAAAACATTGATTTCATTCCAGGCGTGCCGAGTGTTTGAAAAAATGGTATCCTTTCATCATTTAATAACTTGTACAATTCTCGCATAAATGAACTAAGGTTTTAACTGCCTGTTGATTGAACATTCCTTGCTTAATGCTTACACTTCTTTTCTATAGCTGAAAGGGAAAAAAGGCATGAAACATTAAATATAGAATTTTTAGTTATGTTTATACTTGCTATTAAAACTTGAAATCCCAGGGTTCAGTCCTAGGTCGAATTATACCAAAGATTCACAAAATGGTACTTGATACCACCTTGCTTAGCATTCAGCATTATAAGGTAAGGATCAAGGGTAAAGTGGAGCAATCCAAAGAATGGAGTAGCGCCCTCCCCTACACATCAGTGTAGTACCTATTGAAAAGGGAGCCTTCGGGTCACCCTCGACAACGGCCACCAACTTTTTACTTTATTACGAAATGGTACAAAATTTTATAAAACTCCCTATAAATACATAGATATGTATGCATAATCGACTGATTTCCATTCTAAAAAAGAGTTAATTTTTGTGCTGGAAATAGGCTCGAGAAGCTGTAATTTTTGTATATGTAAACACTACTGCATTGTCTGGAACGAGCCGCTGAAAACATTGGCCTCCATGTCAATGCACACCAAACGGAATACATGCGCTTTAATCAAACAGGTGATATTTCCACACTAAACAGTAGCTCTCTGAAACTAGTTGACAAGTTCACCTACCAAGGATGCAGTCTCTCATCACCTGTGCTTACATTTAAACTGCGTACTTATGCTAAACTGAATTGTGTGAAATAGAACTATTTTCATAAAAATGGATTTGGCGTTAAATAACCTAGAAAGGTTGATATGCCATAAAACCCAACCAACCAACCAACTAACCAACCAACTTAAAATACTTATGCTCTAACTAATATTATCTTTACTTATAAGAAAGCACTTTGTAACTTTTCACTCAATTTAAAGAAATGAAAAAAATTATTTATTTGTAGATCGGTGTTTTTTTCTATCATTTACATCTTTGTCCACTACACACATACACATGTACGCCTGTTAATGTATGATTCTTATAAAAATTTCCAACAAGTAATTTAGGCTCTTTTTCAAGAGACATCACCTTAGTTATCAAATAATTCATTGTCTTTCTTGAGCTTAGCTAAGTAAGACATAAGGTCAACTTGGGAAGGAGGCGTTTTTGTTTTTTGGAAAAGGGTACAGCATCACTCTTCAAAATGTTTGACTATTCGTCAAGCAAATAAATATTTGAAATCTTGACAACTTACTTAGGTTCAAACATCAACCTCTGACACGAAGAAGAAATACGTAACCCGTGATCCAGGTCACCATATCTTATTCTCTCTCTCTCTCTCTCTCTCTCTCTCTCATGCATATTTATGTCGTGATAAGATCGCTCCAATATCGGCTGCTCGAGCCATATCTTTCGTTTGCAATTTGTTTTGTTAGTGGGTCTCTTTTTTTTCCTTGCTGATTTAAAAAGGAGATTTCCATACAGAATAATATGCATAAAGTAATCTTTTGTAAGATTTAAAACTTAGCTGCAACATTAGAAATAAATATTGTAGGTAATACTCCCATCCCCTCTGACCGTTAACTGAGCACTGGAAAAGAAGGTTAGAAAGAATAAAACGTATTGTTTGATAGATTGATCGATATGAATAGAAGGGAATTGGAGAAAAGACAATATATATATATATATATATATATATATATATATATATATATATATATATATATATATGAACAGAATAGGATAGATAAGAACTGATTCAGATAGATAGATGGATAGATTGAGACAAGAAGACATATATATATATATATATATATATATGAACAGACTGAAAGAAATAGGAACAGATTCAGATTGATAATGGACTAAGTATGATATGTAAATTTGAACAGACTTGGATTGATAGATTGTGAGACAGATATAAGGTGTGTCCAAATGTTCCCATTATTTCAGAACTGGATATAGAATGCAAAGTAGAAAACCGTTTTTTCAATAATAATAATAATAATAGGAACATGAAGGTGACAGTGATACCAATCGTAATCAGAGTTCTTGGAATAGGATTCAAGAGCTAGTGAACAGACGGGAGGAACCGGGGATTAGAGGAATAATTGAGACCCCTAAGACTATAGCACTACTAAAATCGGCTAGAATACTTAGAAGAGTCCAAGAGACTCGAGGAGACTCGCTATCACCCACCGTCAAATGAAAAAAAAACATTAGGTTAAGCTGTTGTGAAAAACTTGCAAGAAGGAAAATAATAAGAATAAAAACACTAGAACCTTTTTCTGACACCTAACACACACACACACACACACATGTATATATACAGAGAGAGAGAGAGAGAGAGAGAGAAAGAAAGAGAGAGAGAGAGAGAGAGGTGTGGAGAAAGTGAGAGAAGAAGATAAAGGAGAAGTATAGAAGCAAGAGAGTGAAAGACGGAGAAGGAGGGACGGAGCGGTATTGATTTATACCACCTAAAGAAAAAAAGAAGAGAGAGAGAGAGAGAGAGAGAGAGAGAGAGAGAGAGAGAGAGAGAGAGAGAAACTGAGAGAAGACTGGGATTAAGGAGAATGATAGAAGTAAGAGAGTGAAGGGTGGAAAAGGAGGGAGGGAGGGGGAATGATTTATACCGGCTAAAAAAAGGAAGAAACAGAAGAGAGAGAGAGAGAGAGAGAGAGAAGACAGACAGAGACTGAGAAGAAGAAGATGGAGGGAGAGGGATTGAAGTAAGAGAGTGAAAAGATGGAGAAGGAGGGAGAGGGAGTGATTTATACCGAGTAAAGAAAAAAAGAAGACAACAGAAGTGAGAGAGAGAGAGAGAGAGAGAGAGAGAGAGAGAGAGAGAGAGGAGAGAATGTAAGAGAGAAGACGGACAGAGGGAAAGAGAAGACGAGGATGAAGGAGAGGGATAGAAGCAAGAGAGTGAAAGACGGATAAGGAGGGGGATGATTTATACCGAATAAAGAAAAAGAAGAAAACAGAGAGAGAGAGAGAGAGAGAGAGGGAGTGTGTGTGTGTGTGTGTGTGTGTGTGAGAGAGAGAGAGAGAGAGAGAGAGAGAGAGAGAGGAAATTGCCGAAAAAATAGTGAGGAAGAAAACGAAAGAAGAAAGAAAGAAATATGTAAATAAAAGTAAATTGAAATAGAAACAAAATCAGATAAATGAACGAAGGTGAGAAAAGCAAAAAAAAAAAAAACAACAAAAAAAACGTAAAAAAATCGGTCGCGAAAAGAAAGTGACAAAATATGTGCACATGCGCAGTCTTAAAAACAGATAAACACCGATTCATCCCGTTCGTTAGAGAGTGTGATGTTTTTTGTTAGAACGCACAGAATTATACAGCGAGCACAAAACGAAAAACGCGCCAAGAAAAATATCGCGAGAGATAGCGTGAGATAGCGTGACATCCAGGCTGCCTTTATCAGACTTGTATAATAATATTTCTGCTCGTAGTTTTGGTAAAGAAGGCGCATTCTGTAGCGTCAAAAGTAGCATCATATTACAATCACTAAAAAAAAAAAAAAAAAAAAAAAAAGAAATCTGTCAGCAATCTAGTCTGATTTCGCCAGAACGAGATTTAAAGAAAAATTGATCAGTACTTTTTAAAATGATTGAAAAAAAAATGAGAAAAATATTGAATACAATTGAACATAATCTCCACAATCTTCACGCTTAGGATAACACTCCATACTTAGTTGCAATATCAATGTTTTAAGAGCCGATATATTAATATGTTTCAGAATGATTTCAAACAGGTGAACAATTCATACTTAGCTGCAATATCAATATTTTAACAGTCAATGTATCGTTGTAGTTGACAATCATTTTAAACTAGAAAACATTTCAAACTTAATTGAAATATCTATGTTTTAAGTGTTGATATATTATTTCTAAACAATTGCAATAAGCAGCTATGAGATGATACGGGATGTAACCCTGAAGACTTGCCAGAGGCAATGAATGATAAGGAGACGTGGGGAGAGAGAGAGAGGGGGGTCAGGGATATCCGTGCTAGCCGCACGACATGATGATGATGATGAAACAATTGCAAACAGATCCATTGGATCCATTCCTAGTTTGAGTGGATTTGCGAGTAATGACAATGAAGAGATAACTCAACTCTCCTCACAGTTCCGGAACCGGAACCTCAGCAAAGGATGCTGGTTTGTGTCTTATCCAGAACTCACTATTCGATGGTGTAAAGCATCAGTTATATCACTTGATGGGCGAAATTATATTGTTGACTAAAGAACCTTATCCTCTAAGCACAGGGTTTTGCAAGCTTTAAAAATCTATTTTTAAAAATTTTATTTGTTTTTCTTTTTAAAATCCTAATTGTAATTTAAATATATCCATGTTTTTTCATAGTTAATAACAAATAATATAAAGAATAATGATAAATGATTATAAGATTGACAATAAAATTGACAATAAAAACATGCGTGATGATAAAAATAATAAAAGTAAGTAAAGCTGGCGACCATAGTCGAGGGTGACCCGAAGGTTCCCTTTTCGATAGCTACTACACCAAGGTGTAGGGGAGGGCGCTACTCCTTTCCCTGGATGGCTCCACTTTACCCTTACAATGCTGAGTGCTAAGCAAGGAAACATCAAGTACCATTTTTAAAATCTTTGGTATGACTCGACCTGGGATTGAACGCAGGTCTCCCGGGTCATTGGCGAACACTCTATCCGCTAGGCCAATGTCCGGTGTATTACACCAGACATAAAAATAATATTAAAACTTAAATGTAAAGCAATAGAAGGAAATGAACAAGACAGGCAGGAAGTAATCAGAACATTTAGGTCCCATGCGCAAGGAAAAGAATTGCTGAACCCTGAGGCTGATGTTGCGAACCCTGAACTCGTTGTGCAACGAGGAAAAGTCATCTGGTTTGCTTTATGGCATGTCAGATATTGTTGGGTTATTTTGTACCAAACTCATCCAAATAATTATGTCTGTTATTACCTCCCATCTCGTAAACCATCCAATTAAGACGAGCATGACATGCTGGGCACTGCTGGAGAAGTAAGGACGAACTCATAAGCGATGTTCTTTTATGAAAACACCAGTGGTGTCAAACCAGCGGAAACTTGCTCTGTGCGGACATTGGGTTCCGTCTAGATCGATGACCAATTGGATCGGATAGTGAGAGAGTCAAACGAATCCATGCTGATGATAATGATAATGATTAAGCTTAGCTTTGTTTGACACGAAGCTAGAGAAAATCAAAGTCACTTTGCAAGTATAGTTTGTTTGTCATTACACCATGCGAGCTTCCATTAGTACTATAGAGTCAGAATTTCCTGGATCAAGCTCATCTTGGAGGATTCTGATCGAAGACAAGATAACAGCGCCAGGTTTCGATTGAAGAAGGCTGATGAATATATATAACACTCAAATCTCAGTTGAGTGCCGATATATTAATTCAATTATTATTATTCAATATTAGATCAGAATGATTAATAGATCAATTATTATTACTTATTATTATCAATTATTATTATTATTATTAATCATTATTATTTTAAAATTATTTTATTATTATTATTATTATTATTATTATTATTATTATTATTATTATTATTATTATTATTATTATTTATTATTATTATTAATAGATCAATTATTACTATTCAATATTAGTTCAGAATGATTTCAAACAGGTGAACAATTCTTACTTAGTTGCAATATCAATATTTTAACAGTCAATGTATCGTTGTAGTTGACAATCAATTTAAACTAGAACACACATCTGTGCCATACTTCTCCAAGGCCGAAAGTTATGTGAGTTCGAGTCTCGTTAAGAGCTTATTGTCTCCGATTCGTAGTAATGAAGAAATAATAAACTAAGTATGATTCAATAAAAAGCAAAAAAAAAGAAAAAAAAAGAAAGAAAATGAAGCTAAATATGATTTGGTTTGGTTTGGTTTCATGGCATATCAACCACTGTAGGTTATCTAATGCCAAATCCATTTTTATACATATAAACATTTCTATTTCTAACAATTCAGTTTAGTATAAGCATGCAGTTTAGTTCTATTTGACCAATAGATAGGACCCTATCAAGTGCTACCACTCCGGGCCTGAGTGGACCTGGGAGTGATGGCAATAAAGGGGTACTTCGCATTCTCAAAAGCTCCAGCATTATTTGAGACTCACCATCAGATTTTTTAGTGTCATATCCAGGGGTCTTACTCCCTCTACAGACATACAGTCCGCGCATTCTTCAACCCCAGCCGATCAGGACACTTGTTGGGTGGGTCTTACCCCCCTTACCAAATGTATGTCTTTCCGAACCACTACGGCTCCGAGTTCGATCCTTATTTGATGCCTTATAATTGTGGGCTTGTGTTAAATCTCAGCTATGTTTAGTATTTTTCAGGTATCCAATCGTAATGTAATAGTTGTGAAGCTAGTCTCGCATATCTATTGCTACTGAATCGAGAATTTGATCCTCACTGGATGCCCCATACTTGCGGTCTTGTGTCTAATGAAAAATAGGCTCGCTGGTTCCTATCAGGTCACCGAAGTTAAGCAGCGATGAGTCTGTTCAATACTGAAAAGGGAGACTAGCAGCCACTTGAGGTCTATGTGCTAAACTAAGCAAAACTTAGCAAATAACAATAATGACTACGTCCACTCTGTTTACAAACTAGTAAATTAATTGATTGATTTTAACGGTATGCTACCCTTTTGGGGTTCGAGGAGTTCCTGGGACGTGGTGGCTAACTTGCTGGACTGCAACATCGTAGTAAGCGAGTTCGAACTCCGCTCGCGCAATGGCGTTTAATTTAAGAAAAGTATGAACTGATTGTATCTCCTCTGGCTATGTGTTAAATATCACTGCTACAGGTCTTCTAAAAGGATGGCTTTAGCATCAAATAACCCACAAAGGTTGATATGCCTTTAAACAAAGTAACCAAACCAAACCGTCTGGGGTTATTTTATGCTTAGAAGTTAGTGAATTGCATTCATTGAACGTTTATATTTGCATTTTTTTGTGTGGATTCCTAAGAGTTAGTTATATGATATCAAGTTATATGATATCAAGTATTCCTATCAAAAGAAATAATTTCCTAACAGATCTATTTGGTCCATAGACAGGATCCTAACAAGCAGAGTGGATCTGTTTTTTTAGCTTTGGTGAGGCAACTAAATTAAGGAAAATTCTGAATTCAAACCAGCTTTATTTCACTCGAAAATTGACCTTGGGTCATATTCTACTCTTGGTAGAGGAGTTGGGTTACTATACCTTTTCCAGTTCAAAATGGGAGTAGTTCATTTCAAAATAGGAATAGTTCATTTCAAAATGGAAATAGTTCAGTTCAAAATAAGAAATTTAAAATAAAAAAAATTAAATTTATAAATATCTTTGGTGATACAACAAGGTATTGATTTGTTAAATCTTTTTAGCCTAATGGTTAGGTCAACTGAAAACCGCGATAACAGGAGAAGTGCGAAAGCACGTATCTTGGAGGTATATGAGATGGATGGAAATTGGAAAGCCCTAGCGGAAAATCTTTCTATTCCGAAAACCACCCTCTATCGCTGGATTAGTAAGGGTAATCAACCTGATACAAGAGGAGGGCCTAGAAATTGTAAGGTCAAACAGGTGTATTTGGATTTTATTCAAGCACTAGTGGATGAAAATCCTAGGATCACATTAAAGGTGATCAGTGAAAGGATTGAAGCCCAGTTTGAGTATAAATTGTCCAAATCTACAGTAGCGAAGCATCTAGATATGATGAATTATACGCTTAAAGCTGTAAGATTTGTGCTCGAGAGGGCAAATTCAATTGAGAATAAAAATACGTAGTTTATTTATTATATATTTATATAATAATTATTATATTATCATATTATTGAATTATTATATATTATATTATTTTGAATTATTGAATTATTGAATTATTATATATTATATTATTGAATTACCAATCAACTGGAAAACCCATTCTATTCATGGATGAGACGAACTTTAATCTTCATATTTCCTGGAGAGATGGGCGTTCTCTAAAGGGTAGGCGATGTAACGTAGTTTCAGCCGGTACTCAGGGTGCCAATATTCACGTTATTGGATGTATTGGTCCCCATGGCCTCGTGTACCATGAAATTCAAAGAGGAACTTTTGGAAAGGAAAGCGCACAGTCTTGGATGCGAGAATGAGAGCTGCAAAGAAACAATATGGGGGTCAAGTTGTGATGGTTGTTGACAATGCCCCATGTCACTCAAACATTGAAGAAGTTTTAGTGAAGAAGAATTTCTACGATGCGAAGTGCTTAGGTTGGGACCATGCAGTCCAATGTTTAATCCAATTGAACAAGTATGGTATTTAATCAAAGCTTACGTCAAGCAGGAATTGGCTGCTAAAATTGTGAGTATTCTTGCAATGGAGAGAAGAGATGGCTTGTCAATTACTGAACAAAGGGCAAGAGCTTTGACTTCATTAATTGAGGAAGAATTGGGAAGGGTTACACCAGAAGTATACAATCGTTTCATAGCTGGAATTCAATCTAAAATTCCTGCAGCTGTAGCATTGGAAGATGTTGTGTTCTAATAAATGACTTGAAGAATTTTTTTATATTATAAAATGTTAACAATTTTATTGCTAAAATAATTTATAAAATATTTTTTATATTTATACTTATAATAATTTTTCTATTTTGAACTGAACTATTCCCATTTTGAACTGAACTATTCCAATTTTGAAATGAACTACCCATTTTGAACTGGAAAAGGTATAGATAGATGGTCCCAAACCAGGTACTGATACACTGGGTCAAAAAAGACGTCGGACTAATAGCAATAAAAGGATAATCTACACTCTACAGAGCTCCAGAACTTGAGTCTCAACATCAGATATACTTTAGTGTCATACTCACGACACCCTTTTTGTCGGAGGATTTTACCCTTTCTGGAAGAGACACAGTCAGCCTATTCTAAGTCTCATCGACAGGGCAGTAAGCAACCTGAGGTCTCTGTGCCGGGCAAAGCAACCTGAGGTCTCTGTGCCAGACAAAGGAACCTGATGTCTCTGTGCCAGACAAAGGAACCTGAGGTCTCTGTGTCAGATAAAGGAACCTGAGGTCTCTGTGCCGGACAAAGCAACTCGCAGTCTGTGTGTCAGATAAAGGAACCTGAGGTCTCTGTGCCGGACAAAGCAACTCGAAGTCTGTGTGTCAGACAAAGGAACCTAAGGTCTCTGTGCCAGACAAAGCAACTCGAAGTCTGTGTGTCAGATAAAGGAACCTAAGGTCTCTGTGCCAGACAAACAGCTTGAAGTCTTAGTTCAAGAAAAACCAACCTGAGGTCTCTGTACAATACAAAGGAACCTAAGCTCTCTGTGCCAGACAAAGCAACTCGAAGTCTGTGTGCCAGATAAAGGAACCTGAGGTCTCTGTGCCAGACAAAGGAAACTGAGGTCTCTATGCCAGACAAAGAAACTCGAAGTCTGTGTGCCAGGTAAAGGAACCTAAGGTCTCTGTGCCAGACGAATCAACTCGAAGTATGTGTGCCAGACAAAACAACTCTAAGTCTGTGTGTCAGACAAAGGAACCTAAGGTCTCTGTGCCGGACAAAGCAACTCGAAGTCTGTGTGTCAGATAAAGGAACCTAAGGTCTCTGTGCCAGACAAAGCAGGTTGAAGTCTTAGTTCCTGATAAACCAACCTGAGATCTCTGTACAATACAAAGGAACCTAAGCTCTCTGTGCCATACAAAGCAACTCAAGTCTCTATGCTACGTAAAGCAACCTGAGGTCTCTGTGCCAGACAAAGCAACTCGAAGTCTGTGTGTCAGATAAAGAAACCTAAGGTCTCTGTGCCAGACAAAGCAGCTTGAAGTCTTAGTTCCTGATAAACCAACCTGAGGTCTCTGTACAATACAAAGGAACCTAAGCTCTCTGTGCCATACAAAGCAACTCCAAGTCTCTATGCTACATAAAGCAACCAGCGGTCTCGGTGCCAGACAAAGGAGCCTGAGGTCTCTGTGCCAGACGAAGAAACTCGAAGTCTGTGTGCCAGACAAAGGAACCTGAGGTCTCTGTGCCAGACAAAGCGACTCGAAGTCTGTGTGCCAGACAAAGGAACATGAGGTCACTGTGCCAGACAAAGCAACTCTAAGTCTGTGTGCCAGATAATGGAACCTAAGGTCTTTGTGCCAGACAAAACAACTCTAAGTCTGTGTGTCAGACAAAGGAACCTGAGGTCTCTGTGCCGGACAAAGCAACTCGAAGTCTGTGTGTCAGATAAAGGAACCTAAGGTCTCTGTGCCAGACAAAGCAGCTTGAAGTCTTAGTTCCTGATAAACCAACCTGAGGTCTCTGTGCAATACAAAGGAACCTAAGCTCTTTGTGCCATACAAAGCAACTCAAGTCTCTATGCTACATAAAGCAACCTGAGGTCTCGGTGCTAGACAAAGGAACCTGAGGTCTCTGTTCCAGACAAATGAACCTGAAGTTTCTGTGCATAACAAAGCAATTTGAGGTCTCTGTGCCATACGAAGGAACCTGAGGTCTCTGTGTCAGACAAAGTAACTAGATGTCTCTGTGCCAGTCAAAGCAACCGTAGCTCTGTGCCATACCAAGCAACTTGAGATCTCTGTTTCTGATAAAGCAACATGAGGTCTCAGTGTCAGTATAAAACAAAGTAACCTGAGGTCTCTGTGCCAGACAAAGCAATTTGAGGTCTCTGTGCCAGACAATGCAACCTGAGGTCTCTGTGCCTGACAAAGTAACTAGATGTCTCTGTACTTGACAAAGCAACTTGAGGTCTTTGTGCCAGATAAAACAACCTGAAGTCTCTGTGCCATACAAAGAAACTTGTGGTCTGTGTGCCAAACAAAGAAACATGAGGTCTCGCTATCGGAAAATTCAAAATATAAGCAAATAATAATGATAAAGTATTGAGACCATTCAGACAACATCATTGTTGATATCGGCCAGCATACTGAGAAAAATCCTGAAGACCAGAGTAGACTTGCTGTCACTCAGATTCCAGTGAAAGTCCATCAGCTAAAGCTGCTGGGAAAAATTCACAATGAATACCGTCCCAGTAGACCACAGAGTAAAAATCAAAGAAAACGAAAAGAAAGACAAGTACTTGGACCTTGCCAGAGGGCTAAAAAAGCTGTGGAATATGCAAGTAACGGTTTTACCAATTATCATTAACGCGCTTGGAACGGTCCCCAAAGGCTGGAAGAGTTGAAAATCTGAGGACGAATCGAGACCATCTAGACTACGGTATTGTTAAGATCGGCCAGAATTCTGCGAAATGCCTGGGAAACTTGAAGAGACTTGCTGTCACTCGAACAGTTGTGAAAGACCATCAACTAGTGCTGATGTGAAAGGCTCGTAAGAAGTATAATCATATCTACCAACCCCTCCGCTCGGGCAGGATATGACACGAGGTCAATTTTTAAGCGGAGTTTAACAGGTTTGAATTCAGAGTTTTCCTTCTCCTAGACTAATTGCCTCACCAAGGCTGAAGAACCTAGTCTGCCCCCTATTTACCCTTAGATAGAGGGAGAATAATTGAATTCATACCTTTCCTAAGGGTATTAGAGCTATGTGAAATGCTATCAGTCTCGTCCAGGATTTAAACTCGTGTTGCCGTGTCCATTTCCTACGACGATAACCATTACACCACGGGCACCTCCACAAAAAGTATAAGAAGTATAAGAGGTATAATGATAAAAATAATTGCATCGTCTCTGTTTAGAAGTTAGGAAAAGGACTCCCGTCTTTACTGGACGAGCCTCGCCTTTTTTTATCGGTCTTTTTGGCGACAGGTAACCGAATAACTAGGCACGGCGAGAGATTAGAGTTGAGTTAGTTTGTAGATTCACTTGAAGTGAAGCGAAAAGGACGGTTTGGCAAAGTAGGTAAGAAAGTAGATAACAGTTCCTGGCGATGTAATGTGTTCATTGTCAATTTGTCTATTCAGCGTGAAGGAAATTGCTATTAAGAATAGCAGTTTGTACAAAGAATCTTCAATGAAATTGGGCTGGTAACAACAAACACATAAAGCCATTGGGTGGTGTTTAATAGAAAGGAAGCAAGTGGACATCTTTCCTCATATGAAACTATTTTGCTGCTCGGCTGTTGTTGACGAGGAATTGGCAAATTCTTGGAGAAGATTAAGATAATTACAGGCTTCAAGGTCATTAATTTCTTTGATTTTATCCTTATCAACCGAGTCATTCATTTATTATTGGGTTTTATCGATGATTTTATCTGGCTGTTCATTCATTCTTTCTTTCTATGAACCTTAACCATATCTCTCTATCAATCTATATATATATATATTAGTGATTGATTTATAATGAACAGGCTGTGTGATAAATCGATCAAAGGATCGATCGATCGATCGATTGATGTGAACAGACAGAACTAGGTAGATAGATATGAATTGATAGAGCTAGAAAGATATGAATAGGCGCATATATATATATATATATATATAGATAGATATGAACTGAATGGTAAAGAGAGAGGGATAGAAAAATACAAACAAGCTGAGATCGATCAATAGATATGAACATAGATGCAAACAGGCTGAAAGAGACAAATAGAAAAATGCTTATATATATATATACAGAGAGAGAGAGAGAGAGAGAGAGAGAGAGAGAGAGATGAAGAATCTGAGATCACTCGATTGATCGCTCGATCGTTCGATCAATCAATAGATATGTTCCAGCTGAGATGTATCTTTTATCTCAGACTCAGTTTTTCTGATATTCCCACAAGGATGGCTTTGGCATTAAATAACCCATCAATATTGACATGCTATTAAACAAAGGAAGCAAACTGAAATTCTCACACTAAGTAGCACGCCAAACAAACTAAATGATTTAACTTAGACATAATTAGCCTAATTTCCTTATGAAATCAATAACTGCGTATAATTTGCACTCATACATATGAAGTACTTACAAATTCATGAGTATACATAAACGTACCCTCCACATATAGGCGCCTCACCGTGGAGCTCTGGTTAGCAAGACAATCTCTGGGGGAATGAAAGATTTCTTGCCTTTCCCGAAAGTGACCGTAAAAGCGCAACTGGAGTTAACAAGACAATCTCTGGGGGAATGAAAGATTTCTTGCCTTTCCCGAAAGTGACCGTAAAAGCGCAACTGGAGTTAACAAGACAATCTCTGGGGGAATGAAAGATTTCATGCCTTTCCCGAAAGTGACAGTAAAAGCGCAACTGGAGTTAGCAAGACAATCTCTGGGGGAATGAAAGATTTCATGCCTTTCCCGAAAGTGACCGTAAAAGCGCAACTGGAGTTAACAAGACAATCTCTGGGGGAATGAAAGATTTCATGCCTTTCCCGAAAGTGACCGTAAAAGCGCAACTGGAGTTAGCAAGACAATCTCTGGGGGAATGAAAGATTTCATGCCTTTCCCGAAATTGACCGTAAAAGCGCAACTGGAGTTAACAAGACAATCTCTGGGGGAATGAAAGATTTCATGCCTTTCCCGAAAGTGACAGTAAAAGCGCAACTGGAGTTAGCAAGACAATCTCTGGGGGAATGAAAGATTTCTTGCCTTTCCCGAAAGTGACCGTAAAAGCGCAACTGGAGTTAGCAAGACAATCTCTGGGGGAATGAAAGATTTCATGCCTTTCCCGAAAGTGACCGTAAAAGCGCAACTGGAGTTAGCAAGACAATCTCTGGGGGAATGAAAGATTTCATGCCTTTCCCGAAAGTGACAGTAAAAGCGCAACTGGAGTTAGCAAGACAATCTCTGGGGGAATGAAAGATTTCTTGCCTTTCCCGAAAGTGACCGTAAAAGCGCAACTGGAGTTAGCAAGACAATCTCTGGGGGAATGAAAGATTTCTTGCCTTTCCCGAAAGTGACCGTAAAAGCGCAACTGGAGTTAACAAGACAATCTCTGGGGGAATGAAAGATTTCATGCCTTTCCCGAAAGTGACAGTAAAAGCGCAACTGGAGTTAGCAAGACAATCTCTGGGGGAATGAAAGATTTCTTGCCTTTCCCGAAAGTGACCGTAAAAGCGCAACTGGAGTTAGCAAGACAATCTCTGGGGGAATGAAAGATTTCATGCCTTTCCCGAAAGTGACAGTAAAAGCGCAACTGGAGTTAGCAAGACAATCTCTGGGGGAATGAAAGATTTCTTGCCTTTCCCGAAAGTGACCGTAAAAGCGCAACTGGAGTTAGCAAGACAATCTCTGGGGGAATGAAAGATTTCTTGCCTTTCCCGAAAGTGACCGTAAAAGCGCAACTGGAGTTCGAACTCGTTCACTGCAAAGTCGCAGCTCAGTGCATTAACCACGACCGCACATGGACTTCTCCAATAATAATATGAAATGATATAATGATAATAGATTATTTATTGCTATAAAGAGAGAGAGAGAGAGAGAGAGAGAGAGAGAGAGAGAGAGAGAGAGAGAGAGAATATTGAAATATCGGTGGGTTGTTCCCTAAGTAAACAGCAAAGATGGTAGTTTTGGTTTCTTTGTTTGATGGCATATCAACCTTCTTGGGTTATTTAATACCAAAGCTATCCTTGTAGAATGATAGTAGTGAAACTATTTGATTCAAAGCTGGCAGGGGATCAGTGGGTTCATGCCTTTTTCAAGGGTATTAGTCCGAAAATAAACGTATCAGTGCGACTGGAGTTCGAACTTGCTTACTTCGCGGTCACAGACCGACATTTTAACCATTACACCAGAAAAGAAGAAATATGAAATAACTTAAAGCTTTTCCGGAAACACTTTGATCATTTTCATTTCTATCATCATCATCATCATCATCATGTCGTGCGGCTAGCACGGATATCCCTGACCCTCTCTCTCCACGTCTCCCTATTATTCATCGCCTCTGGCAGGTCTTCAGGGTTACATCCCGTATCATCACATATCGGCTGTATGTATGTTCGAGCTGGTCGTCCTGCTTTTGATTGGCCATATGCAGGGGTCCACAGGAGTACATCACTTACGAGCTCGTCCTTGTTTCTCCAGCAGTGTCCGGCATGTCTGGTTCGTCTAGCTTGGATAGTTTTCGTGATAGGTGGTAGGTGGCCGTATAGTTGGTGCATTGTGGGGTGTTGCTGCCAGGACTTGTTCAGTATTGCTCGTAACATTCTTGTATGATTGCCGTCTAGCTTCTTCTCCAACCGTTTAGTCAGCGTCCAAGTAGTGCATCCATATAGCAGTATCGACACGGCCGCAGCCTGGAAGAAACTGCGTTTCATTTTATCGGTCAGGTTTGATTTCCATAATAAAATAAAAGTACCTATCAAATAAAAAATACAATTTGAGCCTACCTTAAGATAACTAGACGAAAACTAATGATAACCATGAGCTTCATGCCTAATATTGAGAGATTTTATCATAGGCACCAGTTTAATTCGGATTTAGTCTCAAATCTCCCTGTTTAACGATATTTCGTCGATTTCTTTTTTTTTTATTGCGTCGTGAAATACCCATGGTCGATAAACATGTAGAAATAAGAGGAACTTTATTCTGGAAAGAATACAGTACACAATTAAGTACGTCGACTAAATAACCGTTAATCGTAAGTTGATATCTCACTCAAGAGCGAGCACTGTTTTAAATAGCCTTTAGGCTGGTCTATCTTATTAGGTTGTGGCAGCTATTCCACAACACTTATTCAGTAGAAAATTATTTACAGTACAAAAGCTATATTTAACTAAATATGAAGATGAGACATTTGGATACATACATACATCATCATCATCATCAAGTCACGCTGCTAGCACCGATTTCCCTGAGTCTCACTCTCCACCCGTCCCTGTCATCCATCACCCGCGACAGGTCTTCCAAACTACATCCTGTGTCCACGCAGAGCTATTTTAAGTAAGTTCTAGCTGTTCTGCCTACAGTGTGAAAGGGTCCACTGGAGAAAGTCGATTATGAGTTTGTCCTTTTTTTCTCCAACAGTGTCCCGTATATCTTGTTCGTCTTACTTGGATGATTTTAGAGATGGGAAGTAAGTGGCCGTAATCAACTATATCATGTAGATATACAGTACGTACATATATACAAACATACTTACACACCCAAATATTTTATGTGTGCATACTGTATATGCACCGTATGTATTAACTCAAACACACATCCACTTATACTCACACAGACTCACAAGAAAAAATAACTCATTCTCGAATTGCCCCCGCCATAAAGATCAAATTGGACCCCCTGTGGAGTTTATTGATGTCAGACAAAGCTAATTGGAGTTGCGCAGTTTTATATGAATTATAATTCTAATTCTAAATGTATTGTTTTCAATTTTGGATGAAAAGAGAAGTTTAGGTTGTTTTGTTTTAGGACGTATTAACCCTTTTCAGGTCATTTAATACCGAATTAAATCATTTTGATGAAAGTTTTAAACAATTTAGTTTAATCTAAGTACAGTTTTTTGTTTACGCACAGCTAAATGTCAAAACAGTTCTATTTCAAACAATTCAGTTTTGTATAAGTACGCAGTTTAAACACAGTTCAACGCAAAAACAGTTAATTTCAAATAATTCAT
Organism: Sepioteuthis lessoniana; assembly: GCA_963585895.1. NCBI lineage: Eukaryota > Metazoa > Mollusca > Cephalopoda > Myopsida > Loliginidae > Sepioteuthis > Sepioteuthis lessoniana. The sequence continues at coordinate 64,968,723 of OY757934.1, forward strand.
TTTAGCATAAGCATACAGTTTAATTCTATTTGACCCATAGATAGGGCCACTCCAGGCCAGAGCAGACTTGGGAGCGATGGCAATAAAGGAGTACTCCGTATTCCTCAATGAATGAAGCTTTACCATCAGATTGTTTAGTGTCATGATTCAGGACACTCATTGGGGGAGTCTTACCCCTCTGCAGAGATGTATTCTACAACCCCAACCAACTGGGCCTCAGGACACTCATTAGGGGAGTCTTACCCCTCTGCAGAGATGCAATTGTTGTATTCTACAACCCCAACCAACTGGGCCTCAGGACACTCATTAGGGGAGTCTTACCTCTCTGCAGAGATGCAATTGTGGTATTCTACAACCCCAACCAACTGGGCTTCAGGACTCTCATTAGGGGAGTCTTACTCCCTGCAGAGATGCAGTTGGTGTATTCTACACCCCAAACCGACGGAACAAGGAAAGAAAAGGAAAAGAAGAAAGGAAATTTAGCTTATGAATTGCAAATTACAAATCCCAGCGCCACTTAGCAGATTGATGAAATATATTATTGACAGGTAGAGAAGCATTCAAAATTAAGTTTTATCGTTAGAAGAACAGGAAAAATACTGTTCGAATGTCACTCAGTTTGAGTGATATACAGTGAACCCAGGGTCAGTTCGAATCCACGTCGATGATTACTTTAGATGTCTCGTGATCAAACAACATTAGGAAAATAGTTGAATTAGTTAATCAATCAGCCGAGACCTACCGAAGTGATAAGACGTAATTTTCCATCTGTTGGTTCGCTGCTCCTGACCTAGTCATTAAATCTTGATGAAGTGGATAAAGTAAGTGCGTAAACGGAAGTGGGTAGTTTGTTATTTTTCCCAAGTGTATTAAATTGGAGTAATTGTAACTATATAACTGTGTGCAAATTAATTGTATTAAGATTATTTACAGGGTGCAAAATATGTGTTGTATAGTTGTAAGGAAGATATACACAGTGAAATAGAGTTAATTATTTATTAACTGAAGTCGTACAGTTCAATAAATATTATAAGTCTCGCACTGTGGGTGTTACATCCGAAGTTGGTCTTACTAATGACTACTTTAAGTACCGACGTGCTTAAGAAGCACGACATCTTTTATACTTCCGAGATACCGGAAGTCACGTGGTACGAGCCACTATACAAAAATATGGAATAACTTTTAAAACGTTTTCTTAATCTGATTAGTCCAATTTTTGAAAAAATTAAGGGCAATAAATCTAAATTTTCATGATTAGCTCTATTATTCAAGCTCTTTTTTATTTGTTAAAATTCAGCCCAAGATGAGTGAGCAAGAAAAGAAACGACAAAGAATATATGATTTGCTAAACACCGAAACCAAAACAAACTTTCTTGTCTACTGTATACAAAGCAAAAAAAAAAAAAAAAAAAATACAGAAAAAGAGCTTTTTAAGGAAAAGAGGACGTGGAGGATTAAACAAAAAATTTAAAGAAGGTTTTTTAACTGATCTCGCTCCGGTGATTAAGAAGGGCCCCACAATGACAATAAGAAAGCATGCTAATGAATTGAAAGTCCACAAGAAAACTATTAGGACATCAGTTAAAAATTTTTTAAGCCCACGCCTTAACCCCTTGATTACGCTATAGGGGGCATTTTAGAAAACAAAAAAAAAAAATATCCTCATTCCAATCCAATTATTTGTTCGCTTAAGACTGCGATTGAGGAAAAATTGAATAAAATGTCTGAAGAATTTATTTTGAAGGCATAAAAATGGTTTCGTAGGCGTGTTGATGAAATAATAGATAAAATGGAGGCCATATTGAGTAAATTTACTGTCACTAGTGGACATCCAGTTCGTTAAAATGTCTACATAGATCTTTGTGGGTGAATAACATTTTGGCTGGGTGAATAAAAGCAGTGGAGTCTACAGGTATTGAATTTACTTGTTTGTATTAATAAATTCCTTTATAACAGAAGAACAAAAATTGGTGGATCAGGTAGACTAGTTGTCATATATCGCTTGATTGGGAGTGATGCCCACAAGTGACATGTTATTCATTTTAAGACCAGTTCAAACATACGGATCATTCAAATGAACAAATGATGAAGATTTTTGGTTGGTTTGTGGGGGTTTTATGGCATATCAACCTTTGTAGGTTATTTAACACCAAATCCATTTTTATGCAAATTGTCAGTTCTATTTCAAACAATTCAGTTTAGAATGAGTACACAGTTTAATTGTCAAAAAACATTTCTTTTTCAAGCTATTTAGTTAAGTCAAACAGTTCTAATTCAGCTAATTCAGTTTAGTATAAGTACAGATTTTGTTTACACACAGTTAAATGTCAAGACAGTTCTATATTAAACAATTCAGTTTGGTGTAAGGACAGTTACAATGTCAAAAACAATCCCATTTCAAACAATACAATTTAGCATAAGCACGCAGTTTAGATCTAAGTACAGTTTAATTGTCAAAAACGTTTCTATTTCAAACTATTCAGTTTAGTTAAACAGTTCCAATTTAAACAATTCAGTTTAGCATAAGTATGCAGTTAGTTCTATTTAACCCATAAATAGGGCCCTATCAGGTGCTACCACTCCGGGCCAGAGTGGACCCAGGAGCAATGGTAATGAAAGGGGTGCTCTGTATTCCCTAAAACTCCAGCATCACTTGAGCTTTACCATCGGATTGTTTAGCGTCATATACAGGACACTCATTAGGGGGGTGTCTTACCCCTCTGCAGAGGTGCAGTCGGTGTATTCTACAGCCCCAACCGACGGGGCAAGAATGAAGAGAAAAGTTCTAAATCAGTGCAAATTTGATACTTTTATGAAAGAATTTATTGAAGTGATTTTCGATCTTGAAGCGAAGTCTATGTACATATTTTAACGAACTGGATATTTGTGGATGAATGTAAAAACTGTATTGGAATATCCCAAGCTTTGTGCCACTGTTCAGCTCATTTTACTAGCTTTTCCAAATTCATAAATGGCGGAATCTGGGTTCAATCCCCTGCATTATTTACAAAGTAAACAGAGAAACACTTTAAATATAGAGCGTGCTGATTTGTAGCTCAAAATCTGAAACCTGATAGTCGTGATCTCCTTGGTGCCCACCAAACACATCTTTCCTATTAAAAAATAATTTGTTTATTAAAAGTGTGTTCATATTTCTTGTTTACTGATTTTCTTAAGTGAATTGTATTTAACACTGATAAACTAGTTATATTTAGTAATTTGATATTCAATTGAATTATTTGGGATTGAATGGAAATCAAATTTGGTTTTAAGAGGTGCATCAAGTATAAATGTTTGAGAAGCCTTGGTCAAGGCAGTTCCAGACAATGACTAGATTTATGGTGACGTTTTTTTAAAACAAATCAAGAGAGATAAATCCAAAAGAATCCCCTAAAAAAACAACAAAAAATCAAAATAAAAAAGTGTAAAAGAACAAAAAATTAAACAAACAAACAAACAAAGCAAAAAAATTATTTACATTAAATAAAAGGAAAACAGTTATTCATATAAAAATAAAGTGAGAAAAATGAAAGAGATCATATTCATTGCAAGAAAGGAAAGAAAAAATAAGCTGAGGATTAACGGACAGAGGTTTAGGGAGAGAAAAATTTGTTGATTGATTGATTGATTACATTTTTTGTGTAGTTATATCTTAGGGTTGTTTTTGCACACGGTCTTATCAAATACGAATGAATTCTAAACAGATCTATTTGACCTATAGAGAAGACCCTATCAGGTAGTACTGCTCCGAGTCAGAGTTGACCTGGGAGTATTGGGAGTAGTGAAAGAGTACTCTTCACTTCCTTGATCTCTAGAACTGGATACTCTTTTTTTGGCGGGTCTTACTCTTTCTGCAAGGGATACAGTCAGTGTATTCTAAAGCCTCGCCGACATTGGTAGAGATAAAAATAGAGATGAAGAAAGTTAAATTCATGTATAAGGAGAGAGAGAGAGAGAGAGAGAGAGAGAGAGAGAGAGAGAGAGCCAGACAGACAGACAGACTGGCAGATATACATACATATATATATATATATATATATAGAGAGAGAGAGAGATACAGACAGAGATAGAGACAGACAGACAGACTGACAGACTGACTGAGAGAGAGAGAGAGAGAGAGAGAGAGAGAGAGAGAGAGAGAGAGAGAGAGACAGACTGGCAGAGAGAGAGATAGAAAGACAGACAGTCCGACAGAGAGAGAGAGAGACAGAGACACAGACAGAGATAGATAGATAGAGAGAGAGAGACTGACAAAGAGAGAGAGAGACAGACAGACAGAAAGAGAAAGAGAAAGAGTGAGAGACAGACTGACAGACAGACAGACAGACAGACTACCAGAGAGAGAGAGAGAGAGAGAGAGAGACAGACAGACAGACAGACAGACAGACAGACAAAAGAGATAGATAGATAGAGAGAGAGACAGACTGACCCAATGATAGAGATAGATAGAGAGATAGAAAATGAATGAAAACATTGATAAAGAGAACATTTGGAAAGGATTTGGTTCTTTTCACGCCTGGTAAGAACCATCAACCCTATCACCGACTTTACCGCCACCACCACCAATAACAATAGGAGCAGTTCAATTTTAAGGTTTCGATCAATAAACGAAGACTGTAATAGTACAATTATCAAACTTGTTAGGTGCCTGCGTTTCTGGACTTGAGGAAGCCATCTCGATATTGACTTTCAGATTGTGTGAAGATAATCACTCGTGGCTTGAGAAGAGACACCTGGCAATAACGTTCAACATAATATTATCATTGGATTGAAACACACACACACACACACACACACACACACACACACACACACACACACACACACACACACACATTCATAGTAATTCCTTGTAGAATTTTCAAGTATATGATGATTCTATAGGGTCAGCGACAAGTTGAACGGCATTAAAAAAATCTTTTCTTTCTCCCTCCCTCTCTCTCAATATATATAAGCTTGGAAAGTGAAGATATGGAATCAACGGTAAGTTTGGTTTGATAATGGCATTGGTGAGAAACTCACAGAGACCAACCTTCATTATGGTTGGTTGAGTTTTATGGCATATCAACCTTTGTAGGTTATTTAACGCCAAATCCATTTATATACAAATAGTTAGTTCTATTTCAAACAATTCAGTTTAGTATGAGTACACAGTTTATATGTCAAAAACATTTCTATTTCAAGTTATTTAGTTTAGTCAAACAGTTCTAATTCAGCTAATTCAATTTAGTATAAGTACAGATTTTGTAAACACATAGGTAAATGTCAAAATAGTTCTATATCAAACAATTCTGTTTAGTGTAAGTACAATTTCAGTGTTAAAAACAATCCCATTTCAAACAATTCAGTTTAGCATAAGCACACAGTTTAAATCTAAGTACAGTTTAATTGTCAAAAACATTTCTATTTCAAGCTATTCAGTTTAATCAAACAGTTCTAATTCAAACAATTCAGTTTAGCATAAATATGCAGTTAGTTCTATTTAACCCATAAATAGGGCCCTACCAGGAGCTACCATTCCGGGCCAGAGTTGACCTGGGAGCAAGGCAATGAAGGAGTGCTCCGAACCTTCATTAATTGAGCACTCTTTATTTATAAATGTAGCAAACTATATAATTCATCATCATCATGTCACGTCGTTAGCACAGATTTTCCTCTCTTTCGCCATTCGTTTCGATCGTCCCTCCCTTCTGCTAATCCTTCTAGACTATACCCTTTGTCCGAACAGCTGGTCACCCAACACTTGCTCGTCTGTGTGAAGGGGTCCATAAGTAAACGTCGCTTATGAGTTCGTCCTTACTTCTCCGGCAGGGTCCCGCATGTCATGTTCGTCTAATTTGAGTGGTTACGAAAACGACACATTATAGCGAGATTTTTATTGGAGCAAAACGCTTAAAATGCAATAACTTAGAAAATAAAGCAATTTCCGGTCCAGTTTGCCAATAGATAACATTGTTGAGACTTTGACAGTCGATTAGTGTGGATTTCGTAAACAGGATGTGCACAGTGTCTTAAGATAAACAATGGACAGCAGAAATGAATCTCGTGAATTGCACCGGAAGTACAGTTTTGTGGGCGTCCAGAAAATATATAATGACGGAATTCAGGGAGTTAATAGAGTAGATACATCAGTCAGAAGCCTCTGGACTTGTATCGGCAAAGACGCAAGAAGAACAAAGGCTCTGAATATGTGTATCGCAACGTGGGGTCAATCATAGCAGTCCAACTCTCTCACTCTCTCACACACAACTATCACAACGTCTCAAATAAAGGAGTTTATATTTTTATAAACAAGTGTTATTCTCTACTCATTCCGATATATAAGAATCCGAATTCTCGAAATAAACATCAGGTGAAAATTAGAACCCATCACTCTTTTCTAAATAAAAGTAACATTATCGTTATGAACTGATTTTAGTACAGGAACCCAACAAATTCATGGGGGAGTCTCCGTGGCGTAGTAGGTAACATGATGGACTGCGACTTTGTAATAAGTGAGTCTGAAGTCCAATCACCCTATTACATTCACTTTCTAATACTTTTAGGGAAATTATGAACTCCCTTAACTCTCTGGCTAAGGGTTGAATATATATATATATATATATATATATACGAGGATCATTAAATAGGTTTCCAGACTTTTTTCGTATGGCCACTTTTATTGATAGTACACACATGAATCGCTAGTCCCCTTCTAATTAATCTCCTCCAGCTGCAATGCAATTGTTGTACTGTTCCAACAACCTCTGGAAGGCATCATGGAAGTCCTCTTGTGTGAGCGTGTCAATGACCTTTGTCACAGCCTCTTTCACCTCTCAATTGTCTCATAACGACAGCCTCTGAGCTTAGGGAATAACCAAAAGTCACAGGGAGCAAGGTCTGGACTATAGGGAGCCCGAGGAACTGTCTTGATGCCCATCTTGGTCAAATAGTCTGTAACAAGGATGGAGTTGTGGACTGGTGCATTGTCCTGCTGGAAATGCCACTGACCCGATTTCAAGAGTGCTGGCCTCTTCCGACGGAATCTCTTCCTGAACTCCCTTAAAACCTCAACATAGTAATCCTAACCCTAACCCTTTTGCCCATCAACTGTGGTGTATTGACTTCCTTACTCCTCGCACACCTCTCATCATCCCTCACAGACTCCCTGCCTTCCTTGAATCTCTTATGTCACTCAAAAACTGACGCTCGATTTATGCAAGGTGCTCCAAAAGCAGTCTGAAGCATTCCATACGTTTCTGTGGTATTTTTCCAAATTTCAAACAGAATTTTATTGCATATCATTCTTCTAAAGTGTCCTCACGTCCAGATTGTAGCTTTGGAAATCACCAGCTCTGACAATCAGGCTTTAGTAGTGTGTATTCCAATTGCTGTTGTAGCTGTTCATTTGAACGTGAAATCATAAAAATTGGTCTGTCATCTCATAGGAAGATACTGAATTTTCAAGAGTCTACGACAATTTTAAATGCCTGAACAAAAAAAGCCTGGAAACTTATTGAAGGCACCACACACACACACACACACACACACACACACACATATATATATATATATATATATATTGGCCTAATGGGTAGAGTGTTCACCGGGGGACCAGGGTTCAATTCCAGATCGAGTCATACCAAAGACTTAAAAAATCGTACTTGATACTTCCTGGTTTAACACTCAGCATTACAAGGTACGTATCAAGGGTAAAGTGGAGCAACGCAGGGAAAGGAGTAGCGCTTTCCCCTACACCTCGATGTAGTAGCAATTGAAAAGGGAACCTTCGGGTCGCCCTCGACTACAGTCGCCAACTTTACTCATATATACATATTTATTTTGGTCTTACATATATGTTATGTATATGTATGCTTCCAGCTTGTTGCTTTCGTCAGAGAACATATGTGGCTCAAGACCTTTTTATTGGGGTACTCAATGAAACCTAAACTCACTGAAAACAAGAGTGCGTTCAAGTCTCATTGAGTACCCCATTAAAAAGGCCTTGTGCCACATAGGTTCTCTGACGAAAGCAACAAGCTGGAAACATACATAAAACATGTATAAAACAGGTTTGTTTGAACAAAATAAATAAATTAGAAAAATACAAATCTCTTCGTGGACCTACTTATTTTAAAATATGCTTTCTTATTCTTTCTTTGGACCTACAACAACCATCTTTATATGGAATGGAGGAGCAATTGAAAAGGGAACCTTTGGATCACTCTTGACTTAGGTCTCCAACTTTATATATATATATATATATATATATAAAGTATAGGTGGAGGTGGAAGGGGCCCCAGTTTCCTGACAAAGCCGTAGCGTATGCAATCCTTTAAGAAGTTACTCCGAAATCAAAGTGCAGAGAAGGAAACTCCAGTATAACATTTCTGCTAATTTGTACGTGGCCTTTGAAGGGAAAAGTCTATTAGAAGTTACTCTGAAATAAAAGCCGTAGTTTGCATAGTCACCAGTTATCATTCTATATTTGTCACTGGGCTGTTGTTATGTAGACTCTGAGAGTTGCATTAAGTGTCACTGTAATCGAATGACGTACAGATGTCTAAATACCTTATCATCTTACGTATTTTCTATATCTTGACGAGTTGAATTAATAATTAATCAGAAATTTTGGTGGTAAAGGCAGTTATTATCTGTAACGATGTAGCTATCATCATATACCAGGGATTGCTAGACCTCATTTTAGATTTTAAACTCACTTAGTTTCGGTTTCGAAGCCGAAAGTACTCTATTTGAATATTCACTGCAGACAGAGTGAGTTTATATCTACTCTTCATATCTGTTGTATCCATTATATATATATATATATATATATATATATATATATATAATATTCAGGTTAACTTACATCGGGCTGGTCGAAATAGTAGCACAGACCGGAGTTTATGATAAGATATATTCCAAGAAGTTTGGTATTTTGTTGGGAAAATATATGCAACTTAGCATTGGATCAAGGTTGTGTAACTGTTTTCAACTCTTCTTAACATGGGAATCGTAATCAGTGATCCGTATTCGAAATCCCGTACAAAAAAGGTTTATTAGTTGGTGTTTAATGCTCTATCAATATTTGTAGGTCATTTTATACCAAATATTGTTATATATATATATATATATATATATATATATATATATATATATATATATATGATATAATATTTGTAAACGAATCGCTTGTAGATGAATATTTTTGCTTTTAAACCAACTGTTTAGCAAAGGCTAGAAAAAATTTCCTTCGCAGGCCTATGCTTTGTACATGGTCATGTTTCGTATATATATATAATATATAATATATATATATATTCTAGATTGAGGTTTACAATTATACTGTCAGTTTTTGTATCCTTACTTTCTACACTACAGGATCTATTCAGGGTTTTGGTTTATCCCAGGAGTTGTATTGATTTTGTTTGTTTGTTTTTTTGATCTTCAGAATAATAATAATTAATTTGATAATAATCATTAATAATTGATTCAATAAATTTTGCTGTGATTTTGTAAAGAAATAGAGTGATTTCTTTTTACATAAAAAGATTGCGAACAGAAAATGGTAGTTAATATTCCTATCAATTTAGTTCATTCAAAATAATTCGAATCCCACTGATTATTTTCAATTCCCAACATGGAGCACAGTTGGTTCTAATTTTTACATTGACGTATTCTCCAATTGTTTTACTCAGAAAACCTTACCCCCTAAAAAAAACAAAGAAACAAAAACGAAATCTATTGTTTATCGGACGAGCCGTTCAAATTTCTTACTGTTTTTGTTCCGGGGAAAACCTGGTTAAAGAAATACTTTAATCGAGCAATTGATTTACAAAGGTTTTTTAGTCGAATAGTTGGATGGTTTTACAGCATATCAAACCTCGATGGGTTATTTTATGCCGAATACTGTTTAACCATTACAGTTTCCAATTTTATATTGTACAAAATCATTTTAAACAAATAAACACTTCATACTATTTACCAACCCCTCCGCTCGGGCAGGATATGACACAAGGTCAGTTTTTAAGCGGAGTTTAACAGGTTTGAATTCAGAGTTTTCCTTCTCCTAGACTAGTTGCCTAACCAAGGCTGAAGAACCTAGTCTGTCCTACTATTTACCCATAGCTGGAGGGAGAATAATTGGATTCATACCTTTCCCAAGGGTATTAGTGCTATGTGAAATGCAATCAGTGTCGTCCAGGATTTGAACTTGTGTCACCGTGTCCAATTCCTACGACGATAACGACTACACCAGGGGCACCTCCAAATAAACACTTCATACTTTGATGCAATATCAAGGTTTTAAGAGTCAATTTATAAATGAAGATCCCAATCAATTCAAACCAGTAAGTAAAGTTGGCGATTGTAGTCGAAGGCGACCCGAAGGCTTCCTTTTCCGTAGCTACTACACCGAGGTGCAGGGGAGGGCGTTACTCCTTTCCCTAGATTGCTCCACTTTACCCTTGATACGTACCTTAGAAGGCTGAGTGTTAAGCAAGGAGGTATCAAGTACGATCTTTTAAGTCTTTGGTATGACTCGATCAAAGACTTTAATACCAAAGACTTTAAAAATGGTACTTGATACCTCCTTGCTTAACACTCAGCCTTCTAAGGTACGTATCAAGGGTAAAGTGGAGCAATCCTGGGAAAGGAGTAGTGCCTTTCCTTATACCTCGGTGTAGTAGATATTGAAAAAGGAGCTTTCAGGTCACCCTCGACTACGGTTGCTAACTTTACTCAAACAAGTAATCGTCTGATATTTAGTTGCAATGTGAAATATTTTAAGAGCCAATGTATTCATATAATTCAAAATCATTTTAAGCAAGATTACAAACAGATCTATGGTGGGTGTCCTCGTGGTGTAATGGTTAACGCGCTGGAATGCGTAATCGTAGTAATCGAGTTCGAACTCCAATCACCCTATTACGTTTACTTTTGGACAAATACCCTTAGGAAAGGCATGAACCCCTGCTGTTCTTCTAGAAGAATGCATTATACATTAAACAACCCATGAAGGTTGATATGCCATTAAAAAAAAACGAAACCGAAACAGATCCTGTTTGACGCATAGATAGGAGGACTCTGCTAGGTACTATCGCTTCGGGTCAGAGTTGACGTGGGAGTAATTGCAACGAGAGTGATTTCATTCTCCCAAAAGCTCAGGAACTGGCACTTCACCACCGGATTCATTGAATACTTCAACAAGGGTTGGTGTGCCATAAAACCAACCAAGCATGATAAAAACAAAACAAGACAAAACAATCAAGTACTCTGAGTCTAATTCTAGACGCAGTTTCGTAGCATTATAAATTATTTTTGATATCTTATAGCGGTGAAATACGTTACTACTTCTCGAAAACCCTAATACAGGTTGCTGCAGAAATACCGCCCATATTTTAAACTCTTTCTAGTGTAGTACAAACAAATTTAGGCAAGTGGTAATGGTAGATCCATCTAGTAAATGTCTTATTATTTCTTTGATGTTACGATCATTTACGATCATAGGTTGGACCGGTGCTCACCCTGTGTTTGCTGTTGAAAGTTTTTTTTAAACTGATGAATCTGTAATTGATACACAAAGAGCTTTTCGTGTTTATTTAATGTTACATCGGAATGATGCTGTTCCAGATAGAAAATAGATACTGCTATGGGTTGAAGATTGATTAAGAGAAAACCACCAGAATAAAAACTGTTGCCCTTTTTTTAAACAACAGTGAAATACAATTCTAAAATCAGTTACGTGTTTTTTTTTATCAACCTTCTAAAACTGAGCCAGATGGAACTACCATTGCCACTTGCCTAATTTCATCCGTACAACACAGGCGGCAGTTTAAAACGTGGGAGGTATTTCTCTCGCACTTTGTATTACACAGGCTTCCTATTTGTTATTCTACTCGTTGTTCCTGTGTGGCCATCCATTTAAATAATGAACAGGATCTTAACTTCGATGATCTGGCACAAACATGAGTCTACGTGTAATCAGTTGCTGTTTGCTTCAAAAACGAATGACAAAAAACTAGGTTGACCAACGTGAAGCGACTCAATATAAGAGTTAACAAGAAAATTCGTTCGTTTATCTTCCATCTGGTGTGAAAGACGGACGACAAAGGGGAGATAACCAGTCGAATCAAATATCCTTACCGCTTAAAAGAAAAATGCGTTATATTCGTCTAGTAAAATTCCCGGATGTTCCTTACCTGAAATGAAAGAAGAAAAAAAAAAAAGGATTATTGAATGGAACATAAAAACATCTTTAAGCGTTTTAATAGATTCAATAACGAATACAGAACAAGGCTACACCAAGTTGAGACCTGGAAGCTATTCGACTGAAGTCTTTGAATGGAAGCGGGTTGCAGCAGCGTAAGTTAATAGTAAATCAAAATTTAATGTTGATATTACCGATTTGTATGTCTATAATATTCGAATTCTACTTATTTCAGATTTATAACGGATCATTATCTATCTATTTATCTATGTCTATTCATTATCTATCTATCTATCTATATTTTGGGAGGTGCCCGTGGTGTAATGGTTATCGACGTAGGGAATGGACATGGCGACTCGAGTTCAAATCCTGGACGAGAATGATTGCATTTCACATAGCACTAATACTCTTGGGAAAGGTATGAATCCAATTATTCTCCCTCCAGCTATGGGTAAATAGTAGGACAGACTGGGTTCTTCAGCCTTGGCGAGGAAACTAGTCTAGGAGAAGGAAAACTCTGAATTCCAACCTGTTAAACTCCGCTTAAAAATTAACTTTGTGTCATATCCTGCCCGAGCGGAGGGGTTGGTAAATAGGATCTATCTATCTATCTATCTATCTTGGTCTGTTTCTATCACTTTATTTCTGTTTGTTTTTGTCTGATAGTTGGTCTATCTTTGTATCTTAGTCTGTTCATCTCTGCCTCTTTCTTTCTCTCTCTCTCTCAATCTATCTTTTGTTAGCTCGGGTGATATTGTAGTTAGCGACCTTGGTTTGCCAACTATTATTAGTTAGTAAGATTCTGAGTGGGTGTCTCATACTTCTTTCTTTGTGCCAAATAATGTTCAGTATATGACATCTATCTGTTTCTCTTGATCGGTTCCTATCACTTTATCCCAGTTTATTTTGTTTGTGAATCTATCTATCTATCTATCTATCTATCTATCTATCTATCTATCTATCTATCTCAGTCTGTTCATATCTATCTATCTATCTATCTATCTATCTATCTATCTATCTATCTATCTATCTATCTCAGTCTGTTCATATCTATCTATCTATCTATCTATCTATCTATCTATCTATCTATCTATCTATCTATCTCAGTCTGTTCATATCTATCTATCTATCTATCTATCTATCTATCTATCTATCTATCTCACTCTATTCACATCTATCTATCTATCTATCTATCTCAGTCTGTTTCGATTTGTCTATTGTAGTTTGTTCTCTGTTGGTTTACCTTTTTTATGTCATTTTGTTCACTTCTCTCTCTCTCTTTCTCTCTTTCTCCCTCTCTCAACTCTCTCTATCCCCCCCATATATATATATATATTTTAAATACTCATGTTGTTGATGCTGCAAAATCAAGACCAAACCAAAGACAAACACTTGTGCTGCCAAAAAGCCTTCATTAGAAGATGATTCTGGAGTCAAGCATGTTTTCGGGGCCAAGTAATCATTACCCCTAATCTAGAGACCTTCAACAACAACTTTCGATAGCACCATACATTATCTGAATGTCAGGTTGAAATGCCGCAGCGTCGTGTAATATCTGTCTGCCTGTATCAACCTATCTATATATGTGTGTGTGTGGTGTGTGTGTGTGTATATATATATTTGAATGAAGAGGCTTTAAATATCCACAATGTAATTGCATTGACATATTAGTTTTTAATTTATCAGTGGTTTCAATGCCGAACAATCATTGGTTTTCTTTGATTAGGCGCCAAGAGGAGGATCTTTTTCAAGTGACGCGAAGAGAAGGATCTTTTTCAAGAGACGTCAAGAACAGGATTTTTTTCAAGAGACGTCAAGAGAAGGATCTTTTTCAAGAGAAGCCAAGAGAAGGATTTTTTTCAAGAGATGCCAAGAGAATGATCTTTTTCAAGAGACGTCAAGAGAAGGATCCTTTTCAAGAGAAGCCAAAAGAAGGATCTTTTTTAAGAGACATCAAGAGAAGGATCTTTTTCAAGAGAAGCCAAGAGAAGGATCTTTTTCAAGAGTCGTCAAGACAAGGGTCTTTTCAAGAGAAGCCAAGAGATGTATCTTTTTCAAGAGACGTCAAAGAAGGTTCTTTTTCAAGAGACGTAAAGAGAAGGATCTTTTTCAAGAGACGTCAAGAAGTATATTTTTCAAGAGAAACCAAAAGAAGGATCTTTTCAAGAGAAGCCAAGAGAAGGATCTTTTTTAAGAGACGTCAAGAGAAGGATCTTTTTTTAGAGACGTCAAGAGAAGGATTTTTTCAAGTGAAGCCAAGAGAAGGATCTTTTTCAAGAGACGCCAAGGGAAGTATCTTTTTTAAGAGACGTCAAGGGAAGGATCTTTTTCAAGAGAAGCTAAGAGAAGGATCATCTTCAAGATAAGTCAAGAACAGGATCTTTTTCAAGTGACGCCGACGGAAGAATCTTCAAATGATGCCAAGAGAAGGATTTTTTTCGAGAGAAACCAAGAGAAGGATTTTTTTCAAGTGAAGCCAAGAGAAGGATCTTTTTCAAGAGACGTCAAGAGAAAGATCTTCAAGAGAAGTCGAGAGAAGCTAAATACATTGTGGCATCCTCTTCATTTCTTAATTTTGCTGACATTCGAGTCTTCTGGTCACCTGAACTCTTTGATTCTTATTTATTAGTTGCCATTAATGTTCTTTGGGGATAAATGGGTTTCCATCTGGCATAAAGACAAATATTCTCTTGTGATCAGGCATCAGTCACTGCCTTGGGCTTATAACTTCGATTTTTTTATTATCTTCCATTTTCGCTGTCGCATCAATAATCGGTCAGATAATTGGCCCAGATTTGCAAACAATCGGTAAAGTGCCAGATAACCGAGTAATGAATAATGAAATAACACCTGATGAGGATGAGAGTATTAACCGATCCTAATGTGTCTTAAAATTCTTTATTTACGATTACACAAGATTCAGGTTTGGAAACTAATGGGAGGCTGGATAGGATTTTGATATAGTTTATTGAAATGGTGAAAAGGTGAGCGAAGGTCGCCAGTTGACTGGTGTCACTAAGTAAAGAAGGATGTTTAAGTTTTAAGACTCAAGATAGAAGCCGCAGGGAACCATGAGATACGTGTAGCACGACAAAAACCCCTGAGTTGGATATATGATCTAAGGATTTGTGATTTGGAGGTAGAGAGGTAGTTGGTCGAAAGAGAGAAGATTCTGTCTAAAGAGTGAGGAATTGGGTTAAAAGAGAGAAGATTTGATTAAAAGAGGATTTAGTAAAAAAAAAAAAGAAACGAATCTGGGCAAGAGAGAGGAGAGTTGGTTAAAAGAGAAAAGCTTTGGTTAACATAGAGGGATTTGGTAGAGAGAAAGAGAGAGAGAGAGAGAGAGAGAGAGAGAGAGAGAGAGAGAGAGAGAGAGAGGATTTGGTCAAAAGAGAGAATTGTTTGAAAGACAGAATATTTCACCAAAAGACAAAAGTCACAGATCAAGAGACACGAGAAGGATCAAGTAGATTTTGGACACTCAATGACATGAGGTCAAATTTTAAGCTCAGTTTAACAGGTTTGAATTCAGAATTTTCCTTCTTCTAGATTAGTTGCCATATCAAGGTTAAAGAGCCCAGTCATCCGTACTATTTACCAATTACCGGAGGGAGAATAATTGGATTCATACATTTTCCAATGGTATTTGTGCTAAGTGAAATACTAACAGTCTCGTCCAGGATTTGAAATCGTATTGCTGTGTTCATTTTTATGACGATAACTGTTACGCTAAGTCAGCAAAACTATCTCGCTAACTCTCTTTTTATGGTGAGGAACCCGATTTATCGATATTTACTTGGCTTAGTATAGCTCGAAGTCATAAATTAGGAGCAATTGAACTTACTACAGTTGCCTCCAAGACCTTTATGGTAACCATTGTTCCATGACGAAGCGCCCAATATCTACTTACATTACTTTAGTGTGACACAAGCCCATAACTATTTAGTGATGACTGAGCTCACTATATCACTCCGTAAAACTGGCCCGCTGACAATTGTTTCATTGGGAAGAACATGATTTATAGACATTTACCTTATTTAGTATGGTACAAGGCTATAAGTTAGGAGTACATACTGAAGATCAAAACCGCAGAAGTTCACAGCGTGTCTCTCAATAGAATATGTTTGCATGTTATTCTCCAAATAAACTGCCCTTATTTATTTATTTTTTCGTTTCGTTAAATTTGCGAGTTTCTTAAATTTAAGCAAAATTAAATTTTCCATTCTGTTAATTTAATGAAACCATCCGTCATCGTCCATTTTGTAAGACGAATTGGCGACGAAAACATTGTTCAGGTTTCGAGACGCCAGTTCTAATTCTGAATTCATACATGCAAATAATTTTATTTATAGCAGCCATTTTCTTTGGGAAAACGCTCATAAAATTCTAGCTTCAAAAAAAGAAGAAAAGAAAGAAAAAAAAAAAAAAGGAAGAAATGATCACATCAGCATCAACAAAAATAATTCTTTGATTTATTCTGGTGGTTTATTTTCGTTATTAACATCTTCATTTCGACTTCAGTACGACTCTCATCTTTTTTATTTATTTTATTTTTTTTTCCTTTTTAAAATCAAATTTGTCATGAACAGCAAGAACAATGGCCACACGCTCAGCTGACTCACAAACAAAATTATGAATAATAAAACTCTCATTTAAAAGGTTCATAAATCTGGAGTGACTACAGATCACCGTTACAAACACATGTAAAGATACTGGCGTTAAGTCGGTGTG
Organism: Sepioteuthis lessoniana; assembly: GCA_963585895.1. Classification (NCBI taxonomy): domain Eukaryota; kingdom Metazoa; phylum Mollusca; class Cephalopoda; order Myopsida; family Loliginidae; genus Sepioteuthis; species Sepioteuthis lessoniana. The sequence goes on from OY757934.1 coordinate 64,985,641, forward strand.
AGAATATTTGTTAGTTATTTGGTTTAATGGCATATCAACCCTTGATGGTTATTTAATGCCAAATCCTATTCACACACATTTCAAAACAATCTAAAGCTCATTTGTTCGCCCACTGTTAAATGGTTTCAAGAATTCCGATCAAACACAAATAATTCTATCTAATATTAATAATTTATTTTGACACACTTAAATGGTATCAAAGATTGCTATTTAACTCTAATGATTCTATTCAAGATTAATCATTTGTTTACACACAGTTAAATGGCTGGAAATCTTGTAATTTAGCACTATTAATTCTATTTATTAAATAGTTTCAAGTATGGTTATCTAAACTAATAATTTTTTAATGATTAAATAGTTCTATTTGACACATTGATTGGACTCTAACAAGTATTACCACAACGGGCAAGAGTAGACCTGAGAGTGATTGTACTAAAGAGATACTCCGCATTCCCCAAGGCTCCAGCATTACTGAAGCCTCGCCATCAGATTGTTCAATGTCATATCTGGGGCACTCGTTGTGGGAGTCTTACTCTTCTACAGAGATGCAGTCTGTGTTTTACACCCACAGTCCATTGGGCTGAGATGGTTTAGTATCATATTCAGGACATACGTCTGGGGAGTCTTACCTGTCTGCAGAGATGGAGTCAGTGTATCCAGCGGTCCCAGCCGACTGAACCAACACATTTATAGGATATCCACTTAGTTTATTTTCATTTAGCAGTAAATAAACTAATAACAGAAAAGACAACATTTTAATTAAATAGTTGAACATTCTGGTTTGGTTTGATTTATTTATTTAATGATTTCTTTTTTTATTTGGCTTTTCGTTTAATGGAATGTCCACTTTTGTGGTTTATTTAATGCCAAAGCCATCCCTTTAGAAGACACTATTTAATCCATATATGGGTGTATGAAGTGTTTTCCAAGGGTATTAGTCTGAAAGTGAATACAAAAGCGCGACTAGAGTTTGAAATCGTTCACTAAGATGTCTCAAGTAGGATGTGAAGCAAGGTTTAATTTTGAAAAGTTTTACAGGTTTGAATTCAGAGTTTTCCTTCTCCTAGACCGATTGCCATACCAAGTTAAAGAACCTAGACTGCCCTTCTATCTAATTATAAGTGGAGAGTGAATAACTGGATGAAAAGTTTTCTTAAGGTGATTTGTTCGATGAAAAATGCAAACAGCCTAATCCAGTATTTGAACACGTGTTGCCAGATCTATTTTCCTCTGAACATTCTAGCTTCATGAAATATTCCTTTAAAAAATTAGATAAAATTACTTGAATTAATGATTTTTTTCGAAGCAGTAAATGTTGTATAGTAATCAAACATAATCAATGATAATGGACGAATGAAACACTTCTTTATAAAAATATATCTCGCATTTTATTCTTGAAAGGAGTCCACTGTTTGTTTGTAGTTGAGAGATAGATGGAGAGACATATACTCAGATAGGGGATTTCTTATTTTCCCATATTTTCTTCCGGGAGCCTGGGGGTGCCAACGCTTGCACCCCATGCAAGCCGTATCGTCAGAGACCCTAACTCCTCTGATCGGCTGCCTGTCCCTCGCTCGACTCCGATTCTCTGCACTCTGTCTAAATCTGACCAGATGAGAATCACGTGGTCTCCTTCCGTTTACACACCTGTTGGACCCAACTGTCCTGACGCGCTGTCATCACCCAGTTTACTAATCACAATGTGACAGCTAGTCAAAGCACACTGGGTCACTTGGAACGAACCGAAAATCCATGTCATATGTTATATAACATGTAGAGGAAAATAACCCAATGATGAGGAAAAAATTGAAATAATATTGAAATATGCTATTCTAAAACATACATATTTACCCAACTCCTCCGCTCGGGCAGGATATGACACAAGGTCAATTTTTAAACGGAGTTTAACAGGTTTGAATTCAGAGTTTTCCTTCTCCTAGACTAGTTGCCTCTCCAAGGCTGAAGAACCCAGTCTGCCCTACTATTTACTCATAGCTGGAGGGAGAATAATTGGATTTCTAAAACAAATCTGAGCCGAAGCGTCGGTATGCAAACTTTAGTGTACAATACTCTTCATTGCTCCAGAGCTGTAACCTCACTATCATTTGTTATTTAATGTCATACCCAGGGCATATAAATGTGTCAGTGGCTAAATACAGGCAGCATATAGATTCAAAGTTTGTAAAGTTCTACGTTGGACCTTACTGGTGATCATTGAATGTAATATATATAATATACTTTTTTGCTTGTTTTTTTTTATTAGTATACCTGATTTGTAAAAAATGAAACATACCAACCCCCAATTTTTTTCATTTATCTTGAATGAGTACTCACGCTGTCGCGATATTTTGATATTTTGTAATGGTTAACAAGCTAGTCTATAAAATTCATTTCTTATTAGTTGTGAGTGTGATCTTTAGGATGTGCCCATACTTGCCTTGTGCAATTTAGCAGACCCTTGTAAATGAGTTCGATTCTCACTAAATCACGTGAAGTGC
>OY757934.1:64988338-65133338 GCA_963585895.1 Sepioteuthis lessoniana
GGAAGGGTCTTATTTGGGAAGGGTCTTATTTCCTAACAGGGGATACAATCAGTATATTCTAAGCCCCACCGACAGGGCTATCTTTTTATTTTGCCCAGTCGGCTGGGGCTGTAGAATACACCGACTGCACCTCTGCAGAGGGGTAAGACCCCCCCAACGAGTATCCTGGATATGACACGAAACAATCTGATGGTGAGGTTCTAGCAATGCTGAAGCTTTGGGGAATGCGGAGTACCCCTTCATTGCCATTGCTCCCAGGTCCACTCTGGCCCGGAGTGGTAGCATCTGATAAGGGTCCTATCTATGGGTTAAATAGAATTAACAGCATACTTATGCTAAAATGAATTGTTTGAGTAAAACTGAATAGTTTGAAATAGAAATGACTTTTACAATTAAACCGTACTTACATTTCAACTGCGTGCTTATGCTTAACTGAATTATTTGAAATAGAACTGTTTTTCGACATTAAAACTGTATTTACACTTAACCGAATTGTTACATACAACTGCTTGAATCGTTAGAAATGGAAATGTTTTTGACCATTGAACTGTGTACTTATGCTAAACTGAATTGTTTTAAATAGAACAGATTATTTGCATAAAAATGGATGGAGGTGCACGTGGAGTAATGGTTATCGTCGTAGAAATTGGACACGGCGACACGAGTTCAAAACCTGGACGAGACTGATTGCATTTCACATAGCACTAATACCCTTGGGAAAGGTATGAATCCAATTATTCTCCCTCCAGCTATGGATAAATAGTAGGACAGACTAGGTTCTTCAGCCTTGGTTAGGCAACTAGTCTAGGAGAAGGAAAACTCTGAAATCAAACCTGTTGAACTTCGCTTAAAAATTGACCTTGTGTCATATCCTGCCCGAGCGGAGGGGTTGGTAAATAGGATTTACATAAAAATGGATTTGGCGTTAAATAACCTAAAAAGGTTGATATTGCCATACAAACCAACCAATCAATCTTTTTATTTGTAAGATACTGTACGTGACTTAGCAGATTCTGTTTATGTAAAGTATGGGAATTGCCAACCTTCTACACTTCAATTAGCGATTATGATGAAGAAAAAGGATAGTAATACCCAATGAATGTTTACTTTGTTGGAAGGAGCTTTGTTGGTCGCTGTTCAGATCTTCAAATAGGAAGATATAAAGAGAAAAAACAGCGTGGAAAAATAGGGTAAGAGTTGATTTTGGAGTCAATAATTGCAAGAGACTACCTTGCCACATATTGTAAACATGTGTTCATTCTTGTAATCTCTGATTCCCAAAATCTAGAGTACGGTCGATCGATTGATTATAGAAGCGTTGTTGTTCAGATGAGAGACCAAGTAGCAGCCACACACACACACACACATGTATATATATATATATATATGTGTGTGTGTGTGTGTGTGTTTGTAAAAAGAATGTTTCGTTAAGAGTCCCAAGACATAAAGAAATATTTTTAGATCAATACATATCCCCCCTCTCGGGCAGGATATGACACAAGGTCAGTTTTTTAAGCAGAGTTTTAACAGGTTTGAATTCAGAGTTTTCCTTCTCCTAGACTAGTTGCCTTACCAAGGCTGAAGAACATAGTCTGCCCTACTATTTACCCATAGCTGGAGGGAGAATGATTGGATTCATACCTTTCCAAGGGTATTAGTGCTATGTGAAATGCAATCAATCTTGTCCAGGATTTGAACTCGTGTCGCCGAGTCCATTTCCTACGACGATAACCATTACACCATTAGTTGAATAGGTCCAAGAAGATATTTATATTTCTAAAGATTTATCTATTCATTTATCTATTTCGTTCTTACATACGTGTATGTTTCCAGTTAATTTCTTTCGTCAGAGAATATATATACTGCACCAGGCCTTGTGAATGGGGTACTCATTGAGACAAACACGAGTAAGTTCAAGTCTCATTGAGTACCCCATTTACAAGGCCTTGTGCCATATATGTTCTCTAACGAAAGCAATAAGCTGGAAACATACACGTATGCAAGAACGAAATAGCTAAATCTTTAAAAGATGCAAAACTGTTCGTGAACCTATATATATATATATATGCAAAGAGATGAATAAGTCAGTGTACATGAATATTCAAAGATGAAAGAGAGGAAAAAAGCACGAATAAATCCAACCTGTCAAATACATTGAATGAAATTAAATGAATGAGTAAATGAATATTAGAATAATCGAGAGAAAGACTATTAGAGTCGATTTCGTTCGCCTCAAGTGGTACTTTGTGAATGGACAGATGGAAGATAGGTGAAGAAGAAAGTGAAAGAAGGATGGTGAAAAAGAAGGAAGAGAATAAAAATAGTCAAAAGAGGAAAAGGAAGAACAACAGTGAATAAGAAGAAAATGTATGAAAGAATAAGAAAAGAAAAAGAAAAAAAAAACAAAGTCGAAGGATGAAAGGGAAGAAGTTAGTTGTTCGATTACTTGTTTGAGTTTTATGTCATATCAACCTTTCTAGGTTATTTAATGCCAAATCCCTTTTTTATACAAATAAAGTTTTATTTCAAACAATTCAGTTTAGTATGAGTACACAGTTTAATTGTCAAAAACATTTCTATTTCAAGCTATTCATTTTAGTCAGACAGTTCTAATTGAACCAATTCAGTTTAGTATAAGTATAGTTTTTGTCCACACACAGTTAAATGTCAAAATAGTTCTATTTCAAACAATTTAGTTAAGCGTTCACAGTTTAATTCTATTTGGCCCATAGATAGGACCCTATCAAGTGTTACCACTCCGTTCCAGATTTGACCTGGGAGCGATGGCAATGAAGGGTTACCCGCATTCCCCAAAGCTACAACATTACTGGAACCTCACTATCAGATTGTTTTTTGTCATATTCAGGAGACTCGTTGGGGGAGTCTTACCCCTCTGCAGAAGTTCATTCGGTATATTCTACAGCTCCAGCTGACTAGGCAAAAGGGAAGAAGAACAGTGGGTAAGAAGGAAATGAATGAAAATAAAAAAAATGAAAGAAAGAAAAAAGAAGGATGACAAAAGAAAAGAAAAGAAAGAAAGTAGCTAAAAAGGAACCTACAGACGAAGAAGCAAGTAAATAAACTAAAAAGAAAGAAAGAAGTAGGTCAAAGAAGGAAAAGAAAGAAAAAAGAAAAACCAAAAAACGATTGAAAAAATATCAAAAAAATAAAGAAAAAAGGAATAAAATACAATAGAATGGACTGAGAAGTCATAGGTCGAAACAGGAATGGTTTGATTCCTTTGAGGCCGCAGTTCAGCATTTTGTCAGTAAGCAATGCGGTCTCTCCAAGGAGGAAAGGAAAGAAAACGAATGAATTAGAAGGAAATGAATGGAAATAAGAGAATGAAATAAGGATGATGAAAAAAGAAAAGACACAAACCAAAAAAAGAAAAAAAAAAAAAGAAAAAAAGTAAAATTCAGACGAAGAAGTAAGGAAGAAAGAAAGAAAGAGGTTGGTTGAAGAAGAAAAAGAGGAAATAAAGACGAATAAGAAGAAAACAATTGAAAAAACAAGAAAATAAAGAAAGAAAAGAAACAATAACTCCCAGGAAGAAGAAAGACAAAAAAGAAAGAATGAAAGAAGTAGATCGAATAAGGAAAAAGAAAGAAGGAAGAAAGAAGGTGAAGAATAAAAAAAATGAAGGAAAGGAGGAAAAGGTGCAAAGTGCATATGGAGTAGACAAAAAGTAATATAGAAAATTGATAGGCAAAGAACAAATAGATCGATAGATATTTTCTCTATCTTGGTGAAAAAGAGAACGAGAGAGAGGGAGAGAGAGAAGGAGAGAGAGAGAGAGAGAGAGAGGGAGTAAAGAAACAGAAATCCGGATGAGAAGTTGGGAGAGGTAAAGTTTTTAATATTCCTGTTTAGGTTTGCTTGGTCGGTGGGTTGGTTGCGTGTATATCCTACCGGCCCGAAAGGTGTCCCTTTTGAGTCTGGCTAAAGCCAGGATTTCCGATGCCGATTTTCAACGCAGGAAGACAGAATCTTCCCACTGGAAGTATCTCATTATTTAGACAACCGGAAATTAACAGACCATGACACCCTTTATACCCTGCAACTTAAGTTACTTAGCAGGAGTTTAATTAACCAGCGAAAATCTTTGTACCCAAAAGGAGGGATGGATACTTTGTAGTTTCGGAAGAGGTTACAATAAAGATATTAGTTTGTATTGAAACAATCTTAATCGGATCCTTATTTAAATGTCTTGTTTGTGAGGATTCAAATACGCTGACTGTGTCCGTCGTAGAGCAGTAAGAATCCCCTCTGCTGCCTCTAAAATGGTTGTCCTGTGTATGACATTAAACTGCTTCTTATAATGAGGACATAGTTCAAGAGATCTAGGATGTGCGGAGTATACCTTTACTGCCATTAGAATCAGGTCCAATCTCATACGGAGTAGATGTACATGTTAGGGTCCCAATAGATTTAAAAATTATTCGTATTTAATAGGACCGTGTGCGAAAAAGAACAAAAACTACTTCACAAAAAATAGAAATATAAATGTACAATGAATGTAATTGCCTAACATCTAAGCATTAAATAACCCACGAAGGTTAATATGCCATTAATCAAAGAAATAAAAAGAAAACAAAAAAAATTAAATTTAGTTGAAAAGTAGAATTCCAACATAGAATTTTACATCGGGGTGTTATTATTGGACTTCAAGATATGCTCCATTTTACCTGCAAATTTGTATAATGGTTCGAGTGTTCGCCAATGATACGGGAGACTGGGGTTCCATCCTTGGTCGATTCATATCAAAGATTTACAAATGCTACTTGAAGCCCGCTGCTTTAACACTCAGCATTATAAGGTACGGATCAAGAGTAAGTGGAGCAATCCAGGAAAAGGAGTTGCGCCCTCCCATACACCTTGGTGTAGTAGCTATTGAAAAGGGAGCCTTCGGGTCGCCCTCGACTACGGTCAGCCAACATAACTTACATATGAATATTTTGGCTAAAGATTTTCTACTGTTCTTCTTCTAGGATGACTTTAAGTAACCCAAGGAAGTTGATATGCCATTAAACAAAGAAGCCAAACATAACCATTTGAATTTATAATTGTTTGAAAATGATTAAATGATTAGTATCATCATCATCGAAGCGTGTCGACAGTACTATCTCGCCTTCTGCTTCTGTGATAAGCCTCCTAGACGGCATCCAATATACGCACAAAGCAGATGAATGTAAATTTTTGCTGGTCAGCCAATGCAGGTGTGTCCATGTTTAGGAGCCCATCGGAAAACGTCGATGATGAGCTCGTCTTGATTTCTCCATTAGTTTTGCCCAACGTGTCTTGCTTGTCTTAGTTGGATGGTATGGGAGGTGCTCGTGGTATAATGGTTACCGTCATAGGAAAGGGCCACGGTGAACTAAGTTCCAATCCTGGTTGAAGCTGTAAGTATTTCACATTGAGCTAATGCCCTTGGGAAAAATATGCATCCAACAATTCTCCTCCAGCTATGGGTAAGCGTTGATATGGCAGTCAGTCTAGGAGAAGGAAAATCTGTTAAACTCCGCTAAAAATTAACCTTGTGTCACATTCTGCTCGTGTGGAAAGATTGGTAAATACCTACTTGTGAGATTGGAGGTAAGTAGCTCTGCAAATGCTGTTTTGTAGGGTGTTATTTTTAGTATTTGTTCAAAACAGCACGCATCATTCTTGTGCAGTTCCCATGTAGCATTTTCTCCAAGCGTTTCGTAAGAATCGAAGTGGTGCAACCATACCGTAGTACTGACACGACTAAAGCTTGGAAGAATTCATTTTTTATCTTATCAGAGATCAGATTCTAATATAGTCGATAATCTGTCAATAGCAGTCCTTACTTTATGCATGTGTATGTTGATATCAATTTCAGTTGATGAGATATGGCTAACAAGGTATATAAACTGGTTTAATAAATTTCAGAGTCTTGTTATTTAATGAGGAGATAGTACACCTTGATTAAAACATATGGATTCTGTTTTATCTGACTTTGGTATTGAATTACCCTACAATAACATTCAATAAATCTTATCAAATCTAAAAGACACATTGATAGCAAATTGAAGTAAAAAGATTGTAAGTTTGTTAGTTTTTCAAAATTTCTTTTAGATTCAATCCTTTCTTTACCTTCCAGTTTTGTATCTAAGGTGCCTTAATACGACCGTGAATTCTCAGGTGTACATAGGTATGTGTCGTGAATGCTCAACTCTACATACGTATGTGCCGTGGATGCTCAGTTGTAAATATGTATGTGTTTTGAATGCTCAGCTTTACACATGCATATGTATAGCTGAGCATTCAAAACATACATATTTACAGCTGAGCATTCAAGATACATTCATATGTGCAGAGAGCATCTCAACACTTGCATATTTGCACCTGAGTATTCATGATATATATATATTTACCGCTGAGTATTCACAACACATACATATTTACAACTGAGCATCCACGGCACATACGTATGTAGAGCTGAGCATTCATGACACATACATATGTGCAGATGAGCACTCAACACACGTACATATTTACACTTGAGCATTCACGATACTTAGCAATGTACAGCTGAGCATTCTCGACTCATATATATATTCACAGCTGAGTATTCAAGACACAAACCAGTGCACAGCTGAGCATTCATGATACATACATATATAAAGCTGAGCACTCACTACACATACATATTTACCGCTGAGCACTCACGAGACATATCTATGTACAACTGAGCATTTATGACACATACATATTCAAAGCTGAGGATTCACGGCACAAACCAATATACAGCTGAGAATTCACGACATATACATATTTACAGCTGAGCACTTACGACACATACCCATAGACAGCTGAACTTTTACGACACATATCTGTACAGCTGAGCATTCAAAGCACACACATATATATATATATATATATATACAGCTGTGCACTCACTACACACATATTTACCGCTGAGCATTCACGACACATACCTATGCACACCTGAGGATTCATGACACATTCAGATTTACACCAGAGCATTTATGACCCACACATATTTACAACCGAGCTTTCACTACCCATAAATATGTGCAGATGAATACCCTATAAACATACATATTTACACTTGAGCATTAACGACACTTATCTATTAACAGCTGAACATTCATGACACATCCGAGGTGCCTCCAATAAGTTTCCAGACATTTTTTCGTATGGGCACTTTTATTGATATTAAACACATGAAACTCTAGTCCCCTTCGAAGTAATCTCCTCCGGCTGCAATGCACTTGTTTTACCGTTCCAACAACTTCTGGAAGGCCCTATGGAAGTCCTCTTGTGTGAGCGTGTCAATGACCTTCGTCACAGCCTCTTTCATCTCCTCAATTGTCTCATAACGACAGCCTCTGAGCTTAGGGAATAACCAAAAGTCACAGGAACCAAGCTCTGGACTATAGGGAGGGTGAGGAAATGTCTTGATGCCCATCTTGGTCAAATAGTTTGTGACAAGGTTGGAGATGTGGACTGATGCATTGTCCTGGTGGAAATGCCACTGACCCAATTTGAAGAGTGCTGGCCTCTTCCGACGGAATGTCTTCCTGAACTCCCTTACAACCTCAACATAGTAACCGTAACCGTAAACCTTTTGCCAATGAACTGTGGTGTATTGACTTCCTTGAATCTCTTATGCTACTCAAAAACTCATGCTCGATTCATGCAAGATGGTCGAAAATCAGTCTGAAGCATTCCATACGTTTTTATGGCATTTTGTCAAGTTTAAAACAGAATCTTATTGCATATCGTTTTTCTAAAATGTCGTCACGTCCAGATTGTATTTTTGAAAATCACCAGCTGTGACAATCAGGCTTTAGTAGTGTGTATTCTAATTGCTGCTGTAGCTGTTCATTTGAAGCTGAAATCATAAAAATTGGTCAGTGATCTCATAAGATGTATAGCAATAAGATATTGAATTTTCAAGAGTCCACGACAATTTTCAATGCATGTACAAAAAAAGCCTGGAAACTTATTGAAGGCATCACGTACATATTTACAGCGGAGCATTCACGACTCATACTAATGTACCGCTGAGCATTTACGACACGTGCATTTGTACAGCTGAGCATTCTTGCGGAAATCCTAATACGACGACTTCAGAGTGTTTGGGTGTCAATCTGAGGACAGATGGATGTTCATAAAAAACAATCACTCTGTCCACATCATTGTGTTTGGGGTGGTCACTGGCAATGGTGATGTTATGCCGGCATTCATCCTCCCACATGGCCTAACTCTTAACACGGAAGCCAACATCAAGTCCTTGACGGAGGTAGTGCTCGCCTGGATCGAGAGGTTGATTGCTGAAAGACTCTACGTCTGGCAACCGGACTCAGCGCCATGCTACAAAAGCAGGCGATCCCAGTGTTGGCTGTAAGAATATTTTTATCCCATCACTCTTTACATCAGACCTTTCAACTCCCCAGATTAAAATCCGTTCGATGATTAAATGTGGGACACAGTTGAGCGGAAGATCCATAAATCTCCATGCAATACCAATGATGAACTGAAGGCAAAGATAATAGCACATTTTACAATTTAAACAAGGAGACGGTCAGAAAGACTTGTAGGAGATTCCGAAATCGCAATGGTTGAAGCCAATGATTTATTCGAATAAATTTAATCTACAGAGCTTCAAGATATTTTCATGTAATTTTGATGGGTATAACTGATAAAGTGAAATGTTAGTGTTATTTTCATTTTTTATAAAGCAGATGACAATTTATCTGCATATTTCTAGGGTTCTTTGTTTAATAGCATTGCAACCTTCCTGGGTTATATAATGCCAAAGCTATCCTTCGAGAAGAACAGCAGCGATGCTATGTAACCCTTAGCTGGGAAGATAAGGTGGTTCTTACCTTTCCCATGTGTATTTGTCCGAAAGTGAACGTAATACCGCGACTGGAGTTCGAACTCGCTTAATACTCTTCCACCGTCCAGAACTTTAACCATTGCACTACAAGGACACCCCCATGTATTTCTATTATCTTTAACAAATAGATAAGTGTTCTCTACTTTCGACGCTTTTCCCATTTACCATTTTGTTAACCACTGATTTAGTAGTAAAAATCACGTATATCGATTTGTCGAGTTGAGTAAAGAAGTGATTGTCGCTGTTTAAATGATCTAAGAGGTGAATTGCCGTTCTACGGCTTGTCAGTTCGTTTGAATACTCTACCATTTTATGGTAGTCATAAAAGGTTGTTCAAAGGATGTTTTGTGCTCGATAATCTCTCCTTTTATACATGAGCCTGTTATTTCATGTTAATACATTTCGATAAGCAGAGAGAGGCAGTAAACTCATGGTTAGTCAACTAAAGAATGTAAAACAATAAGGCAAATAAGTCGTTGATAAGAGAGAGTAACAGAGTTACGGTGAAAGAAAGCTGAAAGCACCGGCTCATTACCGAAGTTAAGCGTCGACGTATGTGGTCATTATATAAATTAGTGACCACATATGTATCAGAAGCTACTTTTAGCTTTTTAGCACATGAGGTAAATGTTTAGGATTACGGTCAAATAAGATATCAATAATTATTTTCAGTATCTAGATGGATGATCCCTAATAGTTACCTTCACTTCGCATCAGAGTAGACCGGGGATTAATGGCAACAAAACTCTGATTCTAAAAATACCAAGTGCTCCATAACTGGAGTATTACCACTGGATACATATTTACCCAACCCCTCCGCTCGGCAGGATATGACATAAGGTCAATTTTTAAGCAGAGTTCAACAGGTTTGAATTCAGAGTTTTCCTTCTCCTAGACTAGTTGCCTCTCCAAGGCTAAAGAACCTAGTCTGTCTTACTATTTACCCATAGCTGGAGGAAGAATAATTGGATTCATACATTTCCCAAGGGTATTAGTGCTATGTGAAATGCAATCAGTCTCGTCCAGGATTTAAACTCGTGTCGCCGTGTTCATTTCCTACGACGATAACCATTACTCCACTGGATACGACGTGGTGTCATACTCAAGGAAAAAATATTTGAGGACACAGAGGGCATTAAAAGGAACGGAAGGGTACAGTTTCACATCATATCAAAAGAAGAATATTAAAGGTGCTTCGTCCTACACAAAACTTCCAGGAGTTCTAGTGGCGTAATGATAAAAATGCTGGATTCCAGAATGGTAGTAAGTGAGTTCGAATTCCAGTGGTGTTATTACGTTCACATTCGGACAGATACCCTTGGGAAAGGTATGAACCCTCTTCTCCCCCCAGCTGTGGGTTAAGTAGTACCGCTTCTGGTCTTCTACAAGGATGTCTTTGACATTAAATAACCCATCAAGGTCGGTATGCCATTAAATAAAGAAACCAAACAGAGAATAAATGTATAACAGAAAGACAACACTACATGTAAAAAATATCATTTGTTTTTTTTATTACTCTCCTTTCGCCAATGGTCTGGGAGACCGGGGTTCAATCCCAGGGCGGGTCATACCAAAGACTTTAAAAATGGTACTTGGTACCTCTTTGCTTAACACACAGCATTATAAGGTGCGTATCAAGGGTAAAGTGGAGCAATCCAGGGATAGGAGTAGCGCCCTCCCCTACACCTCAGTGTAGTAGCTATTGAAAAGGGAGCCTTCAGGTCACCCTCGACTATGGTCACCAACTTTACTTACGGCTTGCTGCCTACACAAGGCAGGTAGTCATGCTTCCTTCTAGCCTGCCACTCACTCAATTTACGCGGCATTTCTATCGAGAACACCCACGTCCTGTTTACTTTAGGTACCAGGAACATTTCCTGTCAATTTCGTTCGGCCAGGGTCCGACTTCTGCCGCTGCATCGATAGATGTCAAAGGGGAATATTTGGAGAAAATCAACATTTGATTTATTGTTTATTTTTGTTTCGTTTTTTGGTCTGTTTGTTGTGTTTTATGGCATATAAAACCCTCATGAATTATTTAATGCCAAATCCTGTTTATATATATATATATATATATATATATATATATAATTTGTAAACAAATTGTTTGTAGGCGACATTATTTGTAAATGAATCAAAGTTCATTTTTTTTTAAACAGTGAAATAATTTCAAGTATTACAATTTATTGTTTGCACACAGTTAATTAGTTTCAAGTATTTTTATCTAACACTAATTATTCTATTTAATATCAATCATTTGGGTTGGTTGTGTTTCATGGCATATCAACTCATGTGGGTTATTTAATCCAAAATCCTATTTACACACACACACACACACACACATATATATATATATATTTGGTACTGCTCGCACGGATTTCCTTAACCCTCTCTCGCCATCCGTCTCTATCATCTATCGCTCTGTACACTTGCGTGTCCGCGTGAAGGGGTCCGTCGGGAAACGTCGCTTATGAGTTCGTCATGCTCCTCCAGCAGTGTAAAATGATCCAAGGTTTTATTCATAATTAGAATAAAAGCTTAAAAAGAGAAAAGCGAGCTAACTGGTTTCGATCCTCGCTCAACAAAACTAAATCGAGGAGTACCCCTTCATTGCTCTGATGTCTAATCGCAAGAGAGGTAGTATCTGTTATGATCTCATGTCATGGTTACACAAAACTATTCTGCCAGTTACTATACTATATTCTAAATGTTATGCCAACTGTTATTAAGAATAAAATAATTGATTTAAAAAAAATCAAACTTGTATCAGCATAAAGATACCCTGTTCATTTGCATCCTTTTTGGCTGGGCGGAGTTCGTGATTGATTAGGTAGGCAAATCTCACAAGCTGCACAGAAGTGCTATTTTTCAGCCAATGTACAGGTTTTCTTTAACACTAAACCTATTCTGACATCTATCCGTAAAGACATTCTTCCCTAACATCATACAAATTCTATTATTCATTTAAATGTAGTTGCGATTTGAGCAAACATAAGAAAAACTAATCAAAGGCGAGATGCCAGAATTAAACACCATGTCCATACGAAAATACGGAACTTCAATGTTGGCCTGACTGATAATCTTAAGAATACATACGGGTCTTCAATTGCAGAACACCTTATAAAAACCGTGATTATATTGAGAAATGTGGTGTTGATTCCATACTGAGCAAGTCACATTCTTCATTTCATTTAAAAGTATTGGAGACAATCTATATTTTGTCCGGTAGACCGTCTCTCTGTAAACAGAGAATGTATGTAAGGTCTTGATATTATTTCGATATAGTCTTCAATGCAAACTTTCTTTTCTTTCACCCTACATATTTCCCTTATATTTCAAAATTCTATATTATCCTCGATTTATCTCCTCTGAGCGAGGATCGAAATCGGTTAGTTTTGAAGCTTTTATTCTCATTATAATTAAAGCCTTGGGTCTTTTAAACACTAATATTAAATCATGTACAGCAAAACACACACACACACACACACACACACACACACACACACACACACACACACACATATATATATATATAGGATTTCTATGGGAATAGTTTATGGGTAACTTTAATTTTGAACAAGCCATTACTCATTTATTTGCACATAGTTAAATGTTACCAAATCTTGCTATATAATACTAATGATTCAGTTTACCATCAGTAATTTGTTTGCACAGTTAAATTGTTTCGAGTATAGAAAATAATTACATATTTCTATTTGAGCCATAGATAAGACCTCAGTAAGTACTACCACTCCCGGTCAGAGAGGACCTGAGAGTAATGGCAGTGAAGAAGTACTTCACATTCCCCAAACTTCAATCCTGGGACCTCAATATCAGATGCACTTCAATGTTATACCTAGGACACTAAAAAGTTTCAAGTATTGCTATCCAACACCAATAATTCTATTCAACAGTATCCATTCGTTTTCAGTTAAATGCTTTGTGATACTAAAAGCTCAATTTAACATTAATCATTTGTTTGCACACAGTTAAATGGTTTCATGTATTCCAATCAAACATTAATAATTCTATTTAATATTAATGATTTGTTTGCACACATTTAAATGGTTTCAAGTATAATAAATGATTAAATATTTCTATTTGACCGACCCACAGATGAGACCCTGAGAGGTACTACCACTCATTGCCCAGTTGGCTGGGGCTGTAGAATACACCGGCTGCACTCTGCAGAGGGGTAAGACGCCCCAACGAGTGTCCGGGTTATAACACTAAATAATCTGATCGTGAGGTTCTAGTAATGCTGAAACTTTGGGGAATGCAGAGTACCCCTTCATTTCCATTGCTCCCAGGTCCACTCCGTTCTGAGGTGGTAGCACCTGATAGGGTCCTATCTATGAATCAAATAGAACTAATATGCGCACTAGTTTTTGTGCAAAAATTCCTCAACCTGTTTTCAACACCTTTTTTTATTATTATTTCTACCCGCGAAATATCCATACGAGCCAGTTCGGGTAAATGGGACGCATTATAAACAAGGAATATCAAAATATCGAGAATATCGTCCGGATACGAAAGAAGAGGACGTAATAATAATAATAATAATAATAATAATAATAATGGTAATATATATATATATATATATATATATATATATATATTTATGATTTGTAAGCGAATAGTTTGTAGGTAACATTAATTGTAAACGAGCCAGAGTTCATTTGTTAGCTCACAGTTAAAGGATTATATGTATTGCTAACACTGATAATTCAATATAGTTCAAGTATTCCTTTCAAATACTAATAATTCTGTTTAATATTAATCACCCGCATACAGTTAAATAGTTTCAAGTATCGTAAATGATATAATAGTTTTGCTTGACCCATAAATGAGATCCTAACAGATACAACCTCTTTGAGCGCGATTGGATCTGGGAGTAATAGCCGTGAAGGGGTACTCCACATGCCTTAAAGCTCAAGGACTGGACCCTCACCATCATAGGATTTAGTGTCAAATACCAGGACACTCGTTATAGCAGGGGGTATCTTACCCCACTACAGAAGAGCAGTCGGCGTATTCTACAGCCCTGACCAACAGAGCTGGAAATGAATCGATATTTTATAACGATATGCATTCTAAACTAGAATTTAACAATGGGGTCTGTGTCACACCCCTAGAGGGCGTTAAGGGTTATGAGAAAGCGGTGGCTACAATTATTCCACGAGGAAGGGGTTGTTTAGAGACGTTTATGTATTCATCTAGCCACTCACTATGGACAGGAAGTAACGCAAGCTCATTTTTTTACATAATACCCCGCGCACAAATGCACATAATGAGGACATTATCAAAAATAGCTTAGTTACGTCGGCATCCCCCTTTTGAGGTGTGGTAAGCTAGAGTGCATATGATTTCCATGAAGTATAGACAAGGAAAAAAACAACACATTATGCTGTCAAATTTGATTAAGTTGTAGTTAATGGTGTGCATATGTTGCTGAAAACGTTTGGGACCCCTGATTTACGTCATGGTGTTTTTATGCCTTCTTGTTGAAGCATAGAGTCTTGACGTAGCAGATATTGAGCAGTAAACAATTCCCCCATTTTAAAGCCATTATTAACACTACAATATATGAATTATTTCTTTTCTGCACTGAAACATCACAAATGTCTAGTAGGATTGCTTTGAGGGTTTTTCTTCACAATGAATAGTTGAATGAAATAACAAAGGCAGAGGCAGAGACAGAAAGAGGGAAAGTAAAATAGAAGGAAAGAAAGAAATAAGCAGAGAGAGAGAGAGAGAGAGAGAGAGAGAGAGAGAGAGAGAGAGAGTGGGGGGAAAGAGAGAGGGAAAGGAGATAGAACGAATAGACACAAGATAGAAAAATACAGAGATAAAAAAATAGAAAGAAAAAGGTTAAAAGAAAGAAAGAGAAAGAAAAAGCGAAACACACACACACACACACACACACACACACACACACACACACACACACACACACACACACACACACACACAGATATACAGAGGAGTATAGAGGAGAGGGATATTGAAGGGAGAGAGCGAACGGATAGACACAAGAGAGAAAACTATAGAGATAATAAAAACAAGAAAAAGAGTGAAAGAGAGAGAGAGAGAGAGAGAGAGAGAGAGAGAGAGAGAGAGAGAGAGAGGTATAAATAGAATGAGAGAGGAAAAGGGATGTAGATGAGAGAGAGAGGAGGGTGTAGAGTAGGGAGAGGGCGAATTGATACTAGTGAGAAAAATATAGAAATAGAAAATAAAGAGAGATAGAGAGAGATGGTGAAGGGATAGATACAAAGGAGAAAAATATAGTAATAAAAACAAAAAGAGAGAGAGAAAGAGAGAGAGAGAGAGAGAGAGAGAGATGAAGGTATAAACAGAACTGTAAGAGAGAGAGAGAGAGAGAGAGAGAGAGAGAGAGTGAGAGAGAGAACGAATAGACACAAAAGAGAAAAATTTAGAGATAAATATATATATATATATATATATAGAGAGAGAGAGAGTGAGAGAGAGAGAGAGAAATGATTTTTTTAGAGTATACATGCCGAAACAGAATTGAACCAGAAGCAGGAAATTAAAGTCAAACGTTCGAAAGAGTCGTTCCGATGGCTTCTTGGCATTTCCATGTCACAAATTAAAAGATGGCGAAAAAGATGCTTAGACAAGAATATGGCATTCTGTTCAACGCACTTTTAGACATTATTCCTATAGAGTTAAGCCAGTGATGGCAAAACCAATGCATATTTATATTTGCAGAAAAAAGCCATAAAAAATATTTGACTACGTATAACTAAGTCGAAGTATTAGATAGCCTATAGTTATTTTCTTTGACCGATGGTCGCAAACAACTCTGACCACGAAATTGTTTAACGTTGATAATGATAATAGACCATATCCTTTCTTTCTCCTTTAAATAAATACCTAGATCTTTCCAGAGAGCTGAAAAAGTTATGGAATATAAACTTGACGGTGATACCAATTGTAGCTGGTGCATTTTGAACGGTCCCCAGAGACTTGCAAAAGAAAATAGGTAAACACGAGATAATTAGAAGAATCAATACCATACCGAAGAAGGTGGTTTAGGTTACCTTCTCCGTTATATTAAAAGGAAAATAAAGGAGAAAACCGAAGATGCCGTAAGGTTTTCAATTTAGAAGTTTAATAAAGGTTTGTTGGAAAGGAAACCTTTGTGCTGGTCGTCGTAATGGGAAGAAGAAAAATAGTTATTGAAATGAGTAAGAATTAAATCAGGCATTTGGCGTGCTGCCAGAAGTTTATAGTCCCGTGGATTTTTGGAGTGAAGAAAAGTTTTCCTCTAAATGGCGGAATAAATACATCTAATTTATATCCAATTGGGAACCCTTGGTCAAAGAGGTTAGACTCAAGGGTCCATAAACTAGATGGCTTCTCTCATGATGTTACAACTCCACCGCCAGGAAGAGAGCGGACAGAAATACTCCGTCCTGCTCGCAAGATTTTGAGGAAGAGGTAGTTTGGCGGGCTTTCTCTGAATTCGATTTACCCGGGAAAGTCATCCGGGCCGAATGGGATTCGTTATCCTCATTGAAAATATGCGACGAGGTTCTTTCTGCTACAAGACCATTCTTTCTTTCTTCGAGAACTAAATGCTGTTTCGTCGTGGGGAATAAACAGCTCTTGTTGGAAAGAATAACAAATACGGACAGTTCTTTTCTTGTGTGCACACAAAACTTTATTTCATCTAGATTACCTACCGGGTCAGGAACGTCACATTACTGATGGAAAATTATGCTAACTGATTAACTTTTTCAACTATTTTCCAAATGTTGTCTGATCACATGACTTTTTAATCTAATCATAGCCATAGATTTAAACGACACAGAGTTCACTATACATCACTCAAACAGAGTGACATTCTAACGGTATTTTCCCAGTTTTTCTGACTGTTATAATTCGAATACTACTGTACCTGTCCAAAAGGGATTTCACCAATCTGTTATGTAACATAAGTAGGCGTGCTTAGCGTAACGTCGGAAATAAAGTCAGTGACCAGGGTTCAAATACTGGACAAGGATATTTGCATTTCACGTCGCATAAAAGCTCTTGGGAAAGGTATGAATCCCCCCCAGCTATGGGTAAGTACTTGGGCAACCTTTGGAGAAGGAAAACTCTGAAATCAAACCAGTTGTACTCCGCTAAACATTGACCTTGTGTCACATCCTGCTTGCAGTAGAGGGGTTGGGTAAATACAATGTAACCAATTCCCATTTTTTATGTACATTTTTGTTTTTGCATCATATCGTGATTGTTCTGTTTTCTTTTTTTTTTGTACAACGTTTTAGATGATCCATCCTCAACGATCTTCAGGGAAACATATTACCACGATTTTTCCCGAAATATCTAGATCAGTTCTTTTCATGTTCAATTATTTTTGAGCATTCATCTTAACTTTTCTTTCCAAAACGTTTCAATCAATCCATTCTCCAATATTTTCAGGTGAAGATTAACTCATAAAATTTTTATCTTGTGTTTTCAGATCAGCTGGTATTAATATTCTGTTATCATTATCAATTTATGTGAATTTTTCACACCAGTTTTAACTGGTCGTTTTTCACAGAAGACTAAGGGACGGCAAGTCACCTCAGGTCCCCGGGACTTTTCTAAATATTGTAGCTGATCTTGACAATGTGCTCAGTTAGCTGAGATCAGCCGAAGTGACAATGCGTAATTTTCCATCAGTGGTGGGATGTTCCTGACCCAGTGGGTAATCTAGATGAAATAAAGTTTTGTTTGCACACGAGGAAAGAACTGTTCGCATTTGTTTTTCTTTCCAACAAGAGATGTTTATTCCCCACGACGAAACAGCATTTGGTTCTTGGAGAAAGAAAGGATGATCTTGATTCTTCTACTTATCTTGTTTACCTATTTTCTTTTCCAAGTCTCTGAGGACCGTTCGAAGTGCAATCACTACAATTGGCATCACCGTCACGTTTATGTTCCATAACTTTTTCAGCTCTCTGGCAAGATCTAGGTATTTGTTTGTCTTTCCACTTTTTAAAAATTTTACTCCGTAGTCTGTTGACACAGCAAAATCTACTAGATGTCAAGTTCTCTTCTTGTTAATTTGATCTTCTAAATCCGGTCTTCTAGCTGGGATTGGGTGATCCATTTGTATCTTAAAGTCCCTGACAATATTATGTGCCTCGTTTTCAAGAACAGATTCTGGTTTATGTATATACCATTTAACAGAATGGTCAAATTCAAATCTCTTCCAGAGATAAAAATTGTTACATCAAATTTTTGTTCGATGTTTTCAGGTCAGCTGCTTGGATTATTTTCTTTGTTTAATGGCATATCAACCTTCGGGAGTTATTTAATTACCAAAGACACCTTTGGAGAAGATCAGCAGAGATACTATTTACCCCATAGCTGAGTGGGGATAAGAGGGTTCATGCCTTTCCCAAGGGTATTAGTCCGAAAGTGAACGTAATATCGCTGCCAGAACAGCTGTTGTTGATATTCAGTAATTTTTGTAGTTTTCATTATTACTCTTTCTTTGTCAAAAAGTTTCAGCCGGTCCATCCTCCAAAAATGTTCAGTTATTTTTTTTTACAGCCATTCTCCAATCTTTTTTCGGTGAGCACTCAGCGTATTAGAAGTTTTTCTCCTTATTTAACTTTTTGACTATTTGAAGTTTTGTTCCTTCGTTTCTCCAACTCCATTTAATGTGTGAACAACGGAACGGTAAATTGTTTTTTCTATTGCGAACACAACATAAGAAAGACATTGATCATTGCACAATTTGTATATTATTATTTTAGTTTCTTTACTTAATGACATATCAATCTTCGTGGGTTATTTAATATCAAAGCCATCATTGTAGAAGACTAGCAGTAATACTATTCAAGGTTTTTTTGTTCAATGGGATATCAATCTTCGTGGGTTATTTAACATCAAAGCCATCATTGTAGAAGACCTGCAGTTTTACTACTAAGTTGGATTATGGGATTCACTATCTTTCCCAAGGGTATTAGTTCGAAAGTAAGTGGAGGTGCATGTGGTGTAATGGTTATCGTCGTAGGAAATGGACACGGCGACTCGAGTTCAAATCCTGGACGAGACTGATTGCATTTCACATAGCACTAATACCCTTGGGAAAGGTATGAATCCAATTATTCTCCCTCCAGTTATGGGTAAATAGTAGGACAGACTAGGTTCTTCAGCCTTGGTGAGGCAACTAGGAGAAGGAAAACTCTGAATTCAAACCTGTTAAACTCCGCTTAAAAATTGACCTTGTGTGATATCCTGCCCGAGCGGAGGGGTTGGTAAATAGGATTAGTTCAAAAGTAAACAACGACTGGCGTTCATTTTTCAATATTCAGTGAAAATAATCGTTCCCCAACAGAGAATCGAAGTAGTAATTTGATAAGGGTTAAGGCCTCTTCGAAATGTGTTTACCAGCCTGTTCGGTAAATGTGCATGTGTATGCATTAAAAGATGACAGTGTTGAATTCCCATTGGAGAAATAAATGTTTATGCAGAAACGGAGGATTTAAACAAATCCATTTTCTTTGTAGCTTAAAATTAATTGCCTTTTAAGAAGAAAAAGTGAGGAAAGGACAAGGAAAGTAACAACATGGAAGAAAACATGGTGGATTAAACAAGCTGGATATGAAAAATTACAAACGTGTTTTATAGATGATTACTACTGAATACTGTGTAGTGAGTGTTGTCTTCACAAGGTGCCCCAAAATTGTTGTTTTGTGTCACAACGATTCTAAGCAGAACGAATATATATATATATATATAATCACATTGGTGATAAAATGATCTATCTATCTATCTATCTATCTATCTATCTATCTATCTCAGCCCATTCATATCTATCTATCTATCTATCTATGTCAGCCTATTCATATGTATGTATGAGGGCACCTTTAGTGGTGTAACGATTAGCAAGCTTAACTAGCAAACCTACACGAGTCTCATTGGGTGCCCCATTCATTCGGCCTTGTGCCACATCAAAGCAAAGAACTTCGTAAATTACTATGTATGTATGTATGTATGTCATCCTGTTCATATCTATCTATCTATCTATCTATCTATCTATCTATCTATTCATAAGTATGTATGTATGTATGTAGGAGGTGGGCACGCTCGAAACCAAGAGGACAGCCATCATGTATGTATGTATGTCAACCAGTTCATATCTATCTATCTATCTATCTATCTATCTCGGCATTGTTCTTTTGAAAGGTATGTCGTATGGAACACTAGCTAGTGAGCAACATTGTCAGATCATTATTAGTGAATTGTAATCTCACTAGGTGTTCTACACGTATGGCCTGATGCCATATTCTGTCATTTACATCGTCGCGAAAGAGAAAAGAAGAAAAATTTCTTTACTTACGTAATAAAGTAACAAACAACTCTTCTTATTAATTGGAATTGTGGCCACATGACGTCAGAGGGCAGATAGGAATCTTGCAACGGCTTCTTTTCAATTAATTAATTGAACGATACTGTCATGCTAATTTTAATTGTGTCTTCGTAGTTCAATATCGACAGAAATAACCGAGCAGTCAATAGAACTATGCAAGGTAGGAGACTTACAGTCAAGTCATGCAGAAGGCATTGTTTTTTTCGAGAGATCACAGAAGTTAAGAAGCGATGAGCTTGTTTAATACTTAGATGGGTGACCACTTAAGCAACTTCAGGTATTATAAGCAACCTGAGTCCTGTTTGCCATATCTAAGCAAAGCTTAGTAAATAATATCTAGCAGTGATGAGCATCTTCAATAAGGGTGATCTAAGGTTGGTTGGTTGGGTTTTATGGCATATCAACCTTTGTTGGTTATTTAACACCAAATCCATTTTTATGCAGATAATCAGTTTTATTTTAAACAATTCAGTTTAGAATAAGCGCGCAGTTTAAATGTAAGTACAATTTAATTGTGAAAAACATTTCTATTTCAAGCTATTCAGTTTAGTCAACTAGTTCTAATTCAGCTAATTCAGTTTAGTATAAGTACAGATTTTGCTTACACACAGTTAGATGTCAAAACAGTTCTATATTAAACAATTCAGTTTAGAGTAAGTACAGCTTCAATGTCAAAAAACAGTTCCATTTCAAATAATTCAGTTTAGCATAAGCACGCAGTTTAAATGTAAGTACGGTTTAATTGTCAAAAACATTTCTATTTTAAGTTATTCCGTTTAGTCAAACAATTCATTTTAGCATAAGTATGCCGTTAGTTCTATTGAACCCATAGATAGGGCCCTATCAGGTGCTACCATGCCGGGCCAGAGTGGACCTGGGAGCAATGGCAATGAAGAGGTGCTCCGCATTCCCCCATACCCCAGCATTACTGTAACACTACCATCAGATTATTTAGTGTCATATCCAGGACACTCATTGTGGGAGGGATCTTAGTAAGTGTATTCTACAGCCCCAGCCGACTGGGCAAGGTGATCTAAGAGTGATCACTTTGGCAACGTTAGGTATTGTAAGCAACCTGAAATCTGTGGGCCATATCTAAGCAATGCTATGTAAATAGCAGAAGTTAAGAAGCAATTAAGCTGTTCATTTTTTTTTTAAAGTAGGTTGATTGGTTTTACTTATCATCCCTTGTTTGTATTAAACGAGCGCTCCCGCCAGCTAAATTTTAAAATAAATCACGTATGCAGCTCACCGCTCAACGGTAGTTGACCGCATGTATGCATTTACCCAACCCCTCCGCTTCAGGAATGATGTGACACAAGTTCAATTTCACAGCTGGTTTGAATTCTGAGTTTTTCATCACAAAGTCCGATTTCTTTACAAAATCCAAAGATCCCAGGCATTATTATTTACCCATAATTGTAGGGAGAAGAGCTGGATTCCTGCCTTACCCAAAGGCGTTAGAATCAAATGAAACGCTAACCGGTGAACACTTGTTGGGAATAATCTAATAAGCATTTTTAAATAATTTTAGCTTCAAGCAATAGGGTTAAAGATTAGTCTGCCCTACTATTTACACATGGCTGATTCTTGTCTTTTCCCAAATGCATGAAGTGAAATGCAAACGTATCAATACATTTTGGATTATTTTACACCGAGGAATTATCTTTTGCAATAAATCATTTGGTTTTATAAAAAATGTTTTTTTTATCTCATTAGTCATAAAATAATCTATCTATCTATCTATCTATCTATCTATCTATCTATCTATCTCAGCCTGTTTATTATCTATCTATTATTTTTGTGCTGCTGAGAACTTTTCGCCACCTCGTATATTTCGTTTCTATATATTTTTTTTCCACTCAGAGAACGTAATTGCGACACTACACATTTTGTCATGTATGTATTTGTATTTATATTGGATAAATATAAACAATTTATATTCTCAGCAATATCCCTTTTTCTACTTACCAGCCTTTTTCAGGTCACACCTGATGTTGGTGAAGAATGGGTGATTAAGTTTCACTTCACAGTCTCTATCCAATTACTAGGATAAAAAAAATCAACTTGACAATATCTAAAGAACTTTGGTCAGTTTCACGGAGCATTCACAATTTAGATGAAGTTTTAGATTCCATTCCCTGAATTACAAGCGCGAAAATACACGCTCTTTCTCTAACACCAGTTGCCAGAATGTAATAATCAGCTAGTCCAGTAGATGGAGCGCTCTTAAGTCGACCGTGGCACAACAGTGCGAATCCAGTCGGGCGTGTCTTTTCCCTGGCGGCGGTTACTTGGTCAAGGCTGTCTGACGTGGTTGCCAGTATTCGTGTCACACGGCCGTGACTGACATACTCTTTGAGCCTCTGGAAGCCGTTCCCCAAGCTCTAATGCTCCTCAGAGAGGTTAGGTTTATTGCCGGGCGTCTGAGGCGCCCTTTTTGTTGGGGAATACCAACGAGGCATGCCAGGCGTGTGTGGGCTACAGCTCTGCTGGAACCCACCTTAAAAAGGCCTTGTGTCATACTCGTCCAGTTGGTGGGATGTGCGACAAATAACTTTACCAGAACGTAGAATACATCCTCTGAAAAAGAGTTGGACCGGTGGTGAAGCTCTAGTTTGTTTAACTTCTCTTGATAAATACTTATATTTACCAACCCCTCCGCTCGGGCAGGACACGACACAAGGTCAGTTTTTAAGCGAAGTTTAACAGGTTTGAATTCAGAGTTTTCATTCTCATAGACTAGTTGCCTCTACAAGGCTGAAGAACCCAATCTGTCCTACTATTTACCCATAGCTGGAGGGAGAGTAATTGGATTCATACCTTTCCCAAGGGTATTAGTGCTATGTGAAATGCAATCAGTCACGTCCAGGATTTGAACTCGTGTCGCCGTGTCCATTTCCTACGACGATAACCACGGGCACCTCCCTAATAATCTCTTGATAAATACTGTTTCTGTGTCGATATTATTGGGAGACATTTAGTACTTTGAAGAAAATAAACGTTTCATTCATTGTTTATTTTTGTCTTGGTAAATACAGTTGTCTCAACACTTTTTGAACACACTTCGTATTTTGAAGACAGTTAACATTTCATTCATTGTTCATTTGTCCTTAGTAGATACAGCTTCAGTATTGATACTTTTTGATCATACCTCGTATCAGGGAAAAGAGTTTAGACTTTTTATATCGATAAACAGAATATAAATCAGAATATAATTTCAGATACAAGCTAGAATATCGATTGATTTAAAAAACACGAAAAAGAGTTTAAAAATGGAAGAAATAAAAGAACAATGATACGCACAAAAAATCTTCTACTGCAAGTAAAATTCCAATTCATTTAACCTGTTTTTCGCTTGCTATGTCCAAAAATTATTCTACCATTTCTGTGGAAACTGGCTTTTATTAGATTCTGTTAGAGTGCAGACCATTCCACTATCGTCCAATAAAGTAGAAAACAATTTTACCATCAATTGTCGTTGATTTACTTCCGAACTTCAGATGTACTTCTTAAGCTTAATATATATAAGTAAGTAAAGTAACGTTGGCGACCGTAGTCGAGGGCGACCAGAAGGCTCCCTTTTCAATAGCTACTACACCGAGGTGTAGGGGAGGGCGCTACTCCTTTCCCTAGATTGCTCCACTTTACCCTCTATACGAACCTTATAATGCTGAGTCTTAAGCAAGGAAGTATTTAGTGCCATTTTTAAAGTCTTTGGTATGACGCGACCTGGGATTGAACCCAGGTCTCCCGGACAATTGGCGATTTGTACAGCAAATATCAAAAATAATTTCAAAAAAAGGAAATCATACTTTATTAAGAACTGACTAAAATATGACGAAAATAATATAAAAACCCCAACAAAACTAAAGGGCCCTTTCGACCGGTGCTTTTCAATTATTATAACCCATTGAAATTTTACTAAAAGTGTAAAAAGAAAAGTGGGAAGGAAATCTGCAAAAGTCGTGGAGAGGAGGGATAACGAAAAAAAACAAAAACAAACTACAACTCTCCAGATTTCCCGAATAGTTTCAATGGGCTAAATTATTTTCTCTGTTCGCTCAGGATAGGGTGAAGCTCAGTTATCGCTAAAGCTTACAATATTACTAGATGTTTTCTACACCTGCCCTTGTGCAGAGCGGAGAAACACTCATCTGAAAAGCACCGGTCGAAAGGGCCCTTTAGTTTCAATTTAAAAAATTATTCGTATTTTAAAGGGTTCCTTATAAAGTATGATATATATATATATATATATATATATATATATATATATATATATATATATATATATGTGTGTGTGTGTGTGTGTGTGTGTGTGTGTGTGTGTTTGTGTGTGTTTAGAATAGTGAAATCTCGTATTTTATCAGAGAGATCAGATTTCTATATGATCATTAGCTGTCAAGGCCTTCGCTGGCACATGTTGACATCAATTTCACTCGATGAGATATTACTGCCGAGGTATGTGACCTTATCTATAATTTCAGAAGGTTGCTATTCAAAGTTGAAATAGCTTCTTTTTATTTAAAACAAATGAGTTCTATTTTTTGCGTACACAAAGAAGCCAGTGCCTCCTGCTGCTTGTTCCAGACTATGCAGCAGGTTTTCAGCTTGGACTGGTGTATCTGCTAGATCACCTACATAGTCTACGTTTGTCATAGTTTCTGCGAGATACCGTTGGTTCCTTGCCTTTTTTTTTCTAATACACACGGGAAAAGTATGAATCCATCTGTTCTTCCTCTAGCAATGGGTAAATAGTAGGGTAGATTGGGCTCTTGAGCCTTGGTATTGAAACCAGTCTAGGAGAAAGAAAACTTTTAGTTTTGACCCGTTTAAAATTGACCTTGTTTTAAATCCTGCTCACATGGAGTGGTCGGATATATATATATATATATATATATATATATATATATATATATATATATATAGTATAAATTAAGTCTAAGCATATTTTAAACAACTCTGGAGGTGACCGTGGTGTAATTGTTATCGTCGTAGGAAATGAACACGGCGACACGAGTTCAAATCCTGGACGAGACTGATTGCATTTCACATAGCACTAATACCCTTGGGAAAGGTATGAATCCAATTATTCTCCCTCCAGCTATGGGTAAATAGTAGGACAGACTAGGTTCTTCAGCCTTGGTGAGGCAACTAGTCTAGGAGAAGGAAAACTCTGAATTCAAACCTGTTAAACTCCGCTTAAAAATTGACCTTGTGTCATATCCTGCCCGAGCGGAGGGGTTGGGTAAATAGGATATTTTAAACAACTCTTACTTTTTGGCGGTTCACTTTGAATTTTGCGATCAATGGCAAAATAAACTATTAACTATAATTATGAACTTAAAGAAAAAAAAAATTAGGGGGATCCCAAATGTTTGGTCAGTTGAGTATATATCTCTATATATAACTGTTTATTTAGACTAGTAAAAGTGACACCCAGTCAGAATCGAACTCATGGTAGTTAATTCGGCGGTGTCTATTAATCTCCCGAGACGATTAACCTGACCCTGAACCTGGGTTAAGGTATGGGCAAGGTTGTAGGAAAGATCAGCAGCTGCCCATGCAGCAGGTATCCCCTATGAAACTGATGTTACACGAGGGAAAGAAATAGGCCGATATTGCTTGGTGTCTGTGGCGTAGCTTGGGTTGGTAAAACGATGTTGTGGCAATGAAGAGGAATTTTCACATTTCGCAGTGCTCCAGAACTGAAGCCTCACCATCAGATGCAGTTTAGCGTCCTACCCAGTACACTCCTGGATGCAGTTGGCGTATTTTTGGTAGAAGCCTTTTTACTTGTATTTAAATACGATCAGTCCCCCCTCTTAATAACCCATTACAAGTAGTTCTCAAATTAATTAACTGATGTTTTTGATGCTGGAATTTCAACTAGAATGATTAATACAAAAGGAAAAGTTTAAATAATTTGGATTATTTTTTTTGATCTTTTGGAATTATTTGCTTGATCTTTTTTGGAATTGTTATTGAGTTTAATTTAAGCGGATTCATTCCTTTCGGATATGAATGTGTTATGTGTCAAACACACAACACTGGTTACATTTTTATCAGTCATTTTTTTTATCCGATTGGTCTGTTCCTCGTCAGTTTTTAAAAGAATTTCACACGCGAAGAATCCGCAGAATCAAATTCATTTATTTCGTTTGTCGAAATTCTTGAGAGTGTTTAGCAGGCGGCCATCTTGAGTAACAGTGATGAGAGAATAAGTGTCATGTAAAAAGGAAGATGAGGGTGATTGGAAAGACCGGAGCGGGGTAGCAGAGGAGATATCGAGGAAGAGGAAGAAAAGATTGAGGAGGAGCCAGAGGAAGAGAAGTAGAGGGAGGAATAAAAAGATGTTGAAGTTGAGGAGGAGAAAAAAGTAGAAAATGAAGAGGATAAAGGGAAATAAGAAAGGAAGCAAGAGATGAAAGAGAAAAAAAAGGAGAAAAATCTAAAGAGGAAGAGGAGGAAAAATTAAAAGAAGAGGAGGAGAAAGAGAAGGAAGAGAAAAGGAAGGAAAATTATGTGAAAGAAAGTGAGGCTGACAAAATGAAAACAGTGCACGAATCATCATTACCAAGACGTGCCGACTGCAGGGATTCCCTAGAATTTCTCGACATTCGTACCAATCGGCCATCTTTCTTCATAAGTCCTGTAGACATAATTCAGTATCAGTTGATGAATGTATGTATGTAACAAGCCTTCCGCACGAGCAGGATGTGACACAAGGTCAATATTTTTGAGCAAATATTTTTTAAATGGGTTTCGATTCAGTGTTTTCCTTCTTCTAGCCCGTTGCCATACCAAGGCTAAAGAACCCAGACTGCCCAAATATTTACTCACAACTGGAAGAAGAATAGCTGGATTCTTACCTTTCCCAAGAGTATTAGCGCAATGGGAAATGCAAGCAGCCTAGTCCAGGACTTGAACTCGGATCGCCGTGACCATTTTCTTCAACAGTAACCATTACATAACCTCCATCACACCACAAGCGTATCTATCTATCTATCTATCTATCTTAAGCGGTATTTGTCTATGTGATCTTATTTGGCTTGGTATTTCAGAAATTTCTAGAAGCATCTTATGCACAAGAATACTCTGTCAAATTTTATTATGCAAGTAAATACTTATTAGTTGTCTGAATTTCTGAGACGAAGGGTTTTCAAACTATTGTCTTCTTCTTTATTGTTATTTTCACAATGTTTCGGCCGATATGTCCCCCGGCCTTCTTCAGGTGTTTGTCGAACTCGGGAACCTTCACGGAACTTCGAAATACGTCTTTTATTGAATCCACGGGGATTACCTGCTCTGATTCCGTAAGTCATAACCGGGTACAAGTGTTAAGTATTCCTGCATTGTTACTCGCTTGCAGTCCTGCTGGACACATAGCGTAACGGTTATAGGCGTTGGTTCCCTAAGCTTCTAAGGAGACAATTATCAGGAGGTTGCAGGTTCATCCCTGACAGCAGGCGAATAACAATACAGGAATACTTAACACTTGTATCCAGTTATGGCTAACGGAATCACAACAGGCGACACCCATGGATTCAATAAAGGACGTAGTTCGAAGTTCCGTGAAGGTTACCGAGTTTGACGGAGGACATATCGACTGAAACATTGTGGAAATAACAATAAATATGAAGACAATAGTCCGAAAACCCTTAATGATAAAAAAGTAAATGCTTTCCCAATTGGTAATAATCCACGGATGTTAACAAAATTCTAAGAAATATTCATGTGACCTTATAGGTTTCAACTAACCATTTTTTTAATTAGAAATTATTGCGTTCTGGTTAGTGAACGCTTGTAATATTAAATAAAGGGCAAACCACGATATGAGAGGAAATAGAGATATATTCTCAGGAAAAAGTATATGTAATAGAGAGACTATTAGTAGACAAGAACATAGGATTAGTGAATACAGAATAAAGATATTGTCCAACGATAGTATTGGCTTCCATTATTACGGTAGCAAGTAAGGTGATAGTAAGTATATATAGTAGAGAGACTATTAGTAGACAAGAACATAGGATTAGTGAATACAGAATAAAGATATAGTCCAACGATAGTATTGGCTTCCGTTATTACGGTAGCAAGTAAGGTGATCCAGTGCGATCTCCAGTGTCCAACGCTCTAATACTATTCCTATAAGAAGCTGCTCTTCACCTTCTAGTCAGCCCTGGTATTAGTAGCTACTGCTATATATGACAGATGGACTAGTTCATTGTGTGGAAAAATGTGGGCGATACTCAACAGAAATATACTCGATAACTTATTTGGTTAGGTAACTCGGGGTGGCCGGTTTATCACGTTGTGTATAAATATGTATAATAGAATTGTTATTGATATTTATTTTTGATTCAAATAAGTAAGGATTGTTATGGGTTTTAAGAAAGATATATCCTCAAAAGTCAAATAACTTATGGTAAAATTATTGATTGACTGTTACACAATGGCAAAGAAGTTAAGCAAAAATCACAGAAAAATAAAAAATGAAATTGAAAACAATTGCAAATTAAGAAAAAGAAATAATAAAAAAAAGGTTTTATAGTTTCACAAAAAAACAAACCCCGTCCCCCCACCCGAAAAAAAAACACGATGATATTTGAGAAAAAATTTTAAGGGAAAATAAACAAGAAGAAAAAATTGACTAGTGAAAAAATATTTTTAAAAAGCTAGTGTTGTTAGTGTCAACTCCAACATGAGCAAGATGCAACACAAAGTCATTTTTAAGTGAAGTTTAACAGGTTTGAATTTAGAGTTTTTCTTTTCCTTGATCAGTTGCCATACCAAAGTTGTTATTTGCTGAGCTTTGCTTAGAGATAAAATACTGGCCTCCGGTTATTTACAGTAACTGCTATTGCTTTAGTGGTCACCCGTCTCACTAATGACCAGGCTCATCGCAGCTTAACTTCGGTGATTTAGCGGGAACCGGTGCTTTCAGGTTTGATGTATATTGGTATTCACTAAGCTTTGCTTTGATATGGTACAGAGGTCTCATTTTACTGACAGTACCTACTGTTGCTTCAGTGGTCACCCATCTAAATATTGAACAAGTTCATCGCTGCTGAACTTCGGTGATTTAGTGGGTATCGGTGCTTTCAGATATGTTGTTATTCACTAAGCTTTGATATGGCACAGAGGCCTCAGGATGTTTGCAGTACCTGTTGTTGCTTAAGTGGTCACCCATCTCAGTATTGACCTAGTTCATCTGAGAGAATGAATGTAACCCTGCCTTTTTATTGTGCCCGGGAAAATGACCCGGACCGAATCGCAACACTCATTTTCATTGGACGAAATGTACTAATTGAATTTCAAGGGTCAATAAATTCCCGCGCCAGATAATGAATTTGAAAATATAAATCACCACGTGATTTAACGGTGGACCGACGCACAACTGAACACTAGTTCTTTCTGCAACAAGCTGAACATTCTGACTTCATAAAATGTTCCTTAAACAAACTAAATTAAATTGTATAAAATAATGGTATAATTTTTTCCAAGCAATGCAGAGGGAAAAATTAACTAGGAAGGATATTATATTGAAAAATAAGTGATGTACTCCTGTGGACCCCTTCACTTGGACGAGCAAAGGCAGGACGACCAGTTCGAACCTACATACAGCAGCTCTGTGTTGATACGGGATGTAGTCCTGAAGACCTGCCGGAAGCAATGGACGATAGGGAGGGGTGGCGAGAGAGAGAGAGTCAGGGACATCCGTGCTGATAGCGTGACGTGATGATGATTGTGTAAAATAAATGCTTCTTTCCTTCATTAGGTTTGGTTTCTTTAATGGCATATCAACCTTCGTGGATTACTTAATCCGAAGCTAACCTTCAAGAAGAACAGCAATGATGCTATTTAGCCCATAGCTGGAAAGATAAGGGAGCTCATACCTTTCCCAAGGGCATTTGGCCAAAAGTGAACTTAATAGGATGGCTGGAGTTCGAACTCGCTAACTACGATTTCGCAGTCCAGTGCTTTAACCATTACACCACGAGGACATCCATCTCGTAATTAGGTTACGGAGTTATTGATATACTTCAATGTAACTGGCGAAACCCTACCAAGAAAATAGTAAAGTAAGTTGGTGACCGTTGTCGAGGGTAACCAGAGGGCTCCCTTTTCAATAGCTACTACACCGAGGTATATGGGGAGGGCGCTACTCGTTTCCCTGGATTACTCCACTTTACCCTTGATACGTATCTAATATTGCTGAGTGTTAAGCAAGGAGGTACCAAGTACCATTTTTAAAGTCTTTGGTATGAGCGACCTGGGATTGAACCCAGGTCTCCCGGACCGTTGGCGAACATTCTACCCACTAGGCCAATGAGCCGGTAAAATCCTGGGATTTAATAGAGTTAAGAAAATACATATTCTCATTGGATTCTCTCCCTCTTAGAGCCTTTCGTCAAAATGGCGGCATAGAATGGCGTCATAAAATGACGTCATAAGCTGATGCAGAAATAATTGTGAAAAATTAAATAAGTCCATGAATTCACCTTTCCTGTCCAGGATTTTATGCTGTGTTCTTAAAAATAGACAAAAACACCTTCAGTGATCGTTTTTCCCGATTCTTTAATAAATTGCTATTGATTTTTGTTGCTTTTTTCCCCTTAATACTGGGAAGCCATAATTATTGGCTTCCCGCCATTTTCATCCTTCAGTTTCGTTTTGAAATATTGACTTGTTTGCAGTGTATCGTTATACGTCCAAGAGTCTTGCGTAACGCGAACATCATTGCTTATATATTATATATCATTATATATTATATCTCATTGTAGATCATTATATATATTATATATCATGGTATACCATGATATATATTATAAATCATTATATATCATATGACATTTATTATTAACACAGCAATTTTTAGCACCACCCTCAATTATGTGTTGAAGCCTGCCAAAAAAATTGACCTTGTATCACATTTTGCCCATGGCAGAGGAGGAAGGGGAGATAAATACGTTTCGTTATCCACACAGACGCTCAGGAGCATGCACGCATGTACGGATGCGTTCGTTTGGTTTGGTTTCTTTGTTTAATGGCATATCAACCTTTCTAGGTTATTTAATGCCAAAGCCATTCTCCTAGAAGAACAGTAGTGCTACTATTTAACCCATAGCTGGGAGGATAGGGGTTTCATACCTTTCCCAAGAGTATTTGCCCGAAAGTGAACGTAATAGCGCGACTGGAGTACGAACTCGTGTACTACGATTCCACAGTCCATCGCTTTAACCATTACATCACGAAGACACCCAGGACGAGTTCGTGGTGTAATGGATATTGTTGTAAGAAATGGACACGGTGACCCGGGTTCAAATTCTGGACGAATCTATTTCCATTTCACATACCGCTAATACTATTTGGGAATTGTATGAATCCAACTATTCCCACTGAAGCTATTGGTTACCTTTTAGGGCAAATTGAGCTCTTTAGCCTTAGTATGGCAAACGGTTTGGAAGAGGGAAAACGCTGAATTGAAACTTTTTAAACACCGTTAAGAAAATTGACCTTGTGCAGCATTCTACTCTTGTGGGGGTGGAGTTGGTAAATACGCACACACATACATACCTATATATATATATATATATATAATCAAGTCGCGCTGTCAGTACAAATTTCTTAGAGTTTCTATTGCCATCCATCTCTATCATCCATCACTCCTGGTAGGTGATCCAGACTGCATTCAGTCTCTGCACAAAAGGTTATATAAGTTCTTGTTAGTCGGCTGCGAGTAAGAATCCATAAGAAATGTCAAACAGTTCTATTTGACCCATAGATAGGACCTTGTCAGGTGTGCTACCACTCCGGGTCAGAGTGGATCTGGGAGCGATGTCAACGAAGGGAGTACTTCTCATTCCCCAAACCTCATACATTACTGAAGCCTTACGATCAGATTGCTTAGTGTTATATCCAGGACAATCGTTAGAGGAATCTTACCCCTCTGCAGAGATTCAGTAGGTGTATTCAGCAGCCCCAGACAACTGGGCCAATGAGTAAATAATAGGGCAGATTATGTTTTTAATCTTGCTTTGACAACCAGTCTAGAAGAAGGAAAAAAACAGCTTTACTTCACTCTGTGTCTAATTAGGAGGGGTTGGGTAAATCTTATCAAACCCCGTTGATAGTGCAGAGTTCCCTGACTCTCATCATCAATTTCTGTTTTCCATTGCTTCTGGATGGTCTTCTAGACTGCATTCAGTGTCCACACTCAGCTGATGAAAGTATTTGCTGATCAGCCAACATTAGTGTGCCCATGTGTATGAGTCCATTTGAGATCATTGCTTATGACATCATTTTTACTTCTCCAGCAATATCTTCATCTTTCTTGGATGGTTTGTGAGATAGGTGGTAAGTGGCCGTCCAGCTGCTTTTTTGAGGCCTGTTGCTTGAAGGATTTGTTGAAAACAGCACGCAGCATTCTTGTGTAGAACCTACCTAGCTTTTTTCCATATATTTTGTTAGCGTCCAAGTCATGCATCCATACAGTAGTATTTTCATCATACAACGTGTGAAAGCACCCTAACCCTAGCCTCATCAGCCGCCAACCAGGGTGATAACACAGTTTCGGAAGCTCAAGGCGGTACTGCCACTCCTGGCGCTACCGAGCAGCTTTTGCCACCGGATAGGGTATTTAAAAGAAATATATATCTATGTATACACAAGATCAACTAAAAGCGGACATTACATTGGACGTTCGTTCATCTTCATTTTATAATATAGCGACAGCTTGTAAGAAATCTCGTTGTATTTTATCTGAGAGATCAGATTTCCTTATGATTAATAGCAGTTCACATCTTCGCTGGCACATGTTGACATCACTTTCACTAGATGAGATATTACTGCCGAGGTATGTGACCTTATCTATTATTTCAGACGGTTGCCATTTAAAGTTGAAATAGCTTCTTCTTGTTTAAAAAAAAATGAGCTCTATTTTTGCATACACAAAGAAGCCAGTTCCTCCTGCTGCTTGTTCCAGACTATGAAGCAGGTTTTCAGCTTGGACTGGTGTATCTGCTAGATCACCTACATAGTCTACGTTTGTCATAGTTGGTTTCTTGCCTTTTTTTTCTCCGAATAGATATGGGAAAGGTATGAATCCATCTGTTCTTCCTCGTGCAATGAGTAAATAGTGGAGTAGATTGGGTTCTTTAGCCTTGGTATTGAAACCAGTCTAGGAGAAAGAAAACTCTCAGTTTTGACCAGTTACACTTCGTTTAAAATTGACCTTGTTTTAAATCCTGCTCATACGAAGTGGTCGGTTATATGTAAATATAAGGAACTATATATAAAAAGAACTAGATTGCTTGCTGGATATATAGATATCAAAAGAAATAAATAGATAAATAGACCTATTAAAATTATACATTGATAGCTATGAAAAGAACTATACATAAAAAGAAGTAGATATGAAAATAATTAGATAGCTAGATAATAGATAGACGTAAAATGTTAATTATAACCAGAGGAATACTTCCGTTCATAAAAGTATGTAAATTAGACTCAACTTCCTTTTCCGCATTGAAATGATATTTCCCAATTTCTGTTTCAAGTCTTCTTCCTCTCAAAATAAATTCATGAAAATCAAACATTTAACTTAAAGCATTATCATTCGTCACCCATGGTACGAGAATCTAAAATTATTGCTCTTTTATAAGTTATGTTTTGGCATTAAATAACCCAAATAGGTTGATATCTCATTAATACAAATATTTTACACGCAATTATATGATATAAAGTATTAATTTCTCTATTGTTTTTTAAGAGATTTTTTGTACACATCCCTATTGAATTGAAATAATTTTGAAAAGAGGTCCCCACGGACATTCTCGAAACCGATGTATGGCAGTAGACCTTGCTGTTTAGTTCAAGCCATAACCCAGCGTACGTACCCGGACTCACATTTGGGTTCGTGAAACTGCTTGCCTCATCAGGCTCACATTGCACCAAGTGAGCCGATGAGTAGCATAGACCAGCAGGGTTCAAGTCTCGGCTCGTTCCCGACATTCCCCTCCCCTACATCCCCACTTTAATCGGCCTTTGGGCTTTTAACCTTGTGTCAAGTCCTGTCTGGTGGGAGGCAGCGACAAATAAACAGAGTTATTAGACCTATAGATTGGACCTTAACAGGTACTATCACTCCAGGTCAGAGTGGACCTGGGAGTAATGGGTGTATGTAACTGTGATGAGTTGATTAGTTGGTCTTACGAGAAGTCTAATTTAGTTGAGTTACTCAGACTTCGTGAAAACAATTATATGTTTTTATATGATAATCGATTTATACAAACAACCTTGTGAAAGGTATAAGACTTCCTTATCGCCCCCTCCCAAAATATTGATTAAATTGTACTACGACTGCCGGAGGAGTCTCTGTGGTGCAGTATCTAACATACTCGACTGTGACATTGTAGTAAGCGAGTTCGAACTCCAGCCGCGCATTTACATTCACATTCGCACTAATAGCTTTGGGAAAGGAATAAACTCTCTTATCCTCCTTAAATTGTGCAACAACTGTCCCTCTACAAAGACAGCTTTGGCATTTAATAACTCATAACAGTTGATATGCCAATAAACGAAGAAACCAAAATAGATACAAGATTCAGCTTTTCAGCAGATGACATTTCCATTCCTGCCAGGAGTGCCAAGACGTAAATAAATTCTGTCTATTTTTCGAAAGATTTACTTCTAATGAAATACCGACTAACGAAATACTTGAGATGCTAAATAAACATTCTCAGTACCAAAAATTCTTTAAGAGAGACAGGTAAAATGCAATGGAAAATGATATTTATATATTCCAGTGGGTGGGCGAGATATACTATCTTTACTTGCAATTTTTTATTAGTCCATTTACTCAAGTTTTTCTTTTCCCTGTTGAAGTCTATTAACAGAGTAGGATAATCTTAAATGTTTAAGCTGTTATTGAAGAACATTATAATACCACATACTAAAGCTTATTGCTTTGATGGTATCTATCTATCTATCTATCTATCTATCTATCTATCTATCTATCTATCTCTGTCAGTTTCTATCTATCTATCTATCTATCTATCTATCTATCTATCTATCTATCTATGTCAGTTTCTTTCTTTCTTTCTTTCCCTGTCAGTTTCTATCTATCTATCTATCTATCTATCTATCTATCTATCTATCTATGTCAGTATCTATCTATCTATCTATCTATCTATCTCAGTTTCTTTCTTTCTTTCTTTCTTTCTTTCTTTCCCTGTCAGTTTCTATCTATCTATCTATCTATCTATCTATCTATCTATCTATCTATCTATCTATCTATCTCTCAGTTTCTATCTATCTATCTATCTATCTATCTATCTATCTATCTATCTATCTATCTATCTATGTCAGTTTCTTTCTTTCTTTCTTTCTTTCTTTCCCAGTCAGTTTCTATCTATCTATCTATCTATCTATCTATCTATCTATCTATCTATCTATCTATCTATCTATCTATCCCTGTTAGTTTCTATCTATCTATTTCTATTTAAATTTTGCATTTATCATTAAGAAAAATGAAATGCAATACTTTTCGAAATGATAATAGTTTCATCTGACCTTTTAGATTCTTATTGATTGCCAAGTTTATTGTTTCTAGCTTGATTCTTTTTCTAATTTCTGTTTCTTGGAGAGTTGTGTGGAAGAGTACCTTTTAAGTTAAGATCAAATCCCCATTAAGTGCTTAGATACTGTTTCATTTTATTATGAATAAAGGATTCTTCTTCTTCTTCTTCTTCTTCTTCTTCTTCTTCTTCTTCTTCTTCTTCTTCTTCTTCTTCTTCTTCTTCTTCAGACTTTATTTAATTCATGATTTCAAATCATAAAAATACATTTCTCGTCCAGCTGGTAGGTCTTTAAATACGTTTAGTATAGAGAGGGTAGAAAACCCCACCCAGTCCAAAAACGAGTATCCTGGGTATTACACTAAACTGCATCTGATCTATTCCAATTCTGAAGATCTGCGGATTGTGGAGTCCACCTTCATTGCCATTACTCCCAGGCCCACTCTTACTCGTAGTAGTGGTACCTTCTAGAGTCTCATCTAAGGTCATATCAATCTGTTTGCAAATTATTTGTATTAGATAGTTGATTATTTGTATTAAGAATGATTACTTGAATCTAAAATTGTTTGGTAAGGATTATCACTATTTTTTACTTGAAATAATAAAACTGTTAAAACAAATAGTATTTTAAATAGAAATAATTCTTAGAAATGATATAATCATTAGTGTTCGATAGAAATACTTGAAACTGCTTTGACAATTCGTTTGAAAACTAAAATATTCATCAAAAAACTATTTGCTTACGAATCCTTTATATATATAAAGTGTATCACAAAAGTAAGTACACCCCTCACATTTCGGCAGATATTTAAGTATATATCTCTTCATGGGACAACACTGACAAAATGACACTTTGATACAATGAAAAGTAGTCTGTGTGCAGCTTATATAACAGAGTCAATTTATTTTCCCCTCAAAATAACTCAAAATATAATCATCAAAAGCTAAACCCCCGCCAACAAAAGTGAGTACACCCCTAAGAAACTACGCCCCTAAATATCTAAATTGAGTACTGCTTGTCATTTTCCCTCCAAAATGTCATGTAACTCATTAGTGTTACTAAGCCTATGTGTGCATAGGGAGCAGGTGTGTTCAAATTTATAGAGCAGCTCTCACATTCTCTTATACTGGTCACTGAAAGTTCCAACATGGCACCACATGGCAAAGAACTCTCTGAGGATCTTAAAAGATATATTGTTGCACTACACGAAGATTATTATTTTTTTTATTGCAATTCATTTAGGTTGTCAATCTATACCAATGAGGGATAGAACAGAAATAATAAATATATCTCTTTATGGGACAACACTGACAAAATGACACTTTGACACAATGAAAAGTAGTCTGTGTGCAGCTTATATAACAGGATTAATTTATTTTCCCCTCAAAATAACTCAAAATATAACCATCAAAAGCTAAACCCCTACAAACAAAAGTGAGTACACCCTTTAGGGAAAGTTGTCAATATTAACATACACCATGTCAACTGTCAATATTTTGTGTAGCCATCATCATTATCCAGAACTGCCTTTACTCTCCTGGGCATGGAGTTTACCAGAGCTTCACAGGAAGCCACTGGAATGCTCTTCCACTCCTCCATGACATGGCAGATATTTGAACCTTTGCATACCTCCACCTTCCGCTTGAGGATCCCCCAAAGATGTTCTATTGGGTTCAAATCTGGAGACATGCTTGGCCAATCCACCACCTTTACCCTCAGCCTCTTCAGTAAAACAGTGGTGGTCTTGGGGGTGTGTTTGGGGTCATTGTCATGCTGGAACACTGCCCTGCGATCCAGTTTCTGGATGGAGGGGATCATGCTCTGAGTGCAAATAAATGACTTATGCTATATTGAATTGTTAGAAAAAGATCTGTTTGATCATTTAACTGTGTGTAAGCAAATGACTGATGTTTTATTGAATTCTTAGTGATACATAACATTGTCGTCTTTACGTTTCCAAATCATATATATCTAATGTATATCTATAAACCGGATTTTATAATCTACAATTGCTGATATGCCATAAAACGAAACGAAACTAAAACAAAGAGATGTTGGATAATTTGGGTAACTTACATTCTTATTTCTGCACTGATTAAATGTCATTCTTCGTCGACAATTTTTTTTGCTATGTAATTTGTATATATTGTCATCATCCGACGTTATGTCATACAATTCTTTTCTCATCATAGACGACACGAGGGTTTGAAAAAACGAGGATTATGAATACTTTTAAAGTCCGAGTATTGGTTGAATGAATTTTTATGAATTTTTAAGAATTGCCTCTTTAAATGTGTTGACGTATATATATATATATATATATATATATATATATATATATATATATATATATATATATATATTACACGCACAAATAGACCAATCTTAATCATTTTTTAGAATTTAAAATCAACTAACCGGTTTCGGTCCTCCCTGATCACAGTTAAAACGAGGACAACGATTAAAAAGGAAAAGGGACAGGGACTGTGTAATGTAGTGGAGGAGAAAAAATGTAGCTTGACTAGAAAGGGGGGGTAAATTAAATATTGATCAAATTTAAACCCAATAAACATTCCCCTTGTTTTTAGAGGGACGTTTTATGGTTGAGAATATGAAATGTCTCAAGTACTTTTAGGTGATAGTCCGAGTGGGACTTGCTTAAAATGGTAAATAAGTCCGTGTTGTAGGACGAGGCACAATTATTTATGAAATGTTCTGCAATGGAAGACCCGTATATATATATATATATATATATATATATATATATATATATATATATATATATATTGTCACCCATAGAAAGACTGTTTAGTTGTATCACAACTCTTCAGTGTGGCTAGACACGTAGGACGCTTGAAGCTGGGATCGAAACCCGCCCAACTTTACGTTAGACTTCGTAAAAGACCGCTCGGCCAACAAGCGTATCACGTCGGCTAGGGAATTATAAGGTATCATGCAGCTGCAACAGCATCATCATCATCAGCAGCAGCAGCGTTCGATTGTTTACATTTTATACCTTACCGAATACCAGAGTGCTCAATTCGTTCGAAGAGCTTTTGCATTATGCCAGCGGCAGCCGAAAATTGCTTCGCGAGAGTGCCCAATATATAGATAGATAGATAGAAAGATAGAGAGAGAAAATTAAAGAAAAATAAGCTCTTGAGTATATCTTTCTAAATTTAACTTAGAATAATCCCGTGAAGATTCATTGTGAGGCTTTTAACAGTCCCAGGTATTACATTGTTTGTTAGGGTACAAAAACCTGTAGCTAGCGTAATAATTTCTTGCGAGTATTACCAGTTGTAAATTTATGAACAATAAAAAAAGATTGCAGAAAATTATAAGAAAAGGAAACCTTCATGGTCTAGTAGCTAAAGTGTTGGACTGCAAAATCTTAGTAAGTGAGTTCACTTTCACACTAACACGCTTGGGAAAGGCATGAACTTAAGCTCTGGGTTTGATAATATCAGTCCGGTTTTTCTACAACGAGAGCATTGGCATTAAATAACCAACGACGGTTGATGTGCCATTAAACAAAGAAATCAGACCCAACCAAACGGCATGAGAAACAGAAACAAGAAAATCTGTTAGTGACAGACTGTTATTCCAATAAAAAAAAAGCAGCTGACAATGAAAAAAATATCTATATCCCTCGTTTTTGTGTATCGGATTAAACGGAACAGGTTTTATGTTTTATTCAAGAAGAAGGTAATCTTTTTGAAGAGTAAATTACTTCGTGTTCAGAGACATTAACCCTAAAATGACTCACCCCCCCCAAATTATAGACTATTTCATGGGGGTGGGATTTCAATAAACGCGTGAAACGTTCGATGAGTCGTGGAAGATTTTTGGGAACAGATTGATCGATCCATTTGAATCATCAAAACGTTTCGCCAACGCTCTGTATGAGAACAATGATCTGAATCTTCAGTCAAGTTTAATAAAAATGTCCGTCTAATTCTGTTTTTTTTTTTGTCTGAAGTAAATTACAGTTCGGAAAAATCAAATCTTTTGTAGTTTGTCTAATGTGTCAATCAATTTGACGTAACGTCTTGAGCGGCAAAGAAATCTGTCGTAGAAACAATTGATTGAAAGAATTCTGTCGTCTAAACTGCAAAAGGAGCTTTGGATGTTTAGACATTGGAAATCTTTCTTTTCGAAGAGATATGGTGCCAAATTTTAACATGTCGAAATCTTGAAAAAAAAGACCAAAAATTTTAATAAAAAATAATAAATAAAAAATTAAGTAACAAATTTTACGTTCGTTGTTTATTCTAGATTGTAAAAAAAGAGAAGAAAAAAAAACAAAAAAACCAGAGAGCTGTAAAATAATTTACTTGTCTTTTTCAGGCTATTTCCACCTGGTAATGGCAGGTAGTGTTTTGAATGATTTATTGATTGATTTAAACGGCATAACACACCATCAAGGGTTATTTTATACGAAGAGGTTAGGGAATCGAAATCATTGTACGTTTATATTTACATTTTCTGCGTTGTTGTTTCTTTATAGTTTTTTCACTCAGTTATATGATATCAAGTATTCTTATCTAATACTAATAATTTGCAAACAGTTGTATGATTTCAAGTAACAAATAATAATTATCCTTAATAAACAATCATAACATCAAGTAACTATCAAGTTTTATACAAAGTATTCCAACTAATACTAATAATTATATGGTTTCAAGTAATTATTCAATTCAATAGTTATATGGTCTCAACAAACTAATAATAATAATGATGATAATCCTTAGTATACAATTATAACGTCAAGTAACTATTCTTAATACAAATAATTAGTTACTTGAAATCATATATCAGCAAATTATCTGTATTAAGAATAGTTACTTGGAGCCCTAATTGTTTACTAAGGATTATTATTATTATTAGTTACTTGAAATCATATAACAGCAAATTATCTGTATTAAGAATAGTTACTTGGAGCCCTAATTGTTTACTAAGGATTATTATTATTATTAGTTACTTGAAATCATATAACAGCAAATTATCTGTATTAAGAATAGTCACTTGAAGCTCTAATTGTTTACTAAGGATTATTATTATTATTAGTTTCTTGAAATCATATAACAGCAAATTATCTGTATTAAGAATAGTTACTTGGAGCCCTAATTGTTTACTAAGGATTATTATTATTATTAGTTACTTGAAATCATATAACAGCAAATTATCTGTATTAAGAATAGTCACTTGAAGCTCTAATTGTTTACTAAGGATTATTATTATTATTAGTTTCTTGAAATCATATAACAGCAAATTATCTGTATTAAGAATAGTTACTTGAAGCTGTAATTGTTTACTAAGGATTATTATTATTAGTAGTAGTTACTTGAAATCATATAACTGCAAATTATTTGTATTACGAATAGTCACTTGAAGCTCTAATTGTTTACTAAGGATTATTATTATTATTAGTTACTTGAAATCATTTAACAGCTAATTATTTGTATTAAGAATAGTCACTTGAAGCTGTAATTGTTTACTAAGGATTATTATTATTATTAATTACTTGAAATCATTTCACAGCAAATTATTTGTATTGAGAATAGTTACACGAAGCTGTAATTGTTTACTAAGGATTATTATTATTATTAGTTACTTGAAATCATATAACAGCAAATTATCTGTCTTAAGAATAGTTACTTGAAGCTCTAATTGTTTACTAAGGATTATTATTATTATTAGTTACTTGAAATCATATAACAGCAAATTATTTGTATTAAGAATAGTTACTTGACGTTATAATTGTATACTAAGGATTATCATCATTATTATTATTAGTTTGTTGAGACCATATAACTATTGAATTGAATAATTACTTGAAACCATATAATTATTAGTATTAGTTGGAATACTTTGTATAAAACTTGATAGTTACTTGATGCTATGATTGTTTATTAAGGATAATTATTATTTGTTACTTGAAATCATACAACTGTTTGCAAATTATTAGTATTAGATAAGAATACTTGATATCATATAACTGAGTGAAAAAACTATAAAGAAACAACAACAACGCAGAAAATGTAAATATAAACGTACAATGATTTCGATTCCCTAACCTCTTCGTATAAAATAACCCTTGATG
The DNA here is from genome assembly GCA_963585895.1 of Sepioteuthis lessoniana. Lineage (NCBI taxonomy): Eukaryota > Metazoa > Mollusca > Cephalopoda > Myopsida > Loliginidae > Sepioteuthis > Sepioteuthis lessoniana. The sequence goes on from OY757934.1 coordinate 65,030,315, forward strand.
GTGTGTTATGCCGTTTAAATTAATCAATAAATCATTCAAAACACTACCTGCCATTACCAGGTGGAAATAGCCTGAAAAAGACAAGAAATCATATATCAGCAAATGATCTGTATTAAGAATAGTCACTTGAAGCTCTAATTGTTTACTAAGGATTATTATTATTATTAGTTTCTTGAAATCATATAACAGCAAATTATCTGTATTAAGAATAGTTGCTTGAAGCTGTAATTGTTTACTAAGGATTATTATTATTATTAGTTACTTGAAATCATATAACAGCAAATTATCTGTCTTAAGAATTGTTACTTGAAGCTCTAATTGTTTACTAAGGATTATTATTATTATTAGTTACTTGAAATCATATAACAGCAAATTATTTGTATTAAGAATAGTTACTTGAAGCTGTAATTGTTTACTAAGGATTATTATTAGTAGTAGTTACTTGAAATTATTATAACAGCAAATTATTTGTATTAAGAATAGTCACTATAAGCTGTAATTGTTTACTAAGGATTGTTATTATTATTAGTTACTTGAAATCATATAACTGCAAATTATTTGTATTACGAATAGTCACTTGAAGCTCTAATTGTTATATGTTATATGATTGTTATATGTTATATGATTTCAAGTAACTAATAATAATAATAATCCTTAGTAAACAATTAGAGCTTCAAGTGACTATTCTTAAAACAGATAATTTGCTGATATATGATTTCAAGTAACTAATAATAATAATAATAATAATCCTTAGTAAACAATTAGAGCTTCAAGTAACTATTCTTAATACAGATAATTTGTTGTTATATGATTTCAAGTAACTAATAATAATAATAATCCTTAGTAAACAATTAGAGCTTCAAGCAAACTATTCTTAATACACATAATTTTCTGTTATATGATTTCAAGTAACTAATAATAATAATAATAATAATCCTTAGTAAACAATTACAGCTTCAAGCAACTATTCTTAATACAGATAATTTGCTGTTATATGATTTCAAGTAACTAATAATAATAATAATCCTTAGTAAACAATTACAGCTTCAAGCAACTATTCTTAATACAGATAATTTCCTGTCATATGATTTCAAGTAACTAATAATAATAATAATCCTTAGTAAACAATTAGAGCTTCAAGCAAACTATTCTTAATACACATAATTTGCTGTTATATGATTTCAAGTAACTAATAATAATAATAATAATAATCCTTAGTAAACAATTACAGCTTCAAGCAACTATTCTTAATACAGATAATTTGCTGTTATATGATTTCAAGTAACTAATAATAATAATAATCCTTAGTAAACAATTACAGCTTCAAGCAACTATTCTTAATACAGATAATTTGCTGTCATATGATTTCAAGTAACTAATAATAATAATAATCCTTAGTAAACAATTACAGCTTCAAGCAACTATTCTTAATACAAATAATTTGCTGTTATATGATTTCAAGTAACTAATAATAATAATAATAATCCTTAGTAAACAATTACAGCTTCAAGCAACTATTCTTAATACAGATAATTTGCTGTCATATGATTTCAAGTAACTAATAATAATAATAATCCTTAGTAAACTATTAGAGCTTCAAGCAACTATTCTTAATACAAATAATTTGCTGTTATATGATTTCAAGTAACTAATAATAATAATAATCCTTAGTAAACAATTAGAACTTCAAGCAAACTATTCTTAATACAAATAATTTGCTGTTATATGATTTCAAGTAACTAATTATAATAATAATCCTTAGTAAACAATTAGAGCTTCAAGTAACTATTCTTAATACAAATAATTTGCTGTTATATGATTTCAAGTAACTAATAATAATAATAATCCTTAGTAAACAATTAGAGCTTCAAGTAACTATTCTTAAGACAGATAATTTGCTGTTATATGATTTCAAGTAACTAATAATAATAATAATCCTTAGTAAACAATTACAGCTTCAAGCAACTATTCTTAATACAGATAATTTGCTGTTATATGATTTCAAGAAACTAATAATAATAATAATCCTTAGTAAACAATTAGAGCTTCAAGTGACTATTCTTAAGACAGATAATTTGCTGTTATATGATATCAAGTAACTAATAATAATAATAAACCTTAGTAAACAATTAGAGCTTCCAGTGACTATTCTTAATACAGATAATTTGTTGTTATATGATCTCAAGTAACTAATAATAATAATAATCCTTAGTAAACAATTAGAGCTTCAAGTAACTATTCTTAATACAGATAATTTGTTGTTATATGATTTCAAATAACTAATCCTAATAATAATCCTTAGTAAACAATTAGAGCTTCAAGTAACTATTCTTAATACAGATAATTTGCTGTTATATGATTTCAAGTAACTAATCCTAATAATAATCCTTAGTAAACAATTAGAGCTTCAAGTAACTATTCTTAATACACATAATTTGCTGTTATATGATTTCAAGTAACTAATAATAATAATAATAATAATCCTTAGTAAACAATTACAGCTTCAAGCTACTATTCTTAATACAGATAATTTGCTGTCATATGATTTCAAGTAACTAATAATAACAATATTCCTTAGTAAACAATTACAGCTTCAAGCAACTATTCTTAATACAAATAATTTGCTGTTATATGATTTCAAGTAACTAATAATAATAATAATAATCCTTAGTAAACAATTACAGCTTCAAGCAACTATTCTTAATACAGATAATTTGCTGTTATATGATTTCAAGTAACTAATAATAATAATAATAATAATCCTTAGTAAACAATTACAGCTTCAAGCAACTATTCTTAATACAGATAATTTGCTGTTATATGATTTCAAGTAACTAATAATAATAATAATCCTTAGTAAACAATTAGAGCTTCAAGTAACTATTCTTAATACAGATAATTTGCTTTTATATGATTTCAAGTAACTAATAATAATAATAATCCTTAGTAAACTATTATAGCTTCAAGCAACTATTCTTAATACAGATTATTTGCTGTTATATGATTTTAAGTAACTAATAATAATAATAATCCTTAGCAAACAATTAGAGCTTCAAGTAACTATTCTTAATACAAATAATTTTCAATAATACATCATCAAGTCTTCCAATCGAATACGAATAACTATTAAACGGACGTTTTTTTGTTATTTCTCTGAGTATTTGCAATGGTAGTGGGAGGTTGTGTTTGGAAGTCGCATATTTATTTGTAGAAACATCTATAAAGGTCATTCAAAATGTTCTAAGCCGAGCCCAGAAAGAAGAACTATAGCTAAATATTTTTGTCGTTGCAACAGACTTCCAGTTCTCATAAAACCAGCAAAAACATAATACAGATTTTTTTAAAAATTTCAATGCATGTGAGGCTTATACAAAGATAAGAGGCTTATACAATAATGAGAGGTTTGCGATAAATCTAAAATCTCGGAGTGGCTTAGGACTTTTTAACTGACCCACGTACAAGCAAGTGTGGTTATAGATTATCGTGGCCTGTCCATCCACTCCAGCTAAACGATTCAACTCCACGTTGTGTATATTCAGATTAGTCGGCTGCTGGTTTTGACCAAATATATATAAGCCAGAAGTCAGGTTCTAAAAAAAAAAAAAAAAAGAAAAGACGCAAAAACGAATTCCGAGGATAAACTTGCCACTTTTCGAGTTTATCCGGATGGAAGAGGGCATGTGACATCCTGCAAATGGAGTTGGGAGCCGATGCTTCACTATCCCGATTTAGATGGTAGACGAAAACGTTTCTTATTTCATGATGACTTTTTTAAATATATGCAGTCTTGGCTTAAAGGGAAAAAAATCCCCACAGTTCTCACGTGGACCTCACAGAAGTAAAGTACTATAAAAAAAAGATATCCCTGTATTCTAACTTCTGACCATACTAGCGCCGAAGACTTCTGTTTATGAATCACATTAAAAAATTTACCACTTCATCCCCAGCGAGAAGTCCTCCTATTCTATCATTTATTGAAATATGATGAGCTCTCTATTTTATTTAGATATCCTTTCGATACTACTATACAAGTACACTTATTCATATAAATTCATCCACATATGCTACATATGCTCACACATACCCGATATAGCTAAGAAGGGAAAACCCAAGAGATTGTACACAAGGTGATATGGAAAAATGTTATATAGTCATCTACAGCATCACAACGACACAATAATTAAGATGCAGTGACAAAGACAGACGCAGGAAGACTTCTTTAACAAAATATACCTCTCACTTTATTGCAAGGGTTCGAAAAGGTTGTGTGGGGTTTTACTGTGAGAGGGAGCTGGAGACCGAACATAAACTGTAATATTTTGACCCCACTGTTATGACCGTCACGTTGTGTCTTTCTTGTTCTCTAGGGCTGCTCAACCGGAGGCCTAGGGCCCACTCTGCTGGATGCTGGCTTTCTTTACTGCATCTTATCAGCATCTTCTCTGGACCCCAAACTACATCGGGGTCCCCGAGGGCCCCCTCGGTCGAGTGTGGCTTTCCCTACCACCTCTCGTCTCCAACTGGCCTGACACTCCAACTCCTCAGGGCCTTAAGGCCCCTTCGGCCTGATGTGGCTTTCCTTACCATCACTCGTCTCCAAATGGCTGGAACTCTACTGGCAACTCCACTGGCTCGTCGAACTCAACTGAATTATATAATCGTTCAACGCCCACTCGATCTTTGAAATCGAATGTTTAATCGTCATCAAGCGGAAATAACAGTCATGCAGTTCAGAGGTCACTCTCTTCCGGTGCACCAGTCTATGAGTGTACCATGGGAATTTTTTTAGCTCGTCCCATTTCATCAGTGAATTTCCGCCCACGCGATTTCCTCTCATAACTGCCATTAGAATGTGTCACCTCCTTCCGGTGCATCACCTTGGAATGGCATTTTTGGCCGGGTCAAAAGGTCAAAATACAACAAAAAGGCAAGAATGGAAACCTTCAGAGATTGTACACCAGCTGACCTGAAAATACCTAAGAAGGGAAACCTCAAGAGATTGTACACAAAGTGACGTGGAAATACCGAAGAATAAAAACCTTAAGAGATTGTACACAAGGTGACATGAAATTAGCTAAGAAGGGAAACCTCAAGGAATTGTACACAAATTGACATAAATTAGCTAAGAAGGGAAACCTCAACAGATTGTATTCAAATTGACATAGAATTAGCTAAGAAGGGAAACCTCTAGAGATAATCTGAATAAGTCCATCGAAAACAATTACGTAAAAGCCAAAATGGATAATACTCAATAGAATAGAAAGTGTATGTTATGATATGACAAATGTTACACGGTTAATCATATAATAAGTTAATTTACGAAACTGACACAAAAGCAATACAGAAGTAGACATGACCGGATAGGAAGGGTGATACATTGAGAATTGTGAAAAATTAAAATTTGATCATATATTTGATGAAGGTACATGCACAAAGCAGAAGCTGTCCAAGAAAATGACACATTAAAAATTCTCTGAGAGTTTGAGATACATACAGATGTAATATAATGGCCGAGGGATTTCGTTTTATGCCTTTGGGTTTAGTTAGGCTAAGAATCTTTCGGCTCAGTGAATGGGTTACTTAGGTGCAACACTAACGCAGGTGTTCACGCGCGTGCGCGCGGAGCGGACGTGTCACTCAGAGATCTCACAATAGCCCAGATGGGAAACGGGGCTACAGAGTGTGGGTGACGTCACGCACCGGAAGCGCGCGGAGGATCTTGGGGATTTTGAAAAAAGTCAGTTGATTTGAGACTAGACACCCGACGAGAAGGGTCAACTTTCGGGGCTCGCAGAGGCCAGACGAATTTGCGCGCTACGGGCGCCGCATGAGATGGGGGGCAGATGACAAAGCCAGAATAGAAAGAATGTGTATCTCTCCTTATGTCGAAGAACCTTTAAAATCAAAGGTAATAAAAAGTTTCGTACCTGAACTAAGAAGTCGTAGTGTTTTTCGTGTTTCGAGATTCCTATGTTCTATGTATATATGTTACGAACATTATGAACGTTTTGCGTACCAGTATGAATATGTCCATTTCACGTATTCGTATCTGGCTATGGTATACAGATCACACAATCCAGGACAATCCAAGTTAATTAACAAGAAGAAAAGAACATGTTATCTAAAGGAAATTATCATTTCTGTGGACCACAAGGTGAGAATAAAGGAAAAAGAAAAAAATGGACAAATACTAGGATCTTGCTAGAAAGCTGAAAAGTCAATGGAATACGAAGGAGAAGGTGATACCAATTGTGGTTGGTCCCTGTGGAATGCTCCCCAAAGATATGGAAAAGGGACTGTGAGAATCGGAAATCAGAATATCCGGACCGCAGCACTGTTAAGATCAACTTGCATTCTTAGAAGAGTCCTCGTGGAGATTTTCTGTCATTCACAAGAAGGAAAATAATAATAATAGCAGCACACGAGAATTAATTATGTCAAAGCAAAAATTGATAATACGTAGAATAACAATTGTAAGTTATATTAAAATAGAAATGAAACTATCACAAAATAAGTGAATGTAGCAAATTTGTCCAAAAAGAATACAAGAGTTGGCATGACGTTGGGAAGGAAAGATCTTCCACTAAAAACAGGGCAAAAAATTAACGTTCGGCCATGTTGACAAACATGTTTAACACTTAAACCACCGCAAGAAGCCGATGATTACCAGTTTTGAAACTCCACTTTTCATGACATCATTATTTCTAAAACGGTCGACAGAGTAGACTGATTGAAAGCGAGGTGGGTAAGGTAAGAAAATTCGTTATCACGTTTCCGGTTCTAAGGTTTGATTGCGCTTTGGAATTGTTTGCAGAAGACATTCCATTTGAAAGCCTGCAGAGGCTTACTGGAACCGAATGTCATATGTCATCTCCCAGAGAAGTTTCAGAATTGATTTCCTTCTGTGGATAAATTGGTTAACTATTGGGAAACATGTGTGGAGGGTCCGTATCTGTGCAGACTCTTGGCAGAGATTGATAAATAGACAGCGAAAGAAAGAAAGAATATTCCATTTCGTGCCATTGTCAAACTCTTGGGATCAGATGAAAGTTTTCCCGACCTCCCTGTTCACTGTTACAAAAGCAACAGATGCTAAGACTATTTATAATTCATTTTCTGTCTTAATACTATAATCAGTTTTAAGTGTTAAAACCACTGGCTGTTTCAAAATAGATGCAACCCATTAATATGATAATGATTTATTACTGATACAAGTGAAATGGCGGTCATTTGCAACACATGAGGTAAAAAACGGATCCTTTGAGTAAGAGACATCAAATATGGAACAAATCCTACTAGCGTACGGCATACCTAAAGAAACCGTAGAGGCAATAACGATTCTCTATAGAAACACTAAAGTAAAAGTACGATCACCAGATGGAGACACAGAATACTTCGACATTGTAGCAGGAGTACTACAAGGGGACACGCTGGCCCCGTACCTCTTTATCATTTGTCTAGACTACGTACTTAGAACATCGATTGACAAAATCAAAGAGAATGGCTTCGAACTGACGAAGAAAAGAAGCAGAAGGTACCCCGCAACAACAATTACCGATATCGACAACGCCGATGACATAGCGATACTGGCAAATACACCTGACCAAGCCGAAACACTACTGCATAGTTTGGAACGAGCAGCAGCAAACAGGCCTCTATGTTAATGCACACAAAACGGAATATATGTGCTATAACCAAACGGGGAACATCTCCACTCTAGAAGGAACCCCTCTTAAACTAGTAGACAAATTCACTTACCTAGGAAGCAGCGTCGCATCAACCGAAAAGGACATCGAAACGAGGTTAGCGAAAGCATGGACAGCTATCAATAGGTTATCGATTATTTGGAAATCAGACCTAACCGATAAAATGAAACGCAGTTTCTTCCAGGCAGCGGTCACATCGATACTGCTATATGGCTGCACTACATGGACGCTAACAAAACGGCTGGAGAAGAAGCTAGACGGCAATTACACAAGAATGCTACGTGCAATCTTAAACAAGTCCTGGCGGCAACACCCCACAAGACACCAACTGTACGGCCACCTACCCCCTATCACGAAAACTATTCAAGTTAGACGAGCCAGACATGCAGGACACTGCTGGAGAAGCAGGGACGAACTCATAAGTGATGTACTCTTATGGACCCCCACACATGGCCGTGCAAAAGCAGGACGACCAGCACGAACATACATTCAGCAGCTATGTTAGGAAACGGGATGTTGTCCTGAAGACCTACCTAGGGCGATGAACGATAGGGAAGAGTGGCGAGAGAGGGTCAGGGATATCCGTGCTACCAGCGCGATATGATGATGATGATGATGATGATGATATCAGCTTTCAGGACATGCAATCTTTTTTTAAGGTTCTTGTCTCAGTAATAAATCATTATTATATTAATGGGTTGCATCTATTTTGAGACAGTTTTGAATGATTTTGTCTCCAAATAAATGGTGACACAAAATATTTTTTCTTCTCTTATCCAAAACATTGTGATCAAGGATTAATAGTTGTTATACTATATTAATTTCAAATTTGAAACAATAAAAAATACAACATTATTATTAGTCGAGTTATTAGTAGTCACATGGGTCCTATATATATTGAGACACCCGGTATATTCAATGTGTCTTAAGTATAAAGACCGTACATATACAGTTGGAAGTATAAGAATATATAATTGTTTTTGTTCATTTTTGCTTCAAAAACTATAATCGTTTTTGATATGTCATATATAACCTGGGGGGTGTCCTCGTGGTGTAATGGTTAAAGCGATGGACTGCGGAATCGTAGTAAGCGAGTTCGTACTCCAGTCGCGCTATTACTTTCACTTTCGGGCAAATATCCGGGGGAAAGGTATGAACCCCCTTATCCACCCAGCTATGGGTTAAATAGTAGCACTACTGTTCTTCTAGGAGAATGGCTTTGGCATTAACCTACAAAGGTTGATATGCCATTAAACAAAGAAACCCAACCCAACCCTTCATATATAACCAGTCCAGTCGCGCTATTACGTTTACTTTCGGACAAATACCCTTGGGAATTGTATGAACCCCCTTATCCTCCCAGCTATGAGTTAAATAGTACCACTACTGTTCTTCTAGAAGGATGGATTTGGCATTAAATAACCCAAGAAAGTTGATATGCCATTAAGCTACAAACAATCACAGTCACAATATAATCAGTTCATAAGAGATATCTCCACACTAAATGTTAGTTCTCTGAAACTAGTGGACAAGTTCACCTACCTCGGAAGCAGCATCTCATCTACTGAAGGTGACATCAATATGCAACTAGCAAAGGCATAGAATGCTATCGATAAGTTATCGATCATATGGAAGTCAGACTTATCCGATGAAATAAAATGCAATTTTTTACAAGCAGAGGTCGTGTCAATTCTACTATATGGATGCACTACATGGACACTGAGTAAGCGTATAGAGAAAAAGCTAGATGGGAATTGCACAAGAATACTACGAGCTATATTGAACAAATCCTGGAAACAACATCCCACAAAACATCAGCTGTACTGCCACCTACCTCCCATCTCAAAAGCCATCCAAATAAGACGGACAAGGCATGTGGGACACTGTTGGAGAAGTAAGAACGAACTCATAAGCGACATTCTCCTCTGGACACCTTCACGCGGACGTGCAAGTGTTAGACGACCAACTAGAACTTATCTACAACAGCAGACATAGGATGTATCTGTGCAGACATAGGATGTATCCTGGAAGACCTGCCGGAAGAGATGGATGAGAGAGGCAAGTGGCACGCGAACGCGCACGAGAGAGAGAGAGAGAGAGAGAGAGAGAGAGAGAGAGAAAGAGAGAGAGAGAATCAAGGAAATTCGTGCAAGCTGCACGACATGAGGATGATATAATCAGTCTTAGATACTAAAACTCTTTATAATTATTCATACATGGTTCAGTCTAATTCGAAAGGTTTGAAAACAGATCTATTTGACCAATAGATGGGACCCTAACAAGTATTACCTCTCCGAGTGAGAGTGGACCTAGGAGTAATGGTAATGATGGTATACTCTACTCTCTTCAGACCTCTAGAACTGAAGCCTCACGATCAGACGCACTTTAGTGTCATACACAGAACACCGCCATTTTAGGGAGAGTTCTTCCACCTTTGCAAGAGATACAGTCAACGTATTCTAAGTTAGTTTTGGGCTCTAAAGCTAAAATTTTGATTAATTGCTATATACGTGGTGCATTTAAGAAGTTTCCAGTTTTTTTTTGTACAGGCATTTAAAATTGTCGTAGACTCTTGAAAATTCAGCATGTTATTGCTATATATCTTATGAGATGACTGACCGATTTTTATGATTTCATGTTCAAATGAACAGCTACAGCAGGAACTGGAATTCACCCTACTAAAGCCTGATTGTCACAGCTGGTGAATTTCAAAAATGCTATCTGGACGTAGGGACACTTTAGAAGAACGATATGCAGTAAAATTATGTTTTAAACTTGGAAAAAATGCCACAGAAACGTATAGAATGCCTCAGACTGCTTTTGGGGCATCTTGCATGAATCGAGCATCAGTTTTTGAGTACCATAAGAGGTTCAAGGAAGGCAGGGAGTCTGTGAGGGCTGATGAGATGTGTGGGAGGAGTAAGGAAGTCAATACATCAGAGTTGATTGGCCAAAGGGTTAGGGTTAGGGTTACTATGTTGAGGCTTTAAGGGAGTTCAGGAAGAGATTCCTTGGGAAGCGGCCTGCACTATTCAAATCGGGTCAGTGGCATTTCAACCAGGACAATGCACCAGTCCACAACTTCATGCTTGTCACAGACTATTTGACCAAGATGGGCATCAAGACAGTTCCTCAGCCTCCCTATAGTCCAGACCTTGCTCCCTGTGACTTTTGCTTATTCCCTAAGCTCAGAGACAATTGAGGAGATGAAAGAGGCTGTGACGAAAGTCATTGACACGCTCACACAAGAGGACTTCCATGGGGCCTTTCAGAAGTTGTTGGAACAGTACAACAAGTGCATTGCAGCCGGAGGAGATTACTTCGAAGAGAACTAGAATTTCATGTGTGTACTATCAATAAAAGTGCCCACACGAAAAAAGTCTGGAAACTTATTTAATGATCCTCGTATAATGAGTTTTAGGTGCTGAAACAATATCATAAGTTTTAAATATAAAGACTTTTTGATACTCTTGGGAAAAGTATAAGCTCCTTTAACCTCCAAGCTATGGGTTAAATATTACTATTTCTTTTTTTCTACAAGGATATCTTTGGCATTAAATAACCCGTGAAGATTGGTATGCCATTAAACAAAGAAACCAAACCAAAGTGAACCAAATTAAGACTTTATATTATTTTATTTGAATGTTAAGATTAGAATTAATTTTAAACGTTAAAACTATATATATTTAGTTTTAAGTTTATGTTGGTTGGGTTTTATGGCATATCAACCTTTGTAGGTTATTTAACGCCAAATCCATTTTTATGCAAATAAAACAATTCAGTTTAGCATAAGTGCACAGTTTAATTGTCAAAAGCATTTCTATTTCAAGCTATTCAGTTTATTCAAACAGTTCTAATTCAAACAATTCAGTTAAGCATAAGTATGCAGTTTAGTTCTATTTAACCCATAGATAGAACCCTATCAGGTGCTACTACTCCGAGCCAGAGTGGACCTGGGAGCGATGGTAATAAAGGGGTACACCGCATTCCCCAAAGCTCCAGCATTACTGGAACCTGATCATCAGATTGTTTAGTGTCATATCCAGGACACCCATTGGGGGGTCTTACCCCTTGGCAGTCGGTGTAATTAGTTTTAAGTACTAAGACCATACATAAACTGTTTGTAGTACTAAGTCTATTCAATTGTTTTTGTTATTTGGTTCAAAAACTATAATCATTTTAGGTACTATCTATAATCAGTTTTAAGTGCTAAAACTCTATATAATTATTTTTACGTGATATGACTTTATATAATTACATTTGGCAGTGAAGACTATAATTAGTTTTAAATATTAAAACTATATATAATTAATTTTATCTCCCAAGACTTAATATAATTAATTTTAGGTGTAAATAATGATATGTGATTAGATTAAGGAGCAAAGATTAAATACGATTAATTTTAGATGCTCACACGATGTATATTCAATGCCATTTCATTGCAAACTTTCAATTGTAACATCACCATACATGAATACGGATATATGAAACGTACATAATGTTCATAACTCTTATATAGATAACATAGGAATCCCGAAACACGAAAAACACTTACGACTTCTTAGTTCAGGTACGAAACTTTTTATTTGAGTTAAAAGGTTTTTCGACATCATGAGGAGAGAGGCACAATCTTTCTATGACGACTTTTTTATCTGCCCCCCACCACCTACCGCAAGACCTCGGCGAGCAAGCGAAAGTCAACCTTCTTCTTCCGACGGCAAAACTCAACTCACTGACTTTTCTCAAATCTCAGCGCACGCTTCCGGTGCGTGACGTCACTCACATACCTGGTCACATTCTCTATCTGGGATTTTTATTGTGACATCTCTGAATGACACGTCCGCTCCGCACGCGCGTGAACACCTGCGCTCATGTTTGCTCCTAACTAACCTATGCACTGAGCCGAAAGGTTCTCAGCCTAACTAAACCCAAAGGCAAGATATATAAAACGAAATCCCTCGGCCATTATATTACACAATGAGTTGTAGTAAATTTGACTTTGTTTAAAGGGAATTTTGCAAACGATTATTTTCGTAAAAATGTTTTTAGGTTCAACTAAATATAATTAATTTAAGATGTTAATATATATATTCAATGCAATATCAACGTAAATATTTGACGAGTTGTGGCTAATTTGACCAAGCTGAATCATTGTAGAAAAAATAACTTTCTTTAAAAAATACTTTAAGGTTGCGTAACATTTACTTTTGTCAATTGCTAAGTCTGACTCACAGCCTCAGGTTGCTTCCAGTCACTAACTGGTTACCCACCAAAGTACTGAACAATCTAATCGTTGCTTAACTTTTAACTTTCATTTTTGGTAGTTTACAAAGCTTTGCTTAATCTTGTACAGTGGCCTCAGATTGCTTATAGTACTTGCAGTTACCACCCATCTAAATACTGAACAAGCGCATCGTTGCTTCATTTCTTTGTTTTTTCACCGATGCTTGCTTTGTGTGGTTTACAACATTCAGGCTGATTAGAGTACCTGCTGTTAGTAAATGATCACCGATCTAAACACTGAACAGGCTCATCGATACTTAACTTCTTACTTTTAATTTTGGTTATTTACTAAGTTTTTCTTAATCTTGTACACACCTTCAGGTTGCTTATGTTATTTGCTATTACTAAGAGGTCATCCATCTAAGTAGTGAACAGGCTCACCGTTGCTTAACTTCTTTGTTTTTCTTGTTATTTATCGATGTTTGCTGAGTCTGGTACACAGTACTCAGGTTGCTTAGAGTACCTGCTGTTGCTTACGTGTTGACCTATCCAAGTATTGAATTGGCTCCTCGCTTCTTCACTTCGGTGATACAAGCAGGAACAAGTGCTTTCAGCATAAGTTGACTGTAAATCGAAGTATGGTTGACTTTGAAACCATGATTCAGATCGGCAAATTTCAAAAGGCAAAATAATATACTTAGCTTAGTCGTAGGATAGATTGATGGGACACCCAGTAAGAATCGAACTCACTTGTAATAGTCTGCTAGCCTTGGTTGCTAACCTTTACACCATACGAGGTATCCTCTTGTTAGGTTTTGTTTCTACTACCCCTTGCAAAATTGTCACCGACTGCTTCTCTGCAGAGGGATAAGACACCCCAACGAGTGTCTTAGATATGACACTAAACAATCTGATGGTGAAGTTCCTATAATGCTAGAGCTTTGGGGAATGCGAAGTAACCTTTCATTGCCATCGCTCCCAGGTCTATTCTGGCCCGAAGTGGTAGCACCTGACAGAATAGAAATAAACTGTTTACTTATGCTAAATTGAATTACTTGAAATAAAACTGTTTTGATATTTAAACTACGTACTTGCGCTAAACTGAATTGTTTAAAATAGAACTGTTTTTGTATGCTAGACTGAATTGTTAGAAATAAAACTGTTTTTGACATTGAAGCTATTCTTAGGCTAAACTGAATTGTTTTAAATAGAACCCTTTTAAAATTTAATTATGTGTAAACAAAAGCTATAGTTATACTAAACTGAATTGTTTGAGTTTGGGCTGTTTGACTGAGTTAAATAGCTTAAAATAGAAATGTTTTTGACAAACTGTGTACTTATGCCAAATTGAATTATTTGAAATAGAACTGTATATTTGTATAAAAATGGATTTGGCATTAAATAACCAACAAAGGTTGATATGCCATAAAACCCAAACAAACAAACCCCTTGCAAAAATCATGGGATTAACACACTTCAAGAATGTTCCCATACACTTTTTATTTGGCAGAAAATAAATATGTATCAGATGAGATGCAAAATATATTTTATTTATCAACTGATCATTCTATCTATTTAAAATATATCTCTAACCATTGGGCTTATATTTAAGGATTTAAAAAGGTTACTATATCCTGGTAGAAGAACGCAGCGAGCCAAAAGTAAGGGGATGTCCTCGTGGTGTAATGGTTAAAGCTCTGGACTATGGAATCGTTGTAAGCGAGTTCGAACTCCAGTTGCGCTATTATGTTCACTTTCAGACAAATACCTTTAGGAAAGGTATGAAATTCCTTATCCTCCCAGCTATGAATTAGATAGCATCATTTCTGTTCTGCTAGAAGGCTGGCCTTGGCATTAAATAACCCACGAACGTTGATATGGTATTAAACAATGAAACCTCCACCTACAATATAGCAGATAGGCTGCTAATTATTTTCTTTCAATCAAAATGAATTTGCATATTATAATAAGTGATATTTGTGAATTAGTTCAAAATGAAGGGAGAGAAGTTTTCAGTTTCAAATTTTCATTAGTCCCGTTTTCACATTTGGTAAATTCTTTTTTTGTCCGTTTTCACTTTTAAACATTTCGTTTTTTTTCAAATTATTTTGTATTTCTTGAGTAAATGGCAATAAATCAAACTATGAATGTTATTAAAACAGAGAAAACAAAAGTAAAATTCAAAGTTTTATCACATTTAAAGAAAGAGCAGATATAATTTCTGCTTATTTAACAATCTGCTCTCGAACATTTTCTACGATTTTCTATTTGTGTGTGTGTGTATGTGTGTGTGTGTGGTCTGTCAGCTCAGCTTCACCTTTTTCATGTCAATGAGTTGAAAAATCGATTTCTTCTTACGTTAAGGGACAAAACAAATTACCTCATTTTCTATTGAGCGTGTCAGTTGTCAATCATCTCAAGTAGTCACTCTACGCTAATAAGTAAGTTGGCAACCGTAGTCGAGAGTGACCCAAAGGCTCCCTTTTCGATAGGTTCAACACCAAAGTGTAGGGGAGGGCACTACTCCTTTACCTGGATTGCTCCACTTTACCCTTGGTCTGTACTGGAGTGTTAAGCAAGGAGGCATCAAGTACTATTTTTTGAGTCTTTGGTATGACTCGACGTGGGATTGAACCCAGGTCTTCCAGGCCATTGGCGAACACTCTCACGATAATGCCAATGTCAGGTCTACGCTAATATGAGGTGTCAAATCACTTTCTCCTTACGTTATGAAATAAGACGATTTTTTTCAAGTTCCTATTGTGCGTGTTGTTTATCATCTCAAGTACCCTGTTCCCATATCAACGTGAGTCGACAAATCTACCTCTTTCCTCGTGAGGAAAAAAAAATCTTCATTTTGTGTTGTTAGTGTTAATTTTCTATCATCTCAGTTACCCCTAATCACATTTCAACTACAATGGGGCCATAAGATTTTTTCTAAAAGTTTTTTTACACCAAAACGTATATGGCCAAATAGGCTTACGTTTTCTCACAACCATCATCATCATCATCATCATCACGTCGCGATGTTAGCACAGATCTCGCTGACCCTCTCTCGCCACCCGTCTCTATCGTTCATTGCTCCCGGCAGGTTTTCCAGGCTACATCCTGTATCGGTACAGATCTGTTGTATATAGGTTCTAGCTGGTCGTCCCACCTTTGCTCGTTCATGTGAAGGGGTCCATAGAAGTATATCGCTTATGAGTTCGTCCTTATTTCTTTAGCAGTGTCCCGCATGTCTGGTTAGTCTAAATTGGGTAGTTTTTGGTTGGTGGCCGTACAGCTGCTGTTTTGTGGGATGTTACCCCCAGGACTTGCAGCATTCTTGTGTAATTGGCGTCAAGCCTTTTCTTCCTACGTTTAGTTTGCGTCCATGAGGTGCATCCATATAGCAGAATCGACACGACCGCTGCTTGGAAAAAAATGTTTTATTTTATCGGTCAGGTCTGACTTCCACATGACCGATAGCCTATCGATAGCTGTCCATGCCTTTGATAGTCTGCACCAAATATTTACTTTGGGCCTCTAACGTTGATCTGTAACACCCTAGTAAGCGAGTTCGAACTCCAGGCGATCCATTACGTCCATTTTCAGACTAATATTTTTGGGAAATAAAGAACCCCCTTATCCTCCCAGCTATGAGCACAATAGTATCACTGCTTTTCTGCACGGGTGTCTTTGGCATTAAATAACCCACGAAGATTGATATGCCATTAAAAAAAGAAGCCGGAACCTTCTATCTTGATCTCCTAAAAATCATAAGATCCATAAAAAGTACAAGAGATGAAAAAAATTCTTGTCATCTCAATGAACAGGCGCTCGTAATGTAATGGTTATCGTCTTAGCAAATTAAGTAGGTGATCAAACTTCATATTTGGACGAACTGTTTGCATTTCACGCAACGATTGGGAGAAGCGTGAATCTATTTTCCCTCCAGCGACGGATAAATAGTAGGGCAGACTTGGCACTTTAGCCCTGATCTGGCAACTGGTCTGGGAGAAGGAAAAATCTGAATTCAAAACTGTGCTAAACAAATTGACCTTGCGTTATATCCTGCTTGTACGGAGGGGTTGGGTAAATATGTACCTAGATGAAGATTTTCAAATGTTTAGGCGACTCCCAATAATCTTTATCCAGCTACCTGGCTGTTCACAAAATTAACATTTAGGAGTTCTGCCATAAAGATGTAAAGTGCACAAATTAATCCAATGATATTTAATTATCCTCACTTGATTTTCAATTCTGTCATAATGTCATATAATTTACAAATATTTTTTAATATCTTTACAAGATTTTAAATGTTTGCATCAAATCTTAAAATTGAAAATTTGTTCATAATGTTTTATCCTGTGATGTTTAACATTATTTTTCTTCTGTCTATAACTATATAACAGGTTTATGGATGAAATAATATTGTAATTAAAATTTGCTATCTTTTTTTATTATTATTAAATTTAATTAAAAGTGTTCGACTTTATACTTCGGTTTTATAATTGCATTTTAGCATGCAATAGTAGTTAATTGTGTAATGAAAATAAAAGCTTAATTTAAATTTTGATTATTTAGTTGATACAAAGATGAATACCATGAAAATAATTAATATTATCCTCTTCGATTGATCTGGCCCAGTCGGCTGGGGTTGTAGAATATACCGACTGCTTCTCTACAGAGCGGTACTACTTCCCCTCTTATGGTGAGGCTCCAGTCATGCTGGATCTTTAGGGAATGCGGAATACTCCTCTATTACCATCGCTCCCAGGTCCACTCTGACCCGGAGTGGTAGTACCTGATTGTGTCCTATCTAGGAATCAAATAGAACTAAACTGTAATTACGCTATACTGAATTGTTTGGAATTAACTGTTTTTATATTTAAATGTGTGTTTAAACAGCGTACTTATACTAAACGGAATTGTTTGAAATAGAACTGTTTTGAGTTTTAAACTGCGTACTTATGCTAAACTGAACTGTTTGAAATAGAACTGTTTTAACATTCACACCGAGTACTTATGCTAAACTGAATTGTTTGAAACAGACCTGTTTATATGTATAAAATGGATTTGGCATTAACTTACTATGGCTGATATGCCATAAAACCAAACCAAACCAAAATCTTTTTTTGATCGGTTTTACACCAACAATCAGCTTATCGGTGGAACTTAGAATACGCTGTCTGTATTCATTGCAGAGAGTGAGGCTTCAGTTCTGGAAATCTAGGGAGTGTGGTGTACCTCTTCAAGCTATTATTCCCAAGTCTTCTCTGACCTAGAACAGTGGTACCTATGTAACCCAAATACATCTGTTTGCAAATTATTTGCACTTGACAGGAAAACTTGATCTCCTATTACAAAATTATTTGCATTATTCATAATTACTTGAAGCTTTTTTTACTAATGACCATTATTATTAATTATCTGAAACTAATCTCGGCCGGATGACCAGACTTAGTGATAGTCAAAAAAAAAAAAAAAAAAGAGAACCTGCCAAATAGTGAACTTTGCCGTCCTGGCAGACCACAAAGTAAAACTGAAAGAAAACGAAAAGAGAGTTAAGTACCAAAACCTTGCTAGAGAACTGAAAAACTATGGAACATGAAAATGACGGTGATGCCAATTATAATCAATGAGCTCGGTACAGCCACCAAGGGACTGTTACAAGGAGTGAAGGACTCG
This sequence comes from Sepioteuthis lessoniana, assembly GCA_963585895.1. Classification (NCBI taxonomy): domain Eukaryota; kingdom Metazoa; phylum Mollusca; class Cephalopoda; order Myopsida; family Loliginidae; genus Sepioteuthis; species Sepioteuthis lessoniana. Next base: position 65,048,914 of record OY757934.1, read on the forward strand.
GAAAGAAGAGGACAAATAGATTCCATTCAGATTACCGCATTATTATTATCGGCCTGAAAAGAAGAGTCCTGTAGACTTGAGGAGACTTGCTGTCACTCAAACTCCAGTGAGAACCATCATGAAAAACTCTCAAAAGAGTAAAATAATAATAATAACAATAATAATCCTTAGTAAACAATTTTAGTTCTAAGTAACTATTATTAAAACAAAACTTTAAAAGTTAATTCTTATAAAGTATCTCAAAGAAATAATTTTCAAAGAGATCTATTTGACCCATAGACGCTACCGTTTCGGATCAAAATGCGTGTAAGAGTAATAGCAACTAAGAGGTACTCCATACTCTCTTGATCTCCAGAAATGTAGCTTCACCATCGATTGTTGTTTTATGTCATACTCAGGACATCTCTTTTTTAGGGGTGTCTGAAGCCTCTGTAGGGAATACAGTCGTCCTGTTCTAAGCCTCACCGATTGGGCAAAGTAAAATAATACTCAGCCTGAAATATTGGGCTTATGGTGATTAGAAACTAATCAATTCATTTATGTATTATTCCTCATTTAGAATGTTCGGACTATTGACTTCATCTTCATTGTTATACTCACAACGTTTCGGCCGATATGTTCTTCTGCCTTCTTCAGGGGTTTCATCACGAACTCGGGAGCCTACACAGAACCACAAACAAGTAGGATATATGGCACAGTGAATAAAGTCGTTCGGTAGAAAAGTGCTTCTTTGTGAAATCGCTTGGAGGTTGCATGTTCCATTCCAATAACTTGTAAATAACAATGTATACTTATTATAGCTTAACACTTGTATTCTGTCATTATTAACAAAATGAGAACAATCTACCCCGGTGGATTAAATAAAGGGTTCAGTTTGAGGTTTTGTATAGGCTCCCGAGTTCGTAATGAAACACCTGAAGAAGGCCGAAGGACATATCGGCCGGAACGTTTGGAGCATAACACTAAAGATGAAGACAATTATTTGAATACTCTGAATGATAAAATTTTTTCAAGTTTCATCACAGGAATTTAGTCATTTATGGGTGATAAATAATCGATCTATTAAAAAACTGACAAAGTCTCTTCAGCCTCATCGTTATTGAATCCTTTCTGGTCAGTTTTAAAAAGAGAAAACATTAATCATACGTGTCAGTTATGAGGGAAAAATGAAGAATACCTCATGACGTCACTCCTACTGAGACACATAAACCAGATTCAACTCATGTCTGTCTTCCTATATTTATAGATTGATTAATAGCATGATTATTGATCGATATGCTGACTTTTGGGACAGTTTTTTTTTTTTAAATACAGTGATTATTTATTTATTTTTTTAGGTATGACAGCTTTAAAAAAATCTATACTTGTCTTTTTTTAGTATAGAATAAACAATAAATGAAATAAATTAATTTTCTTCAACATACTCCCCTTAGCATTCAGATCAATTATTTAATTATTCCAGAGAGTTTTGATTGGTCGAAGTACCTCTAAATCATCTCATTAGATACAGTATGAAACTGCGTCGCCATATTTCTTTTAATGTCTACAAAATTTATCATTTCGAGGAATGTTCAATTTAGGAAACAAGAAAAAGTAGTACTGAGTTAGATCTGATAAACATAGAGGGTACTGCACTTGCATAATCTTGTGTTTCACACCCCAAAAAATGCTGATCAAAAGGATTTGTTGTGATTGGTCTTGGCGAAGGCTGTACGTCCACTCAGTCGTTTAAGATCAACCTGTTCTCCCTTTCTCCAGCAATTTAGCTTTACTTAGGCAACTGATCCAGGAGAAAGAAAACTGTGATTTCAAACTATCTGTACCTCACTTTGAAATTGACCTTTTGTCGAATTCTGCTTGTGGCGAAGAGGCTGAGTGAATAGAATCTTGTTGACCGTTAAACCGCACGAAGTGCCTAATCATTTATTAAGCTTTGTTTAGTTCAGAAAAAGGACAGAAGTATGGGACACCCAGTGAGAATCAAACTCACAACAATTGTTGGCTAATTTCGATTTCCCCCGCTTAAAAACTGACCTTGAGAGGGGTTGGGTAAATACAGTAGTTTAGGCTCTTGACATCATCACTTTATTATATATACATTTACCCAACCATCCACACGCGCAAGATGCGACACAATGTCGATTTTTAATCGGAATTTAACAGGTTTCAATTTTGGCTTTTCCTTCTCTTAGACTGGTTACCATATCATAGTTAAAGAACCCATCTGTCCAACTATTTACCATGCTGGAAAGGTATGAACCCAACTATTCTTCTTTCCGAAGGAGAATTTGTGGATTCATGCCTTTCCTAGGAGTATTAGCCCCCCGTGAAATATACAACAGCTTCGTTCAGGGTTTGAACTCGGGTCACAGTGTCCACTTCCAACAAAGGAAACTATTAAACCACCAACTCCTCCCTCATCAATTTGTTATATAAGTTACCCAGCTGTACACAAGCATTTATTAAATGGTTGAAATTAAAAATAATTAAAGAGTTAGTCTTGACACTTTTTGATCATACCCCAGTTCATTTCACCCAGTTGGCTGGGGCTGTAGAATTCACCGACTGCATCTTTGCTGAGATATAAGACTCACTCCCCTACCAACGAGTGTCCTGGATAGGACACAAAAATCTTCCGGTGAGGCTCCAGTAATGCTGGAGCTTTGAGGAATGTGAAGTACCCCTTCATTGCCATTGCTCCCAGGTCCACTGTGACTCGGAGTGGTAGCATATGATAGTGTCCTATCAAGGGGTCAAATAAAACAGTTTGACATTTAAACTGTGTGCAAACAAATGACTTATGCTAAACTGAATTGTTAGATCATTTAACTGTGCGTAAAGAAATGACAGAAGTTTAACTGAATTGTTTGTGATAGTTGGATAGTTTTCGTGATGCGTAGTAGGTGGCCGTACAGCAGCTGCTTTGTGGGGTGTTGCCTCCAGGACTTGTTCAATATTGCTCGCAGCATTCTTGTATCCAAGTTAGACGAACCAGACATGCAGGACACTGCTGGAGAAGTAGAGACGAGCTTATAAGTCATGTACTCCTATAGACCCCTTCACATGGCCGGGCAAATGCAGGGTGGCCAGCTCGAACCTACATGCAGCAGCTCCGTGAGCATACGAGGTGTAGCTCTGGGGATCTGCCGGAAGTAATGAACGATAGGGAGGGGTGGTGAGAGAGGATCAGGGATAACCGTGCTGATGGCACAACAAGATGATCATGATGATGATATTTGTGATACATAGAAATACTTAGAACAATTTTGTTGATTTATTTTTACAAATCATATATATCTAATATATATGAATAAACCGGATTTGGCATGAAATAACCTGCAATGGTTGATATGCCATATAAACCAAACTAAACTCTGTACATTCCAAATTACAATTCATCTATGTTCTGGATTGATACTGGCTTGCTTGATTATTTCTATTGTCAAAAAATAGCTAATAATAACCAGGTGTCTCATTATAAAGTTATCATTGGCGTGCTAGTTTAGCAAATCATTAATGTTGTATTGAGATCGATTCTCACGCAATTAAATCATCAACATTCTCACATCATCTGCTGCTTGAGACAGTCAACATTTTGACTGTTAGAAAGTAAACACGATGACGTCATTCCAGCTTTTGTTTACTGGTTGGAGGTTTTCTTGAGCAGTTCATTGTCAATTGGTTTTCACGTCGTCCTCGCTTTCGTTTCAAATTATATATATTTACCAACCCCTCCGCTCGGGCAGGATATGACACAAGGTCAATTTTTTAAGCGGAGTTTAACAGGCTTGAATTCGGAGTTTTCCTTCTCCTAGACTAGTTGTCTCACCAAGGCTGAAGAACCCAGTCTGCCCTACTATTTACCCATAGCTGGAGGGAGAATAATTGGATTCATACCTTTCCCAAGAGTATTAGTGCTATGTGAAATGCAATCAGCCTCGTCCAGGATTTGAACTCGTGTCACTGTGTCCATTTCCTACGACGATAACCATTACACTCGTGTCACTGTGTCCATTTCCTACGACGATAACCATTACACTACGGGCACTTCATTTCAAATTATAAATCTGTGATATTAGAAAAGTGTGACAAGTTTGTTTATCTATTATTTAATGATATGTCAACATTCTTGGGTTATTTAATGCCAAATCCATCCTTTTAGAAGAACAGTAGTGGCACTATTGGAGGATAAGGGGGTTTATATTTTTCCTTTGAGTATTCGCCCGAAAGTGAACGTAATAGCGCAACTGGAGTTCGAACTCACTTACTACGATTTTGCAGTCCATGGCTTTAACCATTACACCACGGTTACACCCCCCCCCGACAACATGTTAAATTCCCGCATCTTTAATCTTTTATCGGACTTCTGTACTCACTGAGATTTACATAGAAAGTCGAATAGATGTAAGTGAGGGAGCTATTCCCTCGATGATCGATCGCCTGTCAATAGCATTTCACACCTTCGATAGGATCATATTGACATCATAATCGGTAGATGAGATATTGCTGCCGAGGTACTAATTTTTGAGGCTTACCACTTAAAGTGGCAATGCCATTCCTTTTTTTAAAGACACACAAGTACTATATTTTATTCAAATTAACGTAGAGGCAAATGCAGCCTGTTGCTTCTGCTGGCTCCAGGCTATGCAGTTGGGATTCGGCTAGGGTAAGTGTATTTGTGAAAATTGCATGGTGATTCACGTAATCTGCGTCTGTCATAGATTTTTACGGGATCTCATCAGCAAGCAACACCCTATAAAACTGCAGCTGTACGGACACCTGCCTCTCCTCTCACAAACATTCAAATGAGACGAACAAGTCATGCGGGGCAATACAGGTAAAGCAAGGAAGAACTCATAAACGATGATCTTTCATGGACTCCAACGCATGGGCACACGAGTGCTAGCCAACTAGTGAAGATTTACAACGGCTCTGTACAGACACAGGATGCAATCTGTAAGACCTGCCAGGAACGATGGGTCATAAGGACGGATGACAAGAGAGAGAGAGAGAGAGAGAGAGAGAGAGAGAGAGAGAGAGAGAACTTCGAACTGTCATCACGAATTGATGATGTTGGCCATTCCATTAATTTGCTGACGAGTAGTTAACCCATGGAAGTGCGATTGGCGTATCATCTTAAAAGATAATATTTTTCCGTGAAAGGAGGTGTTTAAGGTATAATGTCATCGTCATACAAAATGGAATCAAAGAGCAAAATTTAAATTCCAGACGAGGCTTTTTGCATTCCACTGCGGGTTAATGCCATTGAGAAAGGCTTGAAACCATCTCTTCTCACCAGGGACATGGATATATCGTACTGTAGACTGAGCTCTTTAACCTTGGTAAAGGTAAACAATTTAGGAGAAGGAAAACCCTGAATTCAAAACAGTTGATGTTATTTACTAAGCTTTGCTTAGATTTGGCACGTAGGCCTTGGGTTGCTTTAGAAGTCACCCATTGAAATAATTAAAAGGTGAAGAAACGGGAACCGGTGCTTTCAGCGTGACTTGACTATATCCCACTTAGAAATTAGCCTTGTGTCACATCCTGCTTTTAGCAGAGAAGTTGGGTAAATAAATATTGAGAGAGAAGATAAGTGCTACCAAGTGATGCTAATTCTAAGTGGGTCGAGTGTTTGCTAATGGCACAGGAGACCTGGGTTCAATCCCAGGTCGAGTCATACCAAAGACTCAAATAATGGTGCTTAATGCCTCTTTGCTTATCACTCAGCAATATAAGGTACGAGTCAAGAGTAAAGTGGAAGAATCCACGGAAAGGAGTAGTGTCCTCCACTACATCTTGGTGTAGTAGCTATTGAAAACGGAGCCTTCGTGTCGCCCTCGACTACAGTCACCAATTTTACTTTACCAACCTGACAGGGTAGTTTGCCATGGTGGAGTAGTAAAATCTAGAATGGGAGCGACTAAATCAGTTCGACGGTGTGTTAGGCCCAGTCGAGTGTCCTGAAAATGACATTTAACAATTTTCTGGCGAGGTTCAGTAACTTTGGAGCCTTTGGGAATGCGGAGAACCCCTTCATTGCCATTACTCCCAGGTCAACTCTGGCTTGGAGTGGTAGCACCTGATAGGGTCCTATCTATGGGTTAAATAGAACTAAACTGTGTACTTATGGTAAACTGAATTGTTAGAAATAGAACTGTTTTGACATTAAAACTGCGTATTTTGCTAAACTGAATTGTTTAAGATAAAACTGTTTATATGTGTTAAACGGATTTGGCATTAAATTACCTACAATGGTTGATATGCCATAAACCCAATCAAACCAAATCATATAAATTTAACATATATGTATAAAATGGATTTGGCATAAAGTAACCTACAATGGTTGATATGCCATAAAACCACCCCGACGAAATCATATATATTTAGTATAAATGTATTAAATGGATTTGGCATTGAATAACCTAAAATAGTTGATATGCCATAAAACCAAACCAAATTAACCAATCGATGGTGTGTTCAGCCTCGTTCTGGCAATTGATATGATCACATTGCCGAGTGGTTCTCCTTTCCTTGGGCAACATCGGTGTCATGAAGATGGAACACCTGCTGCATGGGCAACTGCTGGTCATCTATACAACAATGACAAGGCCCGTACTGAGATATTGTTGCAGAACCATAATATCGCAAGACAACGTGTGCCAAGGGAGTCACCTCTCACGGGTTAGATAAGTATAGAAGACTGCGTTGACAATTTAAACGCTTATCGAACTTTGTAAGTTAATCAATAAATTATTCAATCAACACTTTCGCCCTCCACGTCAATTGGTCGGCAGTCAGTAACCTTACATCATTCCAGCTCTTCATCGCTTTTACCCTGTAGGTGGGGCTTTAAATGTCCCGAAGAATACACCCGAAAAGTGGGGTGTCCTAAGAACCACACTAAACTGAATCTGATCGTGAAGTTCATATTGCCATTACTCCCAGGTAGACTCTGACACTGAAATCAGCGAAAGAATCGAGATTATACAGACAACAGCATTGCTGAGAACAACCAGAATACGGAGAAGTGTCCGGGAGATTTGGTTTGGTTTGGGTTTTATGGCATATCAACCATTGTCGGTTATTTAATGGCAAAGTTCTCTTTCTACCAATTCAGTTCAGCATAAGTAGAGTTTAAATATCAAACAGTTCTATTTGACCCATTAATAGGACCCTATCAGGTACTACCACTCCGGGACAGAGTGGACCTGGGAGCGATGGCATTAGAGGGGTATTTTGCGTTCCCCAAAGCTCCAGCAATGCTAGAGCCTCATTACCAGATTTTTTGTGTCATATCCAAGACGCTCGTTGGGGGAGTCTTAACCCTGTGCAGAGATGAAGTTGGTGTATTCTGCAACCTCAGCCGACTGTGCCACTGGAGTTTTGAAGAGACTTGCCGTCACTCAAACTCACTCACTCCAATGAAAGACTATCAGCTAACGATGGTGTAAAAAGCTCGCAAAGAGTAAAATTATAATAACAAGAAATAGAAAAAAATAAAATAAAAAATAAAAAAAGCAACAAAAAACAAAAAAGAAAAAAACAAGCTAACAAACTAGGAAACTAAAAATCAGAAGAAAAACAACTGTAAGGATATTTCAAGCTACAAACTGGCGTGATTGCATGCAAAAAAGACCCGGACATGATTTAAGAAAAGGAAATCGCAAGAGAGAAACTGAATCTCTTTTACTAGAAGCATAAAAGGACGCCATAAGGACCCATTGAATAAAAGTGACAATTGATAAAGCACAAAAAATAGCAAGTGTCGATTGCATAGAGAAAGAGATCAAACGATTAATCACATAATAAGCGAATACAGTAAACTATCGCAAAAAGAGTAGAAGACCAGACATGACTGGGTGGGAAAAGTGATCCACTGGGAATTTTGCAAGAGTTAAAGTTTGACTATACTACCAAATGGTATATGCGCAAACCAGAATCCGTCCTACAGACGCATTATATTCTCAGGGATTTTGAAATATAAACGGATCACCTAATCCCGACCAGACCTAGTGTAGATTAACAGGAAAAATAATTTATCACCTAGTGGATTTTGTCGTTCTGGCGGACAACAAAGAGAAAATAAAAGAAAACAGATAGGTTATAATACTGGGAAGAGTCCAGGAGAACTGAATACTGGGACAGGGAACTAAAGAAAAAAGACAAAAAAACAAAACAAAACAAATAAACTATAGAACATGCTGGTGACGAGGATAAAAATTGTAATTGATTCGTTTGATACGATTTCCAGAGGCTTGGAAAAAACTGGAGGAATTGGAAATCAGAGGAAGAATCGTAACAATCCTGACCATGGCAGTGTTAAAATCGGCTAGAATACTGGAAAGAGTCCTAGAGAGTAGAAAATACCTGTGTTATATATTGACCCTCGACCGAGCCGTCAGTCAAGAGATGCACCTGTGTAGATAAGCCGAATAAGAGCAGAAGCAGGTGGACGTTAAGAAAGAATATAGACAGGATGCCCGCGGCAGTCGGAGACAGATTGCCAAAGAGAGAATCAGCTTGCAGACTGAGGGCTTTACAGCTCTCAGTGACCCCCGGTTGAGCAACCCAAGCCAAGATGCGAAAGAAGTGCTGCTATGGTCGAGAGAGAACTTGGGTCAGTATCGCAGTCTGCCCCTGTCTCCACTCACCTCTCACACACAACAGAAAATAAAGTGTGAGAGATTTATATTTTTGTAAAGAAGTGTATTCGTTCGTTATTGAAGTCGTTCATTACCGGTTAATGATGTTTCCGCATATAAGTGTATATTTATATATGTACACGTGTAGTTGTATTGTGGATATACAACACCTGCAGTCGCTTAGACTGCACTGGAAGTCTACCGGGGTTAGTTTTTTTTTTTTTTTTTAAACTCTCATGTATTAAAATAATAATAATAATAATAATGGAACATGTGACGGTGATACCAATTGTAATGGGTGCACTCGGTACAGTCATCAAAGGAATGGTAAAGGGATTGGAGGACTTTGAAAGAAGAGGAAGAGTAGAGACCACTTAAACTACTGCATTATTAAGATCGACCAAAATACGGAGAATGGTCTTGGAGACTTGATGAGACTTGCTGTCAACTCCAGTGAGAAACCCTCGGCTTAGGCTGGTGTGAAAAGCTTTCAAAAGAGTAAAATAATAATAATGATAATAATAAGTCAATGCAGCAAACTGGTACAAAAGGAATAGAAGAGCAGGCATAACTGAGTAGGAAAGGTGATCCACTGGGAACTGCGCAAGAGATTAAAGGGAATAGTACTTGCATGAAAAACGTGTAAGGGGTAAGATGATAATAGCCACAGAATAGCATGACTGATAGTCTTAAATTCTGTACAAGATATAAGCAGCGTGATAGATAGTCTTGAATATCAACTCTTGTGGGTTATTAAATGCCAAATCTTGTTTATACATATAGAATATATATGATTTGTCAACGAATAGTTTGTAGGTAACATTTTTAAACGAGCCAAAGCACGGGTTCAAGTATTGCTATCTAAAACCAATACAGGGTGAAACGATAAAATTGTCGTCTTAAAGAAACAACACTACTGCTTTATTTTAAAACTTTTATTGAAAAAATCAATTCAGGTAACTTGATTATGTAGTAGAACTGACATCTATTCAGCGTAGCCTCCTTCAGCCTCAATCACCGCCTCGATACAGATCCGAAATTGGGAGCATGCCTTTTCCACAAGCGTCGGCGGGAGCTCGGTGAATACTCGGTGGAGGTCGGCCATCAGGCTTGCTTTGGTGTTGAGGGAAGTCATGTTGGTGATGTTCTCGACGTATGACCAAACGAAGCAGTCCAGCGGGTTCAGGTCGGGGGAGGAGGGGAGCCTGACAGACTTGATTAGCCCGAGGTTCTTTGTCTTCTCAGTCAAGATCTGGCTTGTCTGGCGCCTGTAGGACCTACACTTCAAGTCCTCCTTTACACATGCATTTACAGTTGTGTGTGAGACGCCTAGATCTCTGGCAATCTACCGAATAGGCCGTTGGGGAGTTTCATCAATGATTGCCTGGACCTTTTCGATGAACTCCTTGGTCCGGGTCTTTTTGGCGGTGTCCTTCTGCTCCACCACCTCCAAATGGTCGTCCGATGCGTTGAGCTATGCCCTCAAGCGTTGAACCGTCCGGATTTGCATTTTGAGGGTGCTGGTAATGGTCTTGTTGTCATAACTTGGATCGGTAGAGAGCAAGAGTTGTACAGCGGCGCATCTCCGATCTCGCTCGTTGAACATTGTGTCACTTTCAGACATGATAGAAGGCTCCTATCGCTATTGGGATTTGTACACAACTGGCCAACTAGAAGATGGTCTGCCACAAAAAAAGAAAACCGGTTTTCATTAAACGGAAATGGAACCATGTCGTCTTTTCTAGGGCGACAATTTTATCGTTTCACCCTGTAGTTAAGACCTGCTATGTAACACTTGTAATTCTCTTTAACATTGTTTATTCATTTGTACACATTTAATTAGTTCCAACTCGAACCTACATACAGCAGCTCTGTGAGGATACGGGGTGTAGCCCTGAGGACTTGCCGGAAGCGGCGAACGATAGGGAGGGGTGGCGAGAGAGGATCAGGGATATCTGTACTGGTGGCACGACAAGAGGATGATGATTGGTATGTAATACAGATCGTTAAATTTATTGCCCAGTCGGCTGCAGCAGTAGAATACACCTGCTAGGGTAAGACCCCTCCCCAACAAATACCCTGCATATGACACTAAGCAATCTGACGGTAAGGTTCCAGTAATGCTGGAGTTTTGGGGAAAAGCGGATTACCCCTTTATTGCCATGGCTCCCGAGTCCATTCATGCTCAGAATGGAAGCACGTGATAGGGTCCTATCTATGTGTCATATAGAACTAAACTGTGCTTATGCTAAACTGAATCGTTTGAAACAGAACTCTTTGACTAAACTGAATAGCTTGAAATAGAAATGTTTTTGACAATTAAATTGTGTACTAATGCTAAACTGAATTATTTGAAATAGAACTGTTTATTTATATAAAGATGTATTTGGCATTAAATAAACAATAAAGGTTGATATGACATAAAACTAAAACAAACATAATTGAATTTAACAGCCATTAGTTTACATTGAGTTTCGAATACAGAAAATTATTAAATATTTCTGTTTGACCCATAGATGGGGCCCTAACAGGTGCTACCACTCCAGGCCAGAGTGTACTTGAGAGTAATGGTATAAATTCAAGCCACCTCACTCCGCAGTCACGTATACAGGTCAATATCAATGTAACGTAACCTTCTCCCTTCAAACACTCTTTGTATTTCTTGTCGACGCGCTGCTTTGTTTAAATCCCATTGTGAAACCCCACTTTCCACATATTCGTCAGAATGGTGGGTCGTTTATAATTCGAAACTCTCCGGATGACACAGCTTCAATCGTGGATAGTCTCGCTTGGTATTCAAATTGAGTTGTGATTCTTATAGACTAAAGAAATGAGTATTTTCCTCACCGATAAGCCGTGATAATCACAGGTAACAAATGTTCGGAACAGGGTAAGTCGATTCCTTTTCCGGAAGAACAAGAATGCCAGTTGATTAAATATAACCAGTTTAATAACACTATATTAAGCGACATACAATCAACTATTGAATGGCATCTACAGTAATACAAAACAATATACAGCCTCTGGACTGACTATATGTGTGTCTGTTTTAAGTTAACTTTTGCCACTTAGTGAAATGCTTGAGTCATTCACTGATGAGTGCTTGGTAAGTGGGTTAGCTGGCTGATGCTTATACGTTTATACGGATTATATCTCAGCCGACTGCTAGCAAAATTGAGGGTGTAATCTGTCTCGCTCAATATGTGTCGATCAGTTCTCTTTGCAGTCCAAACATCAACTAACCTGTGCCGTAAAAAAGTTGTCATTATATGAACATCTTTTATAATCCAAATCTATTCTGACGCTGAAAATAAATCCCAAATCAACTATTCTTCAAGTCAAGTTCAAGGATCATTTCCTTTACATTTACCAACCTAAAATAATATTCCAATATCTTCCAATTAGTTTCGAAATGCACAAGGTGTGAATAGGTTGATACGCATACATACATACATACATACATATTCACTTTCGGAGGGGTTAGTACACACACACACACATTGTTACAACTACGGTGAATTTTGAATAGGTGCCTAGGGTTAGACTTGGTCTCCCGCAATCATAACATAAAAATAAGACAAACACAAAATAGTCAAATAAAACAGGGGTTTGGAAATACTAAAGTGAATTTGGATGGTTTTCGAGATGGGAGGTAGGTGGCCGTACAGCTGCTGTTTTGAGGGATGTTACCTCCTGGACTTGTTCAATACAGCTCATAGCATTCTTGTGCAATTACCATCAAGCTTTTTCTCCATACGCTAAGTCAGCGTCCATGTGGTGCATCCATATTGTTGTATTGACACGACTGCTTATATATATATATATATATATATATATCAGCCAATTCACATCTATATGTGTATGTGTATGTGTGTATGTATACCAACCCTATCGTTACATAAGGCAAAATCTGGTCTTATCAACTATCAACCCGGTTTTTTTACATTAACCCGATCCAGACAGCTGCGAAGAAAATTATAAGAATGGTATTCACAAAAACAAATTAATTCCGTTAGTATACTATCAGTTAACTTTCACACAATGCTAATGAAAGTGTACCTCACATTCTCCAAAGCTCTAGGACTGGAACCTTACCATCAGAATGTGCTTGTGTCATAAACAGGACACTCATTGGAAAAGGGATCTTATCTTCTGCAGTGATGCAGTTTGAAGTATTCTACAGTCCCAGACAACTGGAATGAATAAGCTTTGTAATAAAGCTTGGTTAAAAACAAAAATACTTTCAATAAGTTCTTATAAAATGTCGTTACATCGTTAATGTTATGTGTGCAATTTTTTAATAAAATTTTTTAAGGTAAAGACAATAACTCTAAGAAATGTAGCGACAGCGTTTGTTTTTTAAAAATCTTATTTTAAGCAAGTGTTAATCCCAGCTAGCTGACATTTATTGACGCGTGAAAATGTTGAAGTTTTCCGTCAAGTCCAACAATAAAGATCGTTATCATTTCCTTATTACTATTTCGCAAATGGAAACGAAATTTCTATTTATTTTTAGATATCTAAATAAATCTTATTGGAGGTATTTTAGCCTAAGAGAGAGAGAGAGAGAGAGAGAGAGAGAGAGAGAGAGAGAGAGAGAGAGATGTAAATGACAGAAATCAAGTGGAGAAGGAAATAAATGAATAAAGAAGGGGAGAAAAGAAAGAAACAAAGAAAGAATGAAGAGGGGAAAAAAGTAAAAAGGAAAGTGAAAAAAAAAAAAAAGAAATAAAAATGAGTGGAAAGAAAGTGGGGAAGGCAGAAAGAAGGAAAGACAAAAAAGAAATAAATATATAAAGAAAGAAAGAAAGAACAGAGGGAAGAAAGAAAGAAAGAAAGAAAGAAAGAAAGAATTAAAATGTAAATAAATAGTATATATATATATATATATATATATATATATATATATGCACGTATGGAGGGATTGGCATACACACACACACACACACACATATATATATACATATATATATATATATAAAGAGAGACAGAGACAGTGACAGAGATAGAGACAGAGAGAGAGAGAGAGACAGACAGACAGACAGTCAGAGAGAATTGGTAAACAAAATGTGAAAGAAATTCTACTTGGATAACCTTGTTTATCAATTTTCTCAATATTGTCGGATTTACTTCCATTATCTACTCATACATATATATATATATATATATATATATATATATTAATAGAGAGAGAGAGAGAGAGAGAGAGAGATAGATAGATAGATAGATAGATAAGATTGGAAAACTGAAGTATATATATATATATAAATACATATATATATATATATATATATATATATTTCAGTTGTTTTATCTATCTATCTATCTATGTGTGCATGTGTGTGTGTGTGTGTATGTGTGTGTGTGTATGTGCGCGCATGTGTGTGTTTGTGTGTGTGTTTATGTTTGTATGTGGAATGGCAGTTGTGAACAGGAAAGAAATAAAGAAACCAACTTTGCGAAAAAAAATGTGCGAAAAAAGACGAAATAAATGAAGATAGAAACTGACTTTTAAAAAGTTAACTTTGCATGAAAAACAAAGGTGGCGATTTAAAAAATAAAAAGACAAAGGATTTGCGACCAATAAAAAAAGATCAAATAGAAAATAAGTAAAAAAAATTGTTCGGAAATGTGACGTAATGAAGTAGAGAATCAATAGAGATTAGACGTGGAAGGGGCCGGAAGAGAGAAGGACATTTTTGCGTGAGATTAAACTGTTCAAATTAGCGCCATAGTTTATATTGAAGCAGGCAAATTCATAATACATGGAATTCTTAATAATCGATAGTACTAGATGGTAATTAATCAAGCGTGCAAAAGAAGCCATTGGAAAAGTAAAGAGAACAATGTCATGAGGGGGAAAAGAAGACAGATAAACAGATGGATTAATAGATACGTGTGAATAGATCACGAAAGACATAAACAGATAGATAGATAGATAGATATGAACGGGCCGAGATAGATAGATAGATAGATAGATATGAACAGACCGAGATAGATTGATAGATAGAGAGACAGATATGAACAGACCGAGATAGATAGATAGATAGATATGAACAGACCGAGATAGATAGATAGATATGAACAGATCGAGATAGATAGATAGATAGATGGATATGAACAGACCGAGATAGATAGATATGAACAGACCGAGATAGATAGATAAATAGATGTGAACAAACTGGGATAGATAGATAGATAGATAGATAGATATGAACAGACCGAGATATGTTATGTTTTGACCTTTTGACCCGGCCAAAAATGCCATTCAAGGTGACGCAGCGAAAGGAAGTGACACAGTCTAATGGCAGTTATGAGAGGAAATCGCGTGGGCGGAAATTGGCTGATGAAATGGGACGAGGTAAAAGAATTCCCATTATACTCTCATAGACTGACGCACCGGAAGAGAGTGACCTCTGAACTGCATGACAGTTATTTCCACTCGATGACGATCATACAGGCAATTCCAAGCTAGCGGAAGTGACACATCCCGATCGCCAGATATCGGAAGAAATTGCGGAGGCGTGGAGGCATGTCCATATCACCCCGTGGGAGTTTGAAGGTAATATAAGGCCGACGAATAAGACAGTTGAGTACAGGCGAGTAGAGTTGGAGACGGAGATAGACAAGTGTAGTAAGGAAAGCCAGCACCCAGCAGAGTGGACTCCAGGCCACGGTTGAGCAGCCCTGGAGAACGAGAAAGACACAACGCTGACGACCATAACGTCGGGGTCAAAATATTTCAGTTATGTTCGGTCTCCAGCTCCCTCTCACACGCAAACTTTGAGTAACCCTTTGTACCCTTACAAATAAAGTGAGAGGTAAATATGTTTATAAAGAAGTCTGCGAGCGTCGTTATCATTGCATGCGTCTGTTTAATTATTGTGTCGTTATGACGCTGTAGATGAGCATGTAACAGATAGATAGATAGATATGAACAGATCGAGATAGATAGATAGATATGAACTGGCCGAGATAGATAGATAGATAGATATGAACAGACCGAGATAGATAGATAGATAGATATGAACAGATCGAGATAGATAGATAGATAGACAGATGTAAATTAACAATAATAGATATAAAAAAAAAGAAAATGGATAGATCGATCGATAGACAGCAGTAAAATACTGAGATAGACACGTGTGAATATATATATATACAAATGTATATATATAGTGTTTCTGTGTGGTTTAAAAGACTGAAACAAACAGATGTAAACTGACTGACATATGAACCGATATATATATATATATATATATATATATATATATATAGATAGATAAATAGATAGACAATGGATAGATGCGAATGAATGAAGATATAAAGATAGCTGTGGACAGATGAATAGATAGATCGTACATACATAAATACATGGATATGAAATGCTTGAATTTACTTCAGTTTATCTCCTAACCAATTCTTTAAACTTATCTCATTTAAGAAATATGTTTAAAAATATCCTTCTTTACTAAAGGCACTTCGTACCAAAATATACATTTTTATACAATACCTGAGGTACAAAAATATGTTAGATTGTAAACACATTGAGATAACAAACGAAAACACCTGAGCAATAAATATATATATATATATATATATATATATATATATATATATATATATATATTCGTTTTCCATGTCTCTGAACTACATAAAGAAGAGTTGTTAGAACACAAGCTTTGTGAATGAAATTTATATATATATATATATATACATATGCATCACTAGATAACGAAGTCAGAGCAAGAACTGGAAGAGATGCTACCATATTTACCCAACCCCTCCGCTCGGGTAGAATATGACACAAGGTCAATTTTTAAGCAGAGTTTAACAGGTTTGAATTCAGAGTTTTCCTTCTCCTAGATTAGTTGCCTCACAAAGACTGAAGAACCCAGTCTGCTCTACTATTTACCCATAGCTGGAGGGTGAATAATTGGATTCATACCTTTCCTAAGGGTATTAATGCTCTGTGAAATGCAATCACTCTCGTCCAGGATTTGAACTCGTGTCGTCGTGTCCATTTTCTACAACGATAACCATTACACCACGAGTTGCTACACTATATGAAAATCTAACCAAAAGAACTTGGAAACAACAGTATAGACAAAAGTCATCATTCACCAAGCTTGTGTTCGGACAATCCTCCTTTATTTTGTTCGGAGACATGGTAAACTTAGAGCGGAAAGGAAAAGAAACTGAGTTGCTTTCATGTGTATTGCAATGTGTCGTGACATTATGTGTATATGTTGACATGCTTACATAGGTGGTGTAATGGTTAGCAAGGTAGACTAGCAAACCTACACGAGTGAGTTCGATTCTCATTGGGTGCCCAATTCATGCGGCCTTGTGCTACATCTAAGCAAAAAAAAAAGCTTAGTAAATTACATATGATAAATAGAACAACAGCGTCAGTAACCTTTACTGCGATTCAAAACCCTTTCAGTAGTGTCTGAAAATACTCGGATGATAAAGAGCGAAACAATACGTAGGATATAAAACAATTGTAAAGCTATCAGGTTGTTAAGTCCTATTTTTCATACACACACGCACATATATAAGTAATGTTGGCGAGGGTGACCAGAAGGTTCCCTTTTCAATAGCTACAACACAAAATTGTTGGGGAGGGCGCTACTCCTTTCCTAGGATTAACCCACTTTACCCTTAATCTGTACCTTATAATGCTGAGTGTTAAGTAAGGAGGTATCAAGTACCATTTTTTGAGTCTTTGTTATGAATCGACTTGGGATTGAACCCAGGTCTCCTGGGCCAATGCCAAACACTCTAACCATTATGCCAATGTCCTGTTATATATATAAATAATAATATTGTTATGTGGTTGGTAATATTTATAGAGATATAATACTGTAGTATTGTTATGTGGTTGGTAATATTTATAGAGAATGAGTGTTCAATATAGACGTTAGAGCATATGTAGTTCTAAGTTTTAACTGTGTCGATACAGATTAAACGGCACTTGGTGACTGTTAATTTTCCCTATAGGATCATCAAATCATGTACTTTGTCTAACCTATATATATATATATATATATATAGGTTAGCAGACAAAGTACCTATATATATATATATATAAGGGTTGGAAAAAATAATGGAAACACCCAGAATCTTAGTATCATAATTTTGAAACACTTATACAACCATTACACGTCTGTTATTTTTATGTTTTTGATTTATTATTAATTTTTCTCGTCTTATTTTACTAAAATTTTTGTTTTGTTTACAGATAGTAACAGAAGAAATTAATCAAAATTCATTAAAATGGCAGATCTATCAGACTTTAAAAGATGTCATATTGTTGGTGCTCGAAAGGCAGGCGCTAGTGTAACAAAAACCGCTGAACTATTTGGAATACTGTCTCGAAAGTGATGACAGCATTTGAGAAAGAAGGAAAAACCTTCTCATTGAAGCAAAACTCTGGAAGAAAGCCAAAGTTACCTGATTGGGACTGTCGGACTCTTACCCGGATTGTTAGGAAGGATCACTAGAATACAGCTCTGAAAATTACAGCAGAGCTTTATGACCATCTCGAGAACTCAGTTCCCTCAAAAACTCCATATATATATATATATATATATATATATATTGTCATCAGTACACTGTTTCGTTGTATCACAACTCTTCAGTGTGGCTAGACTCGTAGGACGCTTGAAGCTGGGATCGAAACCCGCCCAATTTTACGTTAGAATTAGTACCTTACTGCTCAGCCAACAAGTGAACCACGTCAGCTCAGGAATTATAAGGTATTAAGTAGTACCTTTCGTTTGTTTACATTTTATACCTTACCGGATACTAGAGTGCTCAATTCGATATATATATATATATATATATATATATATATATATATATATATATATATACAAAGGTTGTTCAAAAAGTTAAAGCCACACCCAGAAAGGATAGCCATAGCTGAACATTTTTGTTGTAGCAACAAACGACCACTTATAATACTAAAAAATCTACTTCAGATTTCTATGTTAATTTCGACGCAGATGAGACCCACACAAAGTTGAAATGTATGCAACAAATTTAAAAATGGACAAAACAAAGGCCTGTGCAGTCTTGAAGTATTCTTAAAAAAAAAGTATGACTCTCGATCAGGTTGTCCAAAAACCTCAACAATTGATGAACAAGTTGATGCAATTCCCCGAATTATTTTGTATGACAGACATCTAATTGCGCAGTAGGTATCTAAGTCTATTAGCACTAGTTCTAGGTCATTCTGCTCTGTTTTAACTGGGATCTTAGGGATGAGCAAGCTGATTGTAAGATGGGTCCTAATAATGCTGATGCCAGAACATTAGCTGAAAAAGGTCGACATTTCTTGGACACATCTGATTCGCTTGCAGGCTAAACCTAAGAATTTCCAACTCAGATTGTTAACTAAAGATGAAATCTTGATCGACCTCTTCAAATCTGAATTAAGTATTAAAATTAAATTGGGGAAACGAAGATCAAACAGACAGCGTCTGTTGCCAAGGTGATGATTTCTAATTTTTATTCTAAATGCGTAGTCATGATAGACTACCTAGGATATAAAAAAAAACTATTAATAGACAGCATAATACATCAGAATTTAAACAACAAAAGGAAGCAATCAATTCGAAACGCGGAGGGAAGCTGAAGGCAGGTGTTCTCTTGCTCCAGGTTAACGAACCCGTTCACACTGCTCGGGTTGCAGTAGCTGTACCGGATAACTGTGGCTTTCAATTCCCAACCCGTTCCTCTTACTTAGCTCCATTTGAATTTTTCTTGTTTCTAAATTTCAAATCCCACCTGCGTGGTCATTGAAACAATGATGAGGTCATATACGCTGCGGGGGAGTTTTTGGAGGGCCAGGATCTCCCTACTTTCGTGATGGGATTACAATGCTTGAACATCGTTAGATTAAGTGGATCGATGTCGGGAGGGTCGATATGGAAAAAGTCATGAAAAATTTGTTTCTTCGACTCTTTCTGGGTGAGGTTTAAAACCCTTTTGAACGACCATTATATATATATATATATATATATATATATATATATATATATATATATATATTGTTGATATTGGCAGACAGAGAAAGAAAAAAAGATAGAAAAAGAAAGAAAACAGTAGCAAAAGAGAGAGAGAGAGAAAGAGAGAGAGAGTGAGAAAGAGAGAGAGAGAGAGAGAGAGAGAGAGAGAGAGAGAGAGAAGAAAGAAAATCGGAAACAGAAAACGAATGCTAAAAATAATTGATATTATGAAGAGATTGTGATTATTATTTATCATCTTTGAACAAAATGGCGATTTAATTGATAGGATCAATAAAAAAATACCCTGATATTGAAACAGAAATAAAATAAAAATTTCCTAATCTATAATTTTCTCTGGGAAGAATATTTTTTATCGTAGGTTACGAGTAGATGAATTTTATCTTTTTTTCTTTTTTAGTCGATATTGAGCAATTATATTTTTCTATTTTCTTATTCTTTGTTAATTTTCTGTGGATATTTGGTCCAACATTGTATCCAAATATTCTTCATTCTGGTTTTTCGAATTGCGACATCGATACAGTCTCTTGATTTAGATTGTCAAACGCAGACGTAATACACGCAACTGATCGTATTGATTGCAGGGTAAATCGATTTCTTTTTTTTTTCTACTGCATATTCTGTTAATTAAACGATTTCTTTTTACTTTTTGTTCGTCAAACTTGATAATAAAGGAATAAATGAATCTGTCCATCCCGAATAACTGACAGGAATTATAATTGAATCTATCCTTCTTTCTTGTAATTAAGACGTTGCATTTAAAATATTTAGAGCCAGTCAATTTTACAATAATTGTCAATTGTTTTATTCAGTAATTACACTACTGTTTTTTTAGCTTTCAAATCCTATGAAAGGCTATCTATCTATCCATCTATCTATCTATCTATCTATCTATTTGCTTATGATATAAATATATATATAAATAAGCTGCAAATAAAAAATAGCCTAACAATGCATTCATCAGATTATATATATATATATATATATATATATATATATATTTCAAAATAAATAGGCCCACTAAGAGATTTATATTTTCAAGTATTATTTATATCATTTATAATATTTACATACGTATATGTTTCAAGCTTAACGCTTTCGCCAGAGAACATTTAGTGATTTACTATTTTTTTTTTGCTTGAATGGGGCACAAAGCCATATGAATGGGGCACCCAATGAAACTCAAATTCACTCATGTAGGTTTTCGAATGTTTTTTCAGGTTTTGTATCGTTTTTCTTTTGTACAGATCACTGTTTTATATTAGATTTCTCCTCTTCCTCTTCTCTCTTTCTCAAACTGTGTCTCCTGGTCTCCCTTGTGGGTTCATTTATATTTCTCCAATTAGCAAGAGTTGCATATCAAATATCAACCATCAAAGACTAATTTTTCATTATAGCTCTGTATATTTCAAATTATACGAAAGACTCAAACATTTGTACTTGATACCTCCTCGCTTAACCCCCAGCATAACAAGGTACGGATCAAGGGTAAGCGGAGTAATCTAAGGAAATGAGTCGAATGCTCCCTTCCAGCACCGTGTAGTTACTATTTGAAAGGGTTCTTTCGAGCCGTCCTCAACTTCGGTAGGCTAACTTGCTTTCTTATATATATATATATATGTGTGTGTGTGTGTGTGTATAAACAAAATAAATAACCCTCAAGCGTTGACATGTCATTAAAAAAATAGCAAAAAAAAACAAACTATTAGATTGTTCCGACCTTAGGTCATCGTCAGCAAAATGTAATGTGAAACTTTATCTTCTAATTATCATTTTAGAAAATTTGATGCGCGGAAAAGATGTGGGGATGTCCTCGTGGTGTAATGGTTAAAGCGATGGACTACGGAATCGTAGTACACAAGTTCGAACTCCAGTCGGGCTATTACGTTCACTTTCAGACAAATACATTTGGGAAAGTTATGAACGTTCTTATCCTCCCAGCTATGGGTTAAATAGTACCAGTACTGTCCTTCTACAAGAATGACTTTGGCATTAAATAACCTACAAAGGTTGATATAGTATTAAGAAACGAAAGAAAGAAAAAGATGCAAGAAAAAATAAACCCAACATTTTGATATATCATAAATGAAAATTGTTTTTTACGCTCATTTTTAAAATTCTGTACAAAAATGTCACAATATATATATATATATATATATAATTAGGAAGAGATTGTTTGTCCTTTATCGATAGTTGAAAGGTTTGAAGTAGAGCTACTGTATTTTGGACCGTAAAACATTTTACTTTATAGGAAAAGGAGATGCAGCTCTCATGGAGGTCCTATGCTAGTTAGGGTACTTGATTGTAGCCTTGGTTCTGTGACTACCGTGTTTTCTGCTAGTTAGTTGGTCAATTCCCTCTGTGTCCACGTTGTGGTTGAAATATTCACAGATGGGGGATGACACAATCTATCTGGAACTTCTGACGGCTGCATTGTTTGGAACAAGTTGCCTGGGTGTTGACAGCTCAAAGACAAGAAAAACTCTCAATATACAATTAACAACTATTTATTGAAACAATGGTGTAACAATTATATATATATATATATATATATATAGAGAGAGAGAGAGAGAGAAAGAGAAATTGTCGTTTTTTGTTGTATTTGAGAGACAGGAAAATGAGGAATATGGCTGGCGCAGTCTTTCAAAGTTTCTCAATTTTTGGAGTGAGATTTTTCTGGAGAGGCTTTAGTTCTTGGAGAGATTCCTTTTCTTATTCTCCTGTTTTCGTAATGAACATTGGTTATCTTCTCTCATTTAACCCTAAAACATCTATTATCGAGGATTCCCTCGGTAACAAACATTCCCAATGTTATATAATTACGGAATGATTTTTTATATTAATCATTTTTCGTTAATTATATTTTATCATTTAGTTTGGTTGGGCTTCGAACTATTCGGCTCTTAGTTCAGGAGTATAGCATTGGGTACAGTTTTGTGGTCGTGCGCAAAGGATATGATAATCACATAATAAACCCCAGATAGGAAATAAAGCTGGAGTGTGAATGACGTCATGCCCGGAAGCAATGGTTGGGAGAATTTGAAGATTTTGAAAAAGAGTCGGTTTGGAGTTGACTACAGGCCAGGCAGGCAGACAATTTTTGTCTCTGCCATTGGGACATAGAGAATTGAGTTCTCTGCCATGGAGTTCAGAGTTGGAGAGTTGACTTTGGGCCATGTAGACAGACAGTTGGGTTGTCTGCCTCAATGACAGACACTTGAGAAGTTAAGACCATGATGTTGAGAAGTTGGGGTCCGACCAGGCAGTTGGGAGTTTTGTTAGCATAGTATGATACGAAAGACTTTTAAGAATTGTCTCTCTCGTCGTGTCGAAGAAAGGCAAGAAGTTAATAAACGTTCGTATCTGAACAACGGAGTCGCTTGTGTATTTGAGTCCGCCTGAGTTTTTGCATATGTATATGTACAGTTGTTATTGGTGTCATTGTGATTATGGCTTCTTGTACCCCGCAAAAACAATTACCGACGCCGACTACGCCGATGACATAGCACTACTGGCCAATACACCCAACCAAGCCGAAACACTACAGCATAGCTTGGAACGAGCCGCTGCAGGCATTGGACTCCATGTTAATGCACACAAAACTGAATTTACGTGCTTTAATCAGAAAGGTGACATCTCCACACTAGACGGAAACTCTCTGAAACTGGTTGACAAATTCACCTACCTAGGAAGCAGCGTCTCATCAACCGAAAAAGACATCGACACACGGCTAATGAAGGCATGGACAGCTATCGATAGGCTTTCGGTCATATGGAAATCAGACCTGACCGATAAAATGAAACGCAGTTTCTTCCAGGCAGCGGTTGTATAGATACTGCTATATGGATGCACTACTTGGACGCTGACTAAACGGTTGGAGAAGAAGCTAGACGGCAATCATACAAGAATGTTAAGAGGAATATCGAACAAGTCCTGGCAGCAACACCCCACAAGGCACCAACTATACGGTCACCTACCACCTATCACGAAAACTATCCAAGCTAGACGAACCAGACATGCCGGACATTGCTGGAGAAACAAGGACGAGCTCGTAAGTGATGTACTCCTGTGGACCCCCGCATATGGCCAATCAAAAGCAGGACGACCAGCTCGAACATACATACAGCAGATATGTGATGATACGGGATGTAACCCTGAAGACCTGCCAGAGGCGATGAATAATAGGGAGACGTGGAGAGAGAGAGGGTCAGGGATATCCGTGCTAGCCGCACGACATGATGATGATGATGATTATGGCTATACAACACCAATTGACCAACCAATCACAGATCATTTCGTATTCTTCAACAATTTTTTTGACTAGTCAGCCAATCGAATGCACTGATCTACGTTTGTGGGAAGACTATCCCTTTCACGTATTTAATTTTAATTGGTCAACTAATCAAACCACAATATAGGGGCTTGCTTGATTAAAGGTCCCAGCCCCATGCCTTGCGAGGTAGTATCTCTTTTCATGTTAACCAAAACAAAAATCAAAGATCTGATTAACCGATCCAAAGATTTAACCTTTTAACCCCAACAGGTGGGCAAAAGAGGTCATGATTTAAAATGGATAAATGAACAGACAAAACCCCAAGTCTGCTTACTTTTTGTTTTGACAATTTAAAAGTTTGTTTAGTACAATTACCCCACTGAACTTTTAAACTGACGTTTAAATTTCTTTCAAAGTCAATGAGTCTGTTTTATATTTTTACAAAAGGAAAATTACATTTTCCTTAATAAAGAATTGCATTATACTCTCCATAAGGTATTAGCACCAGGGAATACCTCGTATAGTCATAGGCTTCTAATAATAGGCTATAACCAACGGCAATTTGTGGTTTCGGAAAGGAGGCGAACAGCTTGTCACTTGAACCCAAGCGACGAAAGAAGTTGGTGAACATGCGTTAATAGTTTGGCCTGTACGTTTTATTATGTGGTAATAATTCAGGCCATCCTTCTCAGTGAGTTTCCTGAACTGTTCCTCATAGAGAGAAAGAAAGTCTTACCAGCTTCTAAAAAAATAGTGAAGTCCCCCCAAAAGCGACTTCTAAAACGTTTGAACTCTCCCAAATCAGGTCAGTTTTGTAAGTATTTATTCAGCTCCTCAGGTTGTAAAAAGCGACAGAAGGTTTGTTTCATGTGGTGGTACACCGAGGGAGCAAACATCACACGGGACGGGGCGTTAAAAATGCTTAGTTCTGTCCGTATTTCCCTTCAGGGGCGCCACAAGCATCGGGCAATTAATCCAACCATTATACTTTTTTACCAAATGGAGCAGGTGCTATCTGGATGTTAAGGCATCCTCCTGAAAGTAAAATGATTATTTCTTAACCGCCCGGCACGTCTGAGCTGGGTTTGCTGTGTAGCACTTCAGAAATAGAACTGACTATTTTTAATTCGCACAAGACTACTAACAGCCAACTGCAGAGACTAATTTCTAATGTTTCTCATTGATTCTCATGGATGAGTATTGAACTTTGAATCGCCATCAATAGATCACTTCAACAGGAACGTTTACCATATTTGCTATGTCGGTGAGATGGCCATTACATAACACAAACTACGTTGTTGAAAGACTTTACTAAATGTACAGAATTTGAATATGAAATTTTAAAAAGAAAACAAAATTGAAAAAACCCGAATTATTTATCATACTAATATTAATTTTCCAATTGAATTAGATATTGATAATTACATAATGTTCGAAAACAATTTCTCGTCGCTACTTTTCTAATGTTCGAAACTAATTCTTCGTTGCCACTTTTTTAATGTTCTGTGAGGGGTGGGGTAATTTTAGCCTATACTTGAAATCTCTTCACTCTCGTACAATGTCGAATACTGAGTCTGGAATGCTAAATAATACTAACTCGCAAATGTTACATTTCGCATCTATTTAGCATACGTCTCCCTTCTCTTTTGTCGTTTATTTGTCGCTGCCTCCCACCAGACACGACTTGACACAAGGTCAAAAGCCCGTAGGCCGATTAAAGTGGGGATAAAGGGGAGGGGAGGTCGGGAACTAGCCGAGACTCGAACCCTGCTAGTCTGTGCTGCTCATCGGCTCACTTAGTGCAATGTGAGCCTGATGAGGCAAGCAGTTTCACGAACCCAAATGTGGGTCCGGGCACGTATGCCAGTTTACGGCTTAAACTAGACGCTTGGTCTAGTGCCATACATGGGTGACAAAGGAGACAAAATTGCTGCTCGCCCACCCGAGGGTAGCCTAGTCGAAACTAGGTGCCTAATAAAAGGCCCCAAGTCTGTCATTGTTCCTTTTGCAGAGCCACGCTCCGTTTATTTGTCGCTGCCTCCCACCAGACACGACTTGACACAAGGTCAAAAGCCCGAAGGCCGATTAAAGTGGGGATAAAGGGGAGGGGAGGTCGGGAACGAGCCGAGACTCGAACCCTGCTTGTCTGGGCTGCTCATCGGCTCACTTAGTGCAATGTGAGCCTGATGAGGCAAGCAGTTTCACGAACCCAAATGTGAGTCCGGGCACGTATTCCAGTTTACGGCTTAAACTAGACGCTTGGTCTTGTGCCGTACATGGGTGACAAAGGAGACAAAAGTGCAGCTCGCCCACCCGAAGGTAGCCTAGTTGAAACTAGGTGTCTAATTAAAGGCCCCCAGTCTGCCATTGTTCCTTTTGCAGAGCCACGCTCCGGACCAAAGTCCAGAAAAGGCCCCGGGGTGTTCTCCGCAAAAAGCGAAGAGGTAGCCCACTCCTCTCTCTTTTGTCGTCAGACCTCTTAGTGACCCATTTATATATCCACTATTTCTAGTCACGTGAACTCCCGTAACACAATCCAGTTGAATATTTTAATTTGTTGGCAAGAGATCCGTATTTAAATCATACGGGTCACTATCGGCAAATTCATCTGCATAACAGCAAATTAAGCTAGTGATGTAAAATAATTGAAATTATATTCTTGTTTTTTTTTTTTTAGAACAAACATCTGAACCAAAACAAAAATCCTCCTGTTGGTGGGGCCTCGAATATGTACACTGCATCTATGCTGAGGGGTAAGACCCCCATCTCCGCAAAAAAAAGTGTCCTGTGTACGACACTTGACTGAATTGAGTAGTAAGGCTCCTGATTAGTTTGGAGACACTTCTGTGTTAACATCACTTGCAGCTCCACTCTACAGATGTGGTCCTATGCTAGTCAGAGAACCCAATGTGGTGTGACAACTAGTCACAGTACTTGCTGTGGCTATTGTGTTCTTTTGCCGAGTCAGCTGGGGCTGTAGAATACACTGACTGCACCTCTGTAGAGGGCTAAGACCCCCCAACTAGTGTCCTGGATATAACACTAAACAATCTGATGGTGAGGTTCCAGCAATGCTGGAGTTTGGGGATTGCAGAGTACCCATTCACTGCCATCGCTCCCAGGTCCACTCTGGCCCGGAGTGGTAGCACCTGATAAGGGCCCTATCTATGGGTTAAATAGAACTAACAGCATACTTATGCTAAAATCAATTGAGTAAACTGAATAGCTTGAAATAAAAACGTTTTTGACAATTAAATCGTACTTACACTTAAACTGCGTGCTTATGCTGAACTGAATTATTTCAAATAGAACTTTTTTTCGACATTAAAACTGTATTTACACTTAACTGAATTATTACATATAACTGCTTGAATAGTTTGAAATGGAAATGTTTTTGACAATTAAACTGTGTACTTATGCTAAACTGAACTGTTTTCAATAGAACAGATTATTTACATAAAAATGGATTTGGCGTTAAATAACCTACAAAGGTTGATATGCCATAAAACCAAACAAACCAAACCTATTGTGTTCTTGACTACCACATTAACTTCCGGCTGTTTGTTTTGTCCAATCCTTCCGTGCCCACGTTGTGTTTGAAAGATCCACGGAGCGGGGAGGTGACACAGTTCCGCCGGATCTTCATCTGACGGTCAGGTAATATGAGTGGCTAGATTGTCTAGCAACTCAAAGAATAGAGAAAATCCGTTGTTTAATAACAAGAAAAAATCGTTTTTATTGAAACACGTTTGTGAGACAATAAATAACAAACAAACGAGGTTTGCTTTCCTGGCAAACAGAAGAAGAAAGAATATCGAGAGAGGAAGAGTGACGATGAGGTGCGGTTAGACTAACACTAACGTCTCTAAAGTCTGGGACTTTGAAATTTTGTAACGTCTGAAGGTTGTTCGGAGTACTTCGGATCTAGAATAGAAGAGATGCTTCTTTGGCAGTCTTGAGTTTCTTCTTGGTCCCTTTTTCTTATCCTCTCTGAAGATTCGTTTAATTATCCCATTTTTATAGATCAATATCTGGACTAAAAACGGTTTCTGATTGGTTGTCCAATAAGAGACAATTAGGAGTCATATTCCCATTGGACAGCCAATCCCAGTTCAGGATTATATCTTACATGTATAGAGAAAACCCTTTTTTTAGATGCTTTGACCAATGGGAACAGGTTTACAGCAATTAAAGTTGAGGTGCGAAATAAAGTTGAAATTGAAATGCTGTCACCTCTTTCCACTTGTCTTCCTTTTCTTCCTTTGCAGCCTTCACAGACAAGAAGACGCCAGAGAATAAGACGACGTAAGAAGAAACTAACAGAGTCAGATATCAAAAACCAAAACCTAAAATCAAATAAATTATCCAACAACGACCTAATAATATGACGCCCCATAAATATTCATTCATTTTTTAAAAATGTTTTAATACTTATCTGTTTAAAATGATTGTGAAGATAGATTTTTGTAGCGTATGTAATTGAGTTGACCTGATGAAAAAGCAGCTAAATGAACAAAAGTGTTCGCCAATGGTCTGGGAGACATGGGTTCAATCCCAGGTCGCGTCATACCAAAGAGTTAAAAAAATGGTACTTGATGCTTCCTCGCTTAACACTTAGCAATATAAGGTACGTATCAAGGGTAAAGTGGAGCAATCCAGGGAAAAGAGTAGCGCCCTCCCCTACACTGACTTTATAAAATGTTCCTTAAACAAACTAAATTAAATTATATAAAATAATGGTATAATTTTTTCCAAGCAATGCAGAGGGGAAAATTAACTAGGAAGGATATTATATTGAAAAATAAGTGATGTACTCCTGTGGACCCCTTCACATGGACGAGCAAAGGCAGGACGACCAGTTCAAACCTACATACAGCAGCTCTGTGTTGATACGGGATGTAGTCCTGAAGACCTGCCAGAAGCAATGGACGATAGGGAGGGGTGGCGAGAGAGAGTCAGGGACATCCGTGCTGATAGCGTGACGTGATGATGATTGTGTAAAATAAATGCTTCTTTCCTTCATTTGGTTTGGTTTCTTTAATGGCATATCAACCTTCGTGGATTACTTAATCCGAAGCTAACCTTCAAGAAGAACAGCAATGATGCTATTTAGCCCATAGCTGGAAAGATAAGGGAGCTCATACCTTTCCCAAGGGCATTTGGCCAAAAGTGAACTTAATAGGATGGCTGGAGTTCGAACTCCCTAACTACGATTTCGCAGTCCAGTGCTTTAACCATTACACCACGAGGACATCCATCTCGTCATAAGGTTACGGAGTTATTGATATACTTCAATGTAACTGGCGAAACCCTTCCGAGAAAATAGTAAGTTGGTGATCGTTGTCGAGGGTAACCAGAGGGCTCCCTTTTCAATAGATACTACACCAAGGTGTCGGGGAGGGCGTTACTCATTTCCCTGAATTGCTCCACTTTACCCTTGATACGTACCTTATATTGCCGAGTGTTAAGCAAGGCGGTATCAAGTACCATTTTTAAAGTCTTTGGTATGACGCAATCTGGGATTGAACCCAGGTCTCACGTACCAAAGGGAGCCTTCTGGTCGCCCTCGACTAAGGTGGCCAACTTTACTTTTACTTTATTTATATCAATAAATCCCTTAAGTATCACTCAAATTCAAGACAATTCTGTCGGCAGAGGCTGTAGAATATACCGACTGCATATCTATTGAGGGGTAGCCCCCCCCAATGAGTATCCTGGGTACGACATTAAATAATGGGATGGTGATGGCCCAGTCTTGGAGCGTTGTGGAATGTGGAGTACCCTTCTTTGCCATTGCTCCCACGTCCACTTTGGCCCGGAGTGGGAGCACCGGATAGGGTCCTATCTATGGGTCAAATAGAGCTGTTTGATATATAAACTGTGTGCAAACAAATGACTAATGCTAAATTGAATAGTTAGATATAGAACTGTTTGATCATTTAACTGTGTGTAAGAAGATGACTAATGTTTAATAGCATTGTTAATGATCATCATCCTCATCTTGTCGTGCCACCAATACAGATATCCCTGACCCTCTCTCGCCACTCATCCCTATCATTCGTCGCTTTTGGCAGGTCCTCAGGACCACATCCCGTATCCTCACAGAGCTGCTGTATGTAGGTTCGAGCTGGTCACCCTGCTTTTGCTCAGCCATGTGAGGGGGTCCATAAGAGAACACTTATGAGCTCGATTGTTAATGATGATGATCATCATCATGTCGTGCCGCCAACACGGATATCCCTGACCCTCTCTCGCCACTTCTCCCTATTATTCATTGCCTCTAGCAGGTCTTCAGGGTTACATCCTGTGTCCTCACATAGCTGCTGTATGTAAGTTCGAGCTGGTCGTCCTGCTTTTGCTTGGCCATATGTGGGGGTCCATAGGAGTACATCACTTATGAGCTCGTCCTTGCTTCTCCAGAAGTGTTCTGCCTGTCTGGTTCGTCTAACTTATATAGTTTTCGTGATGGGAGGCGAGTGGCCGTATAGCTGGTGTCTTGTGGGGTGTTGATGCCAGGACTTGTTCAATATTGCTCTCAACATTCTTGTGTAATTGCCGTCTAGTTTCTTCTCCAGTCGTTTAGTTAGCGTCCATGTCGTACATCCATATAGCAGTATCGATACAACCGCTGCCTGGAAGAAACTGCGTTTCATTTTATCGGTCAGGTCTGGTTTCCATATGATCGAGAGCCTATCGATAGCTGTCCATGCTTTCGTTAGTCGCGTGTCGATGTCTTTTTCGGTTGATGAGACGCTACTTCCTAGGAAGGTGAATTTGTGTACTAGTTTCAGAGAGGCTCCGTCTAGTGTGGTAATGTTGCTCGTTTGGTTGTAACACATATATTCAGTTTTGTGTGCATTGACATATTGGAACCATTTAATTGTATGCAAATGAATAAGTAATATTGAATAGAATAATTTGTGTTCAATAGCAATACTTGTAATAACTTCACTGTGTGAAAACAAATGATTAATATTAAATAGAATAATTTGTGTAGCAATAATTGAAACCATTCAACTTTATTGAAACAACAGAAATACTAGTATGCAAACAAATTAGTTCTAACTTATTTAAAAATGGAATTACCTACAAACTGTGTATAAATAAATGACTGATCTTAAACTTTGACTGTTTTATAGTAATAATTGAAACCATTTACTTTATTTAAAAAAGAAAAATAAGCTCAGGCTTGTTTTAAAGGCGTGGTCTATAAAATGTTTTTACAAACCATATACAGGGTGGAACACTAAAATTGTCCTAAAGAAAACAACATTTCAGATTTATTTTAAAACTTTTATTGAAAAAATCAATTCAGGTAACTTGATTATGTAGTAAAGCTGACATCTATTCAATGTAGCCGCCTTCAACCTCAATCACCACCTCGATACGGATCTGGAACTGGGAGCATGTCTTTTCCACAAGCGCCGGCGGGACCTCGGTGAATACTCGGCGGATGGCAGCAATCAGGCTGGTTTTGGTGTTGTGGGAGGTCATGTTGGTGATGTTTTCGACCTATGACCAAACGAAGTAGTCCAGCCGGTTCAGGTCGGGGGAGGAGGAGGCCAGTGAGAGAAGGGTACAAAGTCGTAGCACTCCTTCTGAAGCCAAGCCTTGGCCTCTTTGGACTTGTGCGCCGAGTCCTGCTGCCACACCCAGGGTCTGCCACTGGTCACTTGATTGCACCAGAGGAGCACCACACTCTTCAGCATATCCAAGTGCACTTTGGTGTTGACTTTCAAGCCGACTTCGAAGATGTGAGGTGGCATGATGAGGCCCTCACTTGAAACCACACCAAAGACCATAATCGTAGTAGGAAACTTTGTTTTCATCACTCTGGGTACGTCTGTTATTCGTAGCAATCCAGCGATGGTTCTGGCTGTCATAACTTGGATTGGTAGAGAGCATGGGTTGTACAGCGGCGTATCTCCGATCTCGTTCGTTGAACATTGTGTCACTTTCAGACATGATAGAAGGCTCCTATCGCTCTTGGGATTTGTACACAACCGGCCAACTAGTAGATGGTCTGCAAAAAAAAAAAAAAAAAAAGAAAACCGGTTTTCATTAAACGGAAATGGAATCATGTCTTTTCTTGGGCGACAATTTTATCGTTCCACCCTGTATATATAACATATGCGTATAAACAGTTATATTTGGCATTAAATAACTTACAAAGGTTGGTATGCCATTAAACCTAACCAAACTAAACCAAACCAAACTAAACTTAACTTGCATTGTTCGAAAGAAAACGTTTGTATTGCATTTGCCCTGCCTCTGTGAAGTTTGATTTTTTTGAACTTTTGAACAATGACGCATATCGCCTTACAGAAACACACACACACACACACACACACACACACACACACACACACACACTTATATATATATATATATATATATATATATATATATATGTATAGTTCGTCAAGCATTAATAATAAATCTCTGTGTACAGACTTGTAAGATAAAATATTTCCAGCGTTGAAAAAAGATAAAGTATTGTCTATTGCGTCGATAGCAGAAAGGTAGAAGACATTTACTGTCCAATGGCAGACAATACATGCAGACGACAATAAGAGACGCGGCAAAAGTGGAAACACTTAGAAAGCCAGACCTCTGTCAGAAGCCAGTGCTAGCAATTCAATATGACAGTTTATTTTTGGAACTATCAACCAGTTCCATTTTCAAAGACTTTCGCATTCTTCTCATCTCTGCACTCCAGTAGGTTTTGGACTAAGTTGTATGGAATTGGTAAACAGAAGTTACAACTTCATGGAATTATGTATTATATTTTTAGTAACACTGTCCACAGACTCATTTCATTCTTATCAAGCCCAATGATTATATTTATATATACATATGGCCCAGTCGATTGGGGCTGTAGGATACA
The DNA here is from genome assembly GCA_963585895.1 of Sepioteuthis lessoniana. Taxonomy (NCBI): domain Eukaryota; kingdom Metazoa; phylum Mollusca; class Cephalopoda; order Myopsida; family Loliginidae; genus Sepioteuthis; species Sepioteuthis lessoniana. The sequence continues at coordinate 65,081,752 of OY757934.1, forward strand.
CTGACTACGTCTTTGTAGAGAGGTAAGACTCCCCCAATGAGTGTCCTGAAAATGACACTAAATAATCAGATGGTAAGGCTCCAGTAATACTGGAGCTTTGGGGAGAGCTGAGTATCTTTTCATCGTTATTAGTCCTAGGTCCACTCTGACCCAGAGTGGTAACACCTTTTTTATGGGTAAAATAGAACTATTTGTCATTTAAACTGTGTAGTTTGACATTTAAACTGAATGTAAACAAAAGACTTATGTTAAACTGAATTGCTTGAAATAGAACTGTTTGATAATTTTACTGTGTTAATATAAATGACCAATGTTTAATTGAATTGTTATTAATACATAGGATGTATTTTTTACTGGACGTGTTCCAAAAGACCGCCATTGCGCTTATCTCAGTAATGAATCATTATCATATTAATGGGTTACATCTATTTTGAGACACCCTGTACGACGTACAAGACATGCTGAGCCCTGCTAGAGAAATAAAGACAAACTAATAAGTGACATATTCCTATGGACTCCTACGCATGGACATACCCGTGTTAGCCGGTCCAAAAAGACTTACATTAGCTCTATACGGACACTGGATGTAGTTTGGAGGACCTAGCAGAAGTCAGAGTTGATTGGCAAGAGAGAATCAGGGAACTTTATGCTGTCATTGTGAACTGATGATGATATTTTTTTTTCATCATACAACGGTTGCTCAAAACTGTGTTATCACCCTGGTTGGCGGCTGATGAAGTTAGGGTATCGCACGTGCTTTCACGCGTTGTATGATGAAAAAAATATATATATCATCATCAGGTCACAATGACTGGCAAGAGAGAATCAGGGAAGTTTATGCTGTCATTGTGACCTGATGATGATATAAATCATCATGACATCATGCTGCTAGCACAGATTCCTTTGACTCTCTCGTACCATTCGTCCCTCCTTCTCTTCCGGCAGGTCTTCTAGACTACATTCTGTGTCCGTACAGGGTTGTTGTACATAAGTTCTAGTTGGTTGTCCAACACTTGTACGTCCGTGTGAAGGGGTCCATAGGAGAACGTCGCTTATGAATTCGTTCTTACTTCTCCTGCAGTGTCTCGCATGTCTTGTTCGTCTTATTTGGATGGTTTTAGTGATGGGCAGTAGGTAGCCGTACAGCTGCTGTTTTGTGGGATGTTACTTCCAGCATTTATTTAATATAGCTCGTAGCATTCTTGTGTAATTGCCGTCTAGCTTTTTTCCTGTACGATTAGTCAGCGTCCATGTGGTGCATCCATATAGCAGAATTGCATTAAATAACCCACAAGGGTTGATATGTTATAAAAAACAAACTTATCTATCTATCTATCTATCTATCTCAGTCTATTTGTAGGGAAAGATTTTAAAGGGGAAACAGCATGACTACCATGCGTCACTATTGACGGGAATTTAAAAAAAAAGTAAATTTAATTTTTTTGTTTGGTATTATTATATTTTCCTCGTTTTATTGGAAGATCCAAGTCATAAATTGAATATGTTACACGACTGGCAGAACAGCAAGAGTTTGACCCGTCTTGGGACTTTGCATATAATTCTGACGCACCAAGTGTCGTCGTGTAGCAAATATTTGTTTTCTTTGAGGATAGACTGATGGAATTGCTGCAGTTACAATGGCGGATCGACAAATTTAATTTATTGATAATTTGCGGATGCCTGGCTGGGTAGTTAATGAAATCTATCAATCGATTGATGGATCGATAATTTGGTAATACGATGGAAAGATGAATTTGTTGATTGATACAAATATCGTTGGGTAAGTAGAAACGAAATAGATGTTATTTTGATGTAGTCCAATTTTAGAAATTGTACATCTACCAAAGAGAGAGAGAGAGAGAGAGAGAGAGAGAGAGAGAGAGAGAGAGAGGGGGAGACAGAGAGACAGACAGAGAAACATCTAGGAACGTAAAATTTACAAATGAAAGTAAAGAAGAAAGATGTAAAAAACTGCGAAGAATAACTACGAAAAAAAAAAGTAAAAAGGAAAGAAAAGAGACAGCAAAAAACAAAGAGAGAGAGAGAGAGAGAGAGAGAGAGAGAGAGAGAGGGGGAGAGAGAGAGAGAGACCGAGAGAGAGAGAGAGAGACAGACAGACAGACAGACAGACATCTAGGAACGTAAAATTTACAAATGAAAGTAAAGAAAAAATGTAAAAAACCGCGAAGAATAACTACGAAAAAAAAGGAAAAATGGAAAGAAGAGTGTGTGTGTGTGTTTGTGTGTGTGTGTGTGTGTGTGTGTGTGTGTCTGAGAGAGAGAGAGAGAGAGAGAGAGAGAGAGAGAGAGAGAGAGAGAGAGAGAGGCAGACAGAGACAGAGACAGCTCTTTTGAAATGATAGCAAAGATAATTAGTTTTTCTTAAACAATGAAGGAAACCAAAGGAGGTAAAAATATAATTAATTGATTGATTAATTAATTAATTAATGAAGAAGAAGAAGAAGAAGAAGAAGAAGAAGAAGAAGAAGAAAGAGCGAAAAGTGAGAAGGAGAGAGATAGACAAAAAGAAAGAAAGTGGGTGTTAATTAAAATCTTAAGCGTTGAATTAACGCTTCTTTGCTGAAAAGTTGTGAATATAACAAAGGAATAAACGGGGTGGCTGCATTTTGATCAAGCATTCCCAGGATATGACAGAAAACACTACAAAATATGGTGGGATTCTAGCATAATCTTGGGTGCATTATGGTAATATTACTTTGGCCCCCAAACTGTGGCTAAGCCCGGAATCATCACCAAACAATTTCTTAAAATAAAAAATTGCCCAGTCAGCTGGGGCTATAGAATACACTGACTGCCAAGGGGTAAGACCCCCCCACCAACAAGTGTCCTGAATATGACACCAAACAATCTGATGGTGAGGTTCCAGTAGTGCTGGAGCTTGGGGGAATGCTGAGAACCCCTTCATGGCCATCGCTCCCAGGTCCACTCTGACCGAAGTGGTAGCACCTGATAAGGGCCCTATCTATGGGTTAAATAGAACTAACAGCATACTTATGCTAAAATGAATTGTTTGAGTAAACTGAATAGCTTGAAATAATTTTTTTGACAATTAAACCGTACTAACAATTAAACTGCATGCTTATGCTTAACTGAACTATTTGAAATAGAACTGTTTTTCGACATTAAAATTGTATTTACACTTAACTAAATTTTTACACATAACAACTTGAATAGTTTGAAATGGAAATGTTTTTGACAATTAAACTGTGTACTTATGCTTAACTGAATTGTTTTAAATAGAACAGATTATTTACATAAAAATGGATTTGGCGTTAAATAACCTACAAATGTTGATATGCCATAAAACCCAAAAACCAATCGAAACAAAATAAGATCAAGCCTTGCTGATAGCACAGATTTCCTTGACTCTCCTTCGCCATCCATCCCTATCGTCCATCGTTCTTGGCATGTCTTCTACACGGCATCCAGAGTCCGAACACAGCCGAAGAAGTTCTTTGCTAGTTGGCTAACACTGGTGTCTGTCTGTGTGAGGGGGCTCACAGAAAAACTTCGCTGATGAGTTCGTTCCTGCTTCTCTAGAAGTGCCCAGCATGTCTTGTTCATTTGACTTGGATGGTCTGTGAGATGGGAGGTAAGTGGCCGTACATCTGCTGGTTTGTCGGGTGCTGTCTGCAGGATTTGTTGAAATCAGCACGTACTATCCTATTGATGTTCCCATCTTGCTTTTTATCCAGGCGCTACGGTAAAGTTCAGGTGGTGCAGCCGTACAATAGTACTGACACAGGTACTGCTTTGAAGAATTCCATTTTTATTTTATCAGTGAGATTAGATGTTGACATCGTTTTTAGTGATGAGATAATATACTCAGTTTTTATTCTTTAAGAACGTTATAGATTTTAAGCGAATATTTTTAGGTGTTACATATTGCATATTGTATTACATATTGTATTTACCGGACATTGGTATAATGGTTAGAGTGTTCACCAATGCCCCGGGAGACCTGGGTTCAATCCCAGGTCGAGTCATACCAAAGACTTTAAAAATGGTACTTGATGCCTCCTTGCTTAACACTCAGCATCATAAGGTAGGGATCAAGGGTAAAGTGGAAAAATCCAGGGAAAGGAGTAGCATCCTCTCCTACACCTCGGTGTAGTAGCAATCGAAAAAGGAGCCTTCGGATCACCTTCGACTATAGTCGCCAACTTTACTTACTTACATATTGCAAAGATTTATAGCCTGGATAGTCTGTAATAAAAATGTGAACTTGTAGAATGTCTAAAAAATGAGGACAGTCTGTGATAATCCAATTTATATTTTCAAAACAAAATTGATTTTGTTTCTTGATTGATAAATGAAGTTCTCTATGATATAAAAACCATTTAGACTTGGTAGAATAACGAAACTAGTATCAAAATGACGTATAGGAGATGGTCACTAAATAAAGTCTCCAATTCTATAAAACAAGTTTTGGATCAGATCGAATAAGGAAACTAGTATCAAAATGACGTATAAGCAATGATTGTTTAATAAAGTCTTCAGTCCTATAAAACAAGTTTTGAATACAATAGAATAATGAAATTAGTATCAAAATAAAGTATGTGGGATGATTTATTCAGATCTCCAATCATATAAATAAGATTTTTAGACCAAATAGATTAATGAAACAAGTATAAAAATGAATTATGAGGGTTGACAGATAAATTAAGTGTCTAATCATATAAAAAACAGTTTGGATCAGATAAAGTAAAGAAACTGGTATCAAAATAGATTATGACCGTTGAATGATAAGTAAGGTCTTTAATCCTCTAAATGAATTATATTGATTGATAAGATCTCTAATCCTATAAAACAAGTTTTGGACCCGATATAATAATGAATTATAAGGGTTGACTGATTAAGAAGATTTCTAATCCTATGAAATAAGTTTTGGATCCAATAGAATAATGAAATTGGCATCGAAATGAATTATAAGGGTTGATTGATTAATAAGATGTCTAATCCTATAAAACAAATTTTGGACCCGATAGAATAATGAATTATAAGTGTTGATTGATTAATAAGATCTCTAATCCTATAAAACAAGTTTTGGATTCAATAGAATAATGGAATTATCATCGAAATGAATTATAAGGGTTGATTGATTAAGAAAATTTCTAATCCTATAAAATAAGTCTTAAAACAGAATTGTGAAACTATTACCAAAATGAACTATGAGGGTTAATTTATTTTATAGCAGATACAATAAGGGAAGAAATTATCATCAAAAATATGTGTAAAAAGTCGTTTGTTTAGGGGACTAGTTCTGGTATGGTGCATAAGGTGTTGTTATTTACTTATATTTTGCTTAGTCTAGCACAGACAAATTTAAATTGATTACACAACCTACTGTTAGTGTTGTATACTCACAACCATAAGGATATCAATTACAACGGTACAACAAATACATATTCAAATACAGTCAAATACAAATGCAGATACATGTACGAACTGTTTATTAACTTCTGAGGAGAGAGACACAATTCATAAAAGTCTATCGTAATCATACTATGCTAACAACACCCCCAATGTTCGGCACATCTCGTGGTGTTTTAGATCTCAATTCATCTTCGCTGGTCGGGACCCGCAAAACTTAACCGCCAATGCAACGACAGAGAACTCAACTGTGTGCCTCCATGGTCCAATGTCAACCTTCAACTCCATGGTCGGACTTCAATTTCTCAACACCATGGTCCGACCTCAACTTAATCTTTTTCAAAATCTTCCAAATTCTCAGCCAATCTCTGCTGGACATGACGTCACCCACACTCCAGCCTCATTTCCTATCTGGGGTTTATTATGACAATGGTGATTGTCAAATCCTTTGCGCGCAAGTGTAAACTGCACCAATTGACTACAAACCTGAACTCTTAACCCGAATAGTTCAAAGCCCAACCAAACTGAATGATAAAATATAATTAATAAAAAATTATCAAAATAAAAAAAAATCATTCCTTAATTATATAATATTAGAACTGTTTGATCATTTAACTGTGTATAAACTAAATGACTAATTGAATTGATTGTGATGAATAGCAATAAGTAAAGTTGATGACTTTTAGTCGCGGGCGACCAGAAGGCTCCCTTTTCAATAGCTACAACACTGATGTGTAGGGGAGGGCGCTACTCCTTTCACTGGATTGCTCCACTTCACTCTTGATACGTAGCTTATATTGCTGAGTGTTAAGCAAGGAGGCATCAAGCAACATTTTTTGAGTCTTTGGTATGACGCGACATGGGATTGAATTCAGGTCTCCAGGACCATAGACGAATACTCTACCCACTTGTGCACATGGAACCAATTAATTTTGTAGACAGGCTCAACTGAATTGTTAGAAATAGAACTGTGAGTAAAGATATGACTTATATTTAACTGAATTAAATAAGAATACTTGAAAACATTTAACTGTGAGAAACAAATGATTAATAGTAAATAAAATAATTCGTATTAGATAGAAATAAGTGAAACCATTTAACTGTGTGCAAAAACAATTTGCTCAGGCAGGTTTTAAAATGAAATCTTCAAAATGTGTTTAGAAATCTTATATTCAGAATATATGTTTAAAAAAGGATTTGGCATTAAATAACCTACAATGGTTGATATGCCATAAATTCCAAACAAACCGAATCATATATATTTAATATATCTGTATTAAAAATATTTGGCATTAAATAACCTACAATGGTTGATATGCCATAAATTCCAACCAAACCAAATCATATATATTTAATATATCTGTATTAAAAATATTTGGCATTAAATAACCTACAATGATTGATATGCCATAAAACACTTCCCAATTAAATTATATATATTTAATATATCTGTATAAAAAAGGTTTGACTTTAAATAACCTATAATGGTTGGTATGCCATAAAACCAAATTAAACCAAACAACCTACTGTTACTGAGTTGCTGCCCATCTGAATACCGATGAGCCTCATTGTTGCTTAACTTTTGTGTTCTGGCGGAAAGCAGTTCTTTTAGCATGACTTGTGCATTTCATGTTGCTACAACCTGGACAATAACAATTGTTGAAGAATCTGGTCCACTGCATGGGAAGAGCTAAAAGGTGTTGATCCAAACGCATTCAGCATTAGACACAAAGGAATTGTTTCCTTCAAGACAATTCATGTCCACCTATTGCGATAAGTTAGTTTCGAAGTATCGCCTCACTTATCGTATTCCCTGGACATGTGACCTTCTGATTATAATCTTTTCTTATCTCAAGATAATTCCAGACTTTGAGATGAAAATAACTTACACAAGAGGCTCATAAATATTTGGCATTAAAGTCTAAATATTTCTATTCAAGAGACATTAATTTACCACGTAGCTTTATTTATTTATTGATTTTAAAGGGATGTCTACTCGTCTTGGGTTATTTTATGCATACAGGTTCAGGAATCGTGTCCATTGTACAGCCATATTTACATTTTTTGTGAAGTTGTTTCTTTGGAGATTTTTTGGTTCATGGTCCTATATAGTATGATACTATTTAAACATATGTATTTGACCCTTACATGGGACACTATCGAGTATTACCACACCGAGTCGGAGTGAACCAGGGAGTAATGGCAATGAAGGTGTAGGATACTTCACACTCTTCATACGCAGTGCCTTCAATAAGTTTCCAGGCTTTTTTGTACAGGCATTTAAAATTGTCGTAGACTCTTGAAAATTCAGTATTTTATTGCTATATATCTTATGAGATGACTGACCAATTTTTATGATTTCAACTTCAAATGAACAGCTACAGCAGCAATTGGAATACACCCTACTAAAGCCAGATTGTCACAGCTGGTGATTTTCAAAAATGCAATCTGACATTTTAGAAGAACGATATGCAATAAAATTCTGTTTTAAACTTGGAAAAAATGTCACAGAAACGTATGGAATGCTTCAGACTGCTTTTCGGCCATCTTGTATTAATCGAGCATCAGTTTTTGAGTGGCATAAGAGATTCAAAGAAGACAGGGAGTCTGTGAGGGATGATGAGAGGAGAGGAAGGAGTAAGGAAGTCAATAGACCCGAGTTGATTGGCCAAAGGGTTAGGGTTAGGGTTACTATGTTGAGGTTTTAAGGGAGTTCAGGAAGAGATTCCGTCGGAAGAGGCCGACACTCTTCAAATCGGGTCAGTGGCATTTCCACCAGGACAATGCACCAGTCCATAACTCCATCCTTGTCACAGACTATTTGACCAAGACAGTTCCTCTATTGTCCAGACCTTGCTCTCTGAGACTTTTGGTTATTCCCTAAGCTCACAGGCTTTCGTTATGAGACAAATGAGGAGATGAAAGAAGCTGTGACGAAGGTCATTGACACGCTCACACAAGACGACTTCCATGGTGCCTTCCAGAAGTTGTAGGAACGGTACAAGTGGATTGCAGCCGGAAGAGATTACTTCGAAGAGGAATAGAGTTTCATGTGTGTACTATCAATAAAAGTGCCCATACGAAAAAAGTCTGGAAACTTATTGTTGTGGCCCCGTAAAGGGTCACAAATGAAAACGCAAACACGGATATTAGATGACAGATTATATTACACAAGAAAGATAGAGTTACATAGAAAAGGTAAGAAAACTCGTACTGTTCGTATAACACCGATATTCATCTGCAGTATTTGATAACCGCTCCACCCAACGTGCATGTGTGGCACAAGGCCTTTTTTTGGTGGGTCCGAGCACAGGGCTGTAGCCCACACGCGCCCGGCATTTCCAAAAATGTTAACGGCCCCGTCGGCATTCCCGTTATTAGGGGCGCCTCAGGCGCCAGGCGATGACCCCCTGCCGCATGAAGTGGGTAAAAGCTTGGGGCTTTTAATATACTGTTTATATTTTTTTCTTTTTGGGTCGATCATCAACGAGTCGGTGAATTTCCTTTTTCTCCCTGACCGACGTCTTTCAGGTGTTGGTTGGGGAGGATCTAAATCGAACATGTCGAAAATGGTGTCTATTGGCTCTTCTTCTGTTTGTGGTACGTCGTTGGAGTCGTTCAAACGGTGTTTCTGTTACTGGTTCTGGTGTCTCTTATGAGTGTATTTGGGTCCTTCTACAATGTACACCATATCACCAATTCTTTTGTTTAATTATTCCACGTTCCCAACAGGAAGTGTTATTTTGATATTTTTTAAGATAAATTTTTTCTCCCGGGTTGAACCTTTTTTTAGGCGCTATTGGGGTCTTTCGTAGCTTATTTTGTTTCGGGAGTAGCTTATCGAAGACAAATCTTATCTTTCTGGCAAACATCGTTTCGGCTGGTGAGTCTGCAAGTGGTGCATTGGGATTGGGTGTGATTCTGTATACCTGCAGAAATTGCCGTAGTGCCTTGTCCGTCGGGGAATCTGATGCTTTTTTTGAGTGCTCGCTTTAACGTGTCTACAAAACGTTCAGCCTAGCCGTTTGATCTTGGATGATATTGCTGTGTGGTTATATGCTTTATTTGGAAGATTTTGCAGAACTCCTTGAATTTGACTGATGTGAATTGGCTTCCGTTGTCGCTGACCACACAATCTACTACACTGAACCGCGCAGGCAGTTCATGTAGGAACCCAATAGTTGTCCCCGTAGTAGGTCTTCTGCATCTGAGAACCTCAGGCCATTTAGAGTAACTATCCATTACAATTAGGTAGTTGAAATCGCAAAATCAACATGTATCCTTGACTAAGGATGTTCTGTTTTGGACAAGGTTTCAAAGTAGTGGGGGTGCTTTTGCCACTAAGGCACAGCCTTTACATTTTTCGATCATATCCGTAATATCGTTATCCATCTTCGGCCAATAAACATAGCTTCTCATGAGACTCTTCATTCAATTTATTCCCGGGTGTTCTGTGTTGAAATCTCTAAAAATTCTGTTTTGCAATTTCTTTGGTATTACGACCCTTTCACTATATAGGAAGACGTTGTCACATAGTGAAAATGCTTCTGATACTTTTTCGTTTTTTGGTGTGATTTTCTGTTTAATATTGGTTATAAATTCGTCGTTTATTTCTTCGCTTTTTATCTCGAGTAACATCACAGGCAGTTCTTTGATGGTGTTGGCTATCATGTTTTTAATTTCACAGTCTGTTTGTAAGGCTGCTATTATTGTGTCCTCGAAGGGTTCACTATACTTCGGTACCAACCTTGATAGTCCATCTGCGTGGCTAATCTGTTTTGACGGGAGGTATTCGATTTTGAAATTGTCGTTCAGTAAAATGGTTCCTCATCTTAGTAGCCTGTTGGCAGTATAAATTGGTAGACCCTTTTTTGATCCAAAAATGGTTATTAGGGGCTTGTGGTCTGTTTGTAGAGTAAAGAATCTGCCATGCACGTATCGGTGAAATTTTGTCACTGCAAATATTATTCCCAAGGCCTCCTTTTCAATCTGGGAATAATTCTTTTCGGCCGAAAGAAGAGTTCTAGATGCGTGGCTATTGGCTTTTTTGTCCCATCGGGCATTTTATGTAGGATACACGCACCAACCCCATATGAGCTGGCATCGCTTGCGACAATAATCTCCAGTTTTGGGTGACAGTGCGTTAGAAAAAGATCAGATGTTAATGCCTTTTTAATTTGGTCAAATGCTGTTTGACATTCGGGCGTCTATCTCTACTTTTTATCTTTTTTTAGTAGTTCGTTTAGTGGGGCACGGAGATCGTGCAAATTTTTAATGAAATTTTGGTAGTAGTTTGCAAGTCCAAGGAAGCTCTGTAATGTCGTAACATTATCTGGGGCGGGCATATCCTTGATAGCTGTAGCCCTTTCGGGGTCGTGACGTTTCCCGTCTTTGTCAATGATATGTCCCAGATATTTGATTTTGTTCATACAGAAATCGCATTTTGCTTCTTTTACCTTGAACCCCAATTCCAGTATTTGTGCGAAAACCTTGTTTAGATGTTCTCTATGGAGCTCCTTTGTTTTACTACTAATTACAATATCATCAAGATAAGCGAAAGTGAAGTCAAAGCTGCCAAGCATGGTGTCCATCACATTAACCATTATCCCACGAGGACACCGAATCTCTTTTTCTCTCTTATTACAGGAAAATTAAAAGCTTATGCAATAAACCGGTTTTCGATATCAAGGCCTAAATGGTTCTATTCAAAAAGTTATTACAGATTTGTATTAGTTCATAATGAATCCTTTATTGCAGTCATATATGTAACAAAAAAATTAAAATAAACATTTGAATTGAAGCTTTAGAATATTGTTGTATCAAAACCCCAATAATTCTATTTAGAATGCTTTTATAGGCTAACATCAAAACGTTTAATCATTTCTTATAATCTCTTCATAGAAACATACATGATAAAAACTTAATAAAAAGAAAATATTTCAATAAGAGCTTTACAATGTTTAAGTATCAAAGTTCAAATAATTCTATTCAAAATGAATTTATAGGGTTGGATCAACTGAAAATCATCTCTTATAGTCTTTTGATAGGTCTCTTTCTCCTTCTCTCTCTCTCCCCCCTCTCTCTCTTTATATATATATATATATATATCTCATAACAGTGTTGGTTGTCACTAAATCACTTTGTGTGTATGTGTCGAACCAAGTGCGATATAATATGGAGAGTGCTCAATATCGAGGATAGAGCTATTATATAATAATAATAATAATAATAATAATAATAATAATAAATAAATACATATTAGATATATATTTAATTCATGGAATGTAGACTGCGACACTGGGTTTCATGGAGTTTTTTGCAAAACAACAATCATCAGGCAGTTAAGAAGACTATCTAATATATATATATATATATATATATATATGGTCACCATTTTTACTTATATATATATATATATATATATATATATATATATATATATAATAAAACACTTTTGGACAGTTTTTGATTATCTATATATGAAAGGTAAACTAATTCTATTTAAAATACATTTATCGACATGTATCACTTTCAAATGATTATGTCTTCTTATTTCTAGATAATGATTTACCTGATAAAAAAACTTTATAATAAAGAAATATTCGAATGAAAGCTTAACAATATTTTATGTATCAAAGCTAAAATGGTTCGAATCAAAAAGTATTTATGGACTCGTATCAACAGATAATCACATTTTCTTGCCTCTTTATACATTGTCATAATACCTAGAGTGTCCATCAATGCAATGGGAGTCTAGCGTTCAATCCCTGGTCGAGTCATACCAAAGACTCAAAAAATGGTAATGGATGCCTCCTTGCTTAATACTCAGCATTGTAAGGTAGTGATCAAGGGTAAGTCGAGCAATTTCCGCGGTGTAGTAGCTATCGAAAACAAAGCCTTCAGTTCACCGTTGACTAGGGTCGCGCAAATCATTTCAAGTATGTTATTTAGATTTTTTCATATATATATATATATATATATATATGTGCGACATGTGTTTCGGACATTCCAGTTTTATTCAGGCGATTGAATTGTTGGTTGATCTTTGAATATCTTTATGACAAGGGGGATGCTCATAGATTGTTTTAGTCGATTCTTGTTGATTCCAGGTTTAAGGCCTGATAGATAGATTGATAGATAGATAGATATGAACAGGCCGAGATAGATAGATAGATAGAATTCAAATAACTTTATTATAAAGACGCATTTTCTTTAGGTTTTCAATTTTTATGCACCAAAGTCAATCTAGTTATACTTTAAAAGTCTTTATAAACTTGTATTAACTGATTATAATAATCTTTTCTTGTCTCTAAATTATCATGTGATAAAATAAAAAAGCTTTTTAATAAACAAATATTTAAACAAGAACTTTACAATATTCTGGTATGAAAGCCAAAATAGTTTTATTTAAACAGCATCTATGGACTTATATCAACTGATAATCAACTTATCTAGTCTCTCTCTCTCTCTCTCTCTCTCTCTCTACATATATACATACATACATATATATATATATATATATACATTTGTACTAAAAATGGTACTTGATGCCTTCTTGCTTAACACTCAGCATTATAAGGTAAGGTTCAAATGTAAAGTGGAGCAATCCAGGGAATGGAGTAGCGCCCTCCCCTACACCTCGGTGTAGTAGCTATTGAAAAGGGAGCCTTCGGGTCACCCTCGAGTATGGTCGCCAACTTTACTTATATATGATAAAAACTTAATGATAAAGAAACATTTGACCATGGGCCTTACAATATTAACTATCAAAGCCAAAATAACTCAATTCACAGGGAATTTATACACTTGTATCAACTAATAATCCATTTCTTCTGGTCTCTAAATCTTCAGATATGCAAAAAAAAAGGAATTCAAAACAACAATAAAAAACAAGCTAACAACCCCACCCAAAATAAAACCCCACAAAAAACACAATTTTTAATAAAGACATTTGAATAAGAGCTTTACAATATTTTGATATCAATACCAAAATAGTTCTTTTCAAAAGGTGTCTATATACATTAATATATTAAGCTAAGTAATGGTCTTCTAGCTGAGATTGTTAGCCATTACGCTACAGAGAACCCCTTCACTTCACTTAATCCCAAAATTGGTAGTTGAATATAGACACAATAGATAATTGCTTGCTGATATTCGAGCCATAGTTTTCTGCGATATATTCTTTTGCTATGAGGAGTGGGTGTATTGACAATATTTTTGGTTCGATATAATCGCAGTCAAAATACCTCATCTGTCTCTTTACACCGACCGGCGACAGCCATTATGAAATGTATCATATAAATGATTTTTGAAAATGTCCATTCGGCCAATTTATCGTTAGCCATTCGCTGGACCGTCACAATTGATTCTGTCTAAGAATTGGACACTATGAACAAGACACGAAAAGAATTAGGTTTTCTGTTTCGTCATGTCATTAGAACATACGAAGTTCTCATCATGCTCATAAAAGACTTCGATTATTCTTGTTGTATAGCCATTCACATACATATACAGATACAAATGCAAAACACAGATGAATACAAATGCAGATTGGGCACCTCGGGTGGTGTAATGGTTAGCAAGGTAGACTAGCAAACCTACACGAGTGAGTTCGATTCTCATTGGGTGCCCCATTCATGCGGCCTTGTGCTACATCTAAGCAAAAAGCTTAGTAAATTAAACGAATACAAATGCAGACCGAAACAGGTGGACTCTGTTGTTCAGGTACGAACGGTTTTATTAACTTCTGACTTCTGTTCTTCGACACGAGGAGAGAGACACAATTCTTACTCTGCTACCCGGGTGGTGTAATGGTTAGCAAGGTAGACTAGCAAACCTACACGAGTGAGTTCGATTCTCATTGGGTGCCCAATTTATGCGGCCTTGTGCTACATCTAAGCAAGAAACTTAGTAAATTACCCTGATCCCGACGTGCGGTGCACCATGCAGTGTTTAAGATCTCAATTCATCTCTGCCGGTAGAGATCCGAAAAACTTAACCACCGCCGCAACGGTAGAGAACCCAACTCTCTGCCATTGGGGCAGAGAACTCAGCTATCTGCCTCCATGGTCCAATGTCAACTTTCAACTGACTCTTTTTTAATCCTCAAATTCTCAGGACCATCTCTTCCGGGCATGACGTCATACACACCCCAGCCCCATTTCCTGTCTGGGGATTTATTATGACACTGGTGATTGTCATATCCTTTGCACGCGAGCGTAAACTGCACAAATTGACTATACACCTGAACTCTTAACCCGAATAGTTCAAAGCCCAACCAAACTGAATGATAAAATATTATTAACAAAAAATGATTATATTAAAAAATCATTCCTTAATTATATAACATACTGTACATCTGTTTCAAGTTACACCTCCAAGCTCAAGCAATAACATCATTATCATTATCATCATATCCATGGTGTGATAACAGCACAGATTCCCCTGACTCTCTCTCGACATCCGTCATCGGTCTTGGCAAATTCTCTTGACAGAATCCAATATCCGCATAGAACTGACGAATGCAAGTTTTTTCTGGTCATCCAATACTGGTGTGTCCATACGTAGCAGTCTATTGGAGAACATTGGTTATGAGTTCATCTTCACGGCAGCGCTCAGCATGTCTAGCTGGGATGGTTTGTGAAATGGGTGATAAGTGGCCATACAACTGCTGTTTTATGGGGTGCTGCTTCCAGGATTTGTTCAAAACAGCACGCAGGACTGTTGTGTAGTTGCCATCAAGCTTTTTCTCCAAACGTTTGGTCAGAGTCCAAGTGACATAATCATATAGCAGTACTGACATGGCTATATTTAAACAATTTCTGTGAAGTTATTTATTTCATTGAAGAGATCGGCGAAGCCTTTTAATTCAGTTTAGAAGGAGGATTGACAAAAGTTGCTATTTCACAGATGAAGCTTCATTGTTTCATTGAGGAAGGTGGACGAAGTTTATTGTTTCACGGTCGAAGTCTGTTATTTCATTGATGAATTCGAACGAAGAATTCGTCAATGAAAATAACAGACGAGAATGACAAGAATTCACGAAGACCGCCATATCGTTAATGGAAATTGACGAATCCCGTTATTTCCCTACGGAGATTTGCGAAGGCCGCCATTTCATGGCCGATAATTAAAGAAGCCAGTTATGTTATGGAGAAATATTGATAAAGCTTGGTATTTCTCCAATAAGAATTGACAGTGCAATGTGCACAAATTCGCTTTATCTTTACCATGGATGGATGAAGGCCGTTATTTCATCGATAAAGACTACATGAAATCCGTTATTTCACGGACAAAAATTAAATGAAGTTTATCATTTTATCAAAGGTTAACGAAGCGTGGTTTTCACTGATAAAGATGGCATTTAGTCAGTTATTTTACTGACAAAGATTAGCAATGTTTATAATTTTATTGAAGATTAACAAAACTTGGTATTTTCCTGACGAAGTTTAGCGAAATCTATTATTTCACTTACGAAGATTACCCGAACCCTGTTATTTTATTGAAGATGGTTACACGAAGCCTGTTATTTTATGGACGAAAATTACAAGAAGCCAGTTATTTTATTGACGAAGCTTAAACGAAGCCTGTTATTTCAATAACGAAGATAACACAATTTCTATTACTTTATTGTCGAAGATTACACGAAATCCATTATTTCATTGATTTGCTTACTATTTCATTGATTAAGATTGAGTAAGCCTGTTTTTTTCATTGACGAGGACTAACAAAGCCTATTATTTCATTGACGAAGACTGACGAATTTTGTTAATTAATTAAGGAAAATTAACGAAGCTTATCATCTCATTGACTAAGTCAGACAAATACGACTGTTTTATTGATGATGACAAACGAAGATCGTCATTTCAATGAAGAATATTAACGATATCTCATTGACGAAGTCAGACAAAGACGACTATTTTATTGACAAAGACGAATGAAGATCGTCATTTCAATGAAGAAAATTAACGATATCTCACTGAGGAAGTCAGACAAAGACGATTATTTTATTGACGAGGACAAACGAAGATCGTCATTTCAATGAAGAAAATTAACGATATCTCACTGAGGAAGTCAGACAAAGACGATTATTTTATTGACGAGGACAAACGAAGATCGTCATTTCATTGAAGAAGATTAACGAAACCTCCTATTTCATTGATGAAGACTGAAAAATTCCCTTATGTCATGGAAGAGGATTTGCAAAGTTTGTTATTTTATTGAAGGAGATTGACAATGATCCCCCATTTTATTGATGAAGATTAACGAAAGCCTTTAACTCACTGACGAAGATCGACGAATATCGTGATCTTATTGAGAATTCCTGAAGACCATTGTCTTCTTTAATTCTGATACTCTCTGATTTCAGCAATGTCTTCGAGTTCACTTGACAAATTCTTATAGGATTTCAAATATTCCTATTGTATCATTAACTACATCTTTTTGCGACTAATATTTTTCGTATAACAGCACTTTGGAATACAGACGTGATCTCGTGAAGAGACAAATTACACTCTGTAAGAATAACATCAATATGGAAAATACATCAATCAATTCCCGCCGAATACGATAAAAGCAATACGGCAATATGAACGGATCAAGAAGAAAATATGTAGACAGAAATGTCTATTATATTCAACGAAATTTGTATTAATGAAGAAATACTGCCAATATATATATATATATATATATATTACACGCACATGCACCCGCACACACACACCCATATATATATATATATATATATATCACACATATATCTTATTATTTTACACCCCTGAGAGTTTTTCGCAACAACGTTAGCTGGTAGTTTTTCACTGGAGTTTAAGTGACACAAAGTCTCCTCAAATCTCCAGGACCCTTCTCGGTATTCTAGCCAATCTTAATGATGCTGTTGTTTGGATGCTCTCTACATGTTCTCTGATTTCTAAGTCTTCTTGTCCCTTTACCAATTCTTTTGGGATCGTTCCAAGTGTACCAGCTACAATTGGTATAACCGTCACTTTTATGTTCCATAGCTTCTTCTGCTCTCTAGCAAGGTTCAGATATTCATCCCCTTTTTCCCCCTTTTAATTTTACACTGCGGCAGACACTCTTGTTTGTCGCTTGAGATATCCATACAGTTGCCATTTTTGTTTCCTAGTTACTGTTTTTCTATTGATCCTTGTGTTATTTGTATTGTTTCTTGTCGCTGTAATTTATTCTTTCTTTGTTCTTTTTCCATGTAGTCTTTGAGTCGTCTTAGCGATGTATCGAAGCTGTCTTCAATGTTAGCGAGTCTTCTTCTCCCTTGTCCTTTTTTGACACATACAGCCTCTCTCAGTCATCTCGGGGATGCAAGACTTTATACATCGACATGAGTTTTCTTGTTCTCTCGTCTATTTGTTGAAGTTCTTCCCTCATCTACTTTAAGAACGGCCCTGAGTATCCAGCAAAGAGGACCGCTCGGGTGTTAATCCCTTTGATGTGATTTCAGTTATGTAGTTTGGTTTCGAGTAGTTTTCTCGTTCTCCTGGGATACTCTTTTTAATTTTATCTTTCGTGTCCGCTTATTTGATGATGTCCGCTTCCAATATTCCCAAGTATTTGTAAGTTTCCTTTTCTCCGAGCGTTCTGATTTTTTCTTGATTTGTTTGTTCTATTCCTTTCGTCATTCGCCGTTTCCCCTTCTCATTATTAGCATGTCACATTTGCCAATTCCTCTTCATACATATATATCAAATATATAAGATTTGGTTTGGTTTGGTTTTATGGCATATCAACCATTGTAGGTTATTTAATGCCAAATCCTCTTTATATATATATACATTGAATGTATATGATTTGGTTTGGTTGGGTTTTATGACATATCAACCATTGTAGGTTATTTAATGCCAAATCCTCTTTATACATATACATTGAATGTATATGATTTGGTTTGGTTGGATTTTATGACATATCAACCATTGTAGGTGATTTAATGCCAAATCCCCTTTATACATATGTATTAAATATATAGGATTTGGTTTGGTTGGATTTTTTGGCATATCACCCATTGTAGGTTATTTAATACCAGTTCCTCTTTATACAGATATATCAAATATGTATGATTTAGTTTAGTTGGGTTTTATGACATATCAAACATTGTTGGTTATTTAATACCAAATCCCCTTTATACATATATATTAAATATATAGGATTAGTTTTGGTTGGGTTTTATGGCATATCAACCCTTAGGGGTTATTTAATACCAAATCCCCTTTATTCCCATTATACATGATTAGTAAACGCATAGTGTTTAGATAGCATTTTAAAAGGAGCCAGAGATGATTTCTTAGCAAACAGTTAAATGCTTATATTTATTATTTGTAAATTAGTTGTTTGTTGGTAATCTTCTTTCTAAATGAGTCACAGCTTTTTTATTGGTACGCAAGTACTTCTAATTTAAAATGGTTCCGAGTATTCTAACAGGAATAGTTCTATCTATTATTGTAATATAATGGCTGAGGGATTTCGTTTTATATATCCTGCTTTTGGGTTTAGTTAGGTTGAAAACCTTTTGCTTAGCGCATGGGTTAGTTAGGTGCAAACTTGAGCACAGGTGTTGACGCGCGCGCGGGGAGGATGTGTCGTTCATAGATGTCAAAATAAAAATCCCAGATAGGACTGGGGGATGGGAATGACGTCATGCACCGGAAGCGTGTGCGAAGGATTTGGGGGGATTTGAAAAAAAGTCAGTGAGTTGAGTTTTGCCTCGGAAGAAGATGGTTGACTTTCGCTTGCTCGCCGACGCCTTGTGTCGGGTGCACACGTGTTGGGGGGGGGGAGGAGGGCAGATGGAAAAGCCAGCATAGAAAGATTGTGCATCTCTCTTCCTTATGTCGAAACCTTTAACTCAAAGGTAATAAAAGGTTTCGTACCTGGACTAAGAAGTCCTTACGTGTTTTTCGTGTTTCGGGATTCCTATGTTCTATGTATATATGTTATGAACATTGGATATACATTTCTCATATTCATATATGGGTATGTTACATTATTAATCATTTGTTTGTTCTTATTTAAATGATTTCAAATACTGCAATCTAACATAAATAGTTTTATTTGCACATAGTTAAATGGTTTCAAGTATTTCTATGTAAAATAAAAATCCAATATAGGCGCACAGTTAAAAAATTTCTAGTATTGCTCATCTACACTGATAATTCTATTCAACATGAGTCATTCGTTAGCACTCGGTTAAATGGTTTCAAGTATATCTATATATTCGTAACAATACAATTAAACATCAGTTATTTGTTTACACACAGTTAAATGGTCAAAAAGTTCTATATTTAACAACTTTATTTAACATAGTCATTTGTTTGCACACAGTTTAAATGTCAAACAGTTTTATTTGACACATAGATAGGACCATTTCGGGTGCTACCATTCCGGGCCAGAGTGGACCTGGGAGCGATGGCAATGAAGAGGTGCTCCACAAAGCTCCAGGATTGTAGCCTTGCCATCAGATTGTTTAATGTCATATCCAAGGTACTCGTTAGCGAGTGGGGGTGGGTCTTACCCTTCTGCAGAGATGCATCGCTGTAGATGCATAGCTCCAACCGACTGGGCTACAAACTCAAGATTAAATTGGATGATTTCAGAATAAATTGTAAGAAAATTAATTTAACCGGGCAATTTCGGGAATTCTCAGATGAATTACGATACGAAATTTTATCTGTATGTAGATTTTTTTTTTATTAATAGTGTTTATGTTCTGTGCAAAGACTTTTTAAAATAAAGTTTGGTGTAAGAAAAGAGTAAAAATAGGAGATACCCTGAAAGCCTAGACCAACCAACCAACCAACCAACCAACTACTACTACTACTAATAATAATAACAACAACAACTCTTGTCTATATTTTTCTAGTGAACTACTATGGTGGGTATGAGAGCGTTAACCCAGCCGTTCCAACCTTGGGCTTCAACTCATCTGTCCATCAGTCAACCTCAACGTGGTTGATCAGGCTGCCACTCATCTGCTTACCTCCTAATCGTTTCCATCAAGATATGGAGTGGGGGAAATCTCAGTGGCGTAGTGGGTAACGTACTGGACAATGACATCATTGTAAACGAGTTCGAATTTCAGTCAGGCTGTAGTGTTTATTTTCGGACAAATAAATTTGGGGAAAGGCATGAACCCCCATATCCACCCATGTCTGGGTCAAATAGTACCACTACTGCTCTTCTACAAGAATAGCTTTGGCATTAAATTAAACACGAAAATTGGTATGTTAGTAAACAAAGGGACTTTAAACCTTAATATATGGAATCCAGACTTCCGTAAAAAAATTCTCTCCTCGCATGGACCACCCAAAAATAAAGCACATTTTAAAATGGTATCATTGGCTTTAGACTCTATTAGCACCGAAGCCTTCAATTTATGACATATTAACTAACCCTTTCATATCCTTCGAGAAATCCTACTCTTTCTATTTTACCATTTATTAAAATCTGCCGCCCCTAACTTATCTAACTATCCTTTTGACAATACTATGTACACATCTATCTATCTATCTATCTATCTTGAAATGAATTTGTATAGATACTCTTAACCAGACGGATATATATATATATATATATATATATATATGCTGCGTTAATACGCACAGAAACTCATACAGACACGCTCGCTCCTACATGTGTAACACTAGGGGCCTCAAACAGATGGTTGTAATGTTACTGCACCAAATAGGATATTGTGCCGTTACACAGCAAATATACCGTTGTACTACCACGTGCTCAAACACGTTCATGCGTGTATCGTTACGTCTTAAGTAGTAGTCGGACCCTGTTGTAACCTCGCCGTGGGAAAAGTCTTTGTTCATTAAGACAAAAGTTCATTCGCTACTACATTTTTAAAGTTGTTGCCCGAGAAAGAACGAGAGCAGGAAAGATGAGTCGACCGCGTTAGCTGAACAAAGAGAAACAACATGTCATGAGGAGAGGAAGAGAGGATAGACACAGATCTTGAATTTTCTTCCTGGTTTTCTGTTGTAGTTCTAACATGCTTCTACCCTGATTTCGTCTTCATAAGCTTGCGTCTGATGTGGGACCCGTTTTCGGAGCACACCCTGGAATGGGGGCCGCATTTTCATGTCTTTCAACTGACGACTTTAGCTCTTCGCGTCTGACTGCTAACTTACTTTCGTCTGGTGTCAGAAGTAGGACCATATTCCTTTCTGGCGGTTCTACACCTGCGCAGAAGATTTGGGACCCCTGTTTTTTAATCCTTTTTAATTACCATGATCATTCACCCATGAATGGCTGACCTACAACCAGAGCTTTATCTTTAGTCAATCGTGTCAGCCAGCTACTTCTGTAGACTCACTGTCTGCTTTTTCGTCTTATTTTTTCTCTTCTCTCTCCTTACCCAGAAATTAGTCACTTGGCCTCTTTATAACTTGGGCCTATCATATTACGTTACGCATGTTCACAGGCTTACTTCAAACCCATATCCTAGGTATTTCATTAAACTGCAACTGAGGGGAGGTTCCAGTTCTTCAGATTTGTGAAAAGAGTCACTTATTACTTCCAGGTGCACTCTGACCCGGAGTGGTAGAACCTGTTAGGGTCCTATCTATGGGTAAAAAAGATACGTTTAAAATCATTCGTATTCAGTTGTTTAACTTGATAGCATATAACTGTAAATTATTTGTATTAAGAATAGTTAGTTAAAGCTATAATTAGTTACAAAGGATTGTTATAATTTACTTGAAACCATATAACAGAGTGCAAGCAAATGAATATTATCAGATAGAAATAATGACTGGAAACTCTGAAATCATAAATATTAGATTGGAAGGCTTTCGATCATATGGAAATCAAACCTGACCGATAAAATGAAACGCAGTTTCTTCCAGGCTGCGGTCGTGTCGATACTGCTGTATGGATGCACTACTTGGACGCTGACTAAACGGTTGGAGAAGAAGCTCGACGGCAATTATACAAGAATGTTGCGAGAAATATTGAACAGGTCCTGGCAGCAACACTCCACACGGCGCCAACTGTACGGCCACCTACCACCTATCACGAAAACTATACAAGCTAGACGAACCAGACATGCCGGACACTGCTGGAGAAGCAAAGACGAGATCGTAAGTGATGTGCTCCTGTGGACCCCCGCATATGGCCAATCAAAAGCAGGACGACCAGCTCGAACATTCATACAGCAGCTATGTGATGATACGGGATGTAGCCCCGAAGACCAGCCGAAGGCGATGAATGATAGGGAGACGTGGAGAGAGAGAGAGGGTCAGGGATATCCGTGCTAGCCGCACGTCATGATGATGATGATTTGAACCATTCAATGTGAGCAAATTCTTTCTTTTTGATTGATAGACTTGTGATCATATGTTATCATATGTTAAGAAGCAAGTCGACAAAAATGTACATCACAGTAAAAGTAGTGAAAAGAGAAATGTTTTAGCATGATAATTTCTTTTTATAATGATCGATTTTTATATATATTTGTATACTATAGTAACATAGCAAAAACTGTACATTCTAGCGACATTATGGTAGCGCAATACTGTAAAATGGCTCTAATTTAGGCAATGAAGTAATTTTCTATCTGATACTACTACTACTACTACTACTAATAATAATAATAATAATAGTGATCCACTGAAAATTGTGCAAGAAATTGAAATTTGACCATGTAGAATAACAATAACACATACCTCCGTAAAGCGTCCAGCTGGCAGACAAAAATAAAGCCGGTCGTAACTCAGTGCCATCCTCCTTACAATGCTAAACTGAAGCTGGTTTATATAATAAAATACTCTCACTTACTTATAATCCTACTGACCATATAAACAAATGATATTTGCACAACCCAGAATTTATCCTGGAGAATGAGACGCACAAACCTCTCTGGGATTTTGAGATACGAACGGATCACCTCATCTTGGCCAAACGACCAAACCATATCAAAATCAACAAAAGAAAAAAAAAAAAAAAAAAAAAAAAAAAAAAAAAAAAAAGAAAATTTACTGAATTGTGGACTTAGCTCTTCCGGCTGACCACAGAGCAAAATTGAAAGAAAGCGAAAAGAAGTATAAGTACCTGGACCTTGGTTGGGAATTGAAAAAAAAAAACTGTGGAACATGAAAGTGAGGTCTTTGGTATGACGCGACCTGGGATTAAACCCAGGTCTCCCGGACCATTGGCCAACACTCTACCCACGAGGCCAATGAGCCGAGTGATCAATGTAGTAAGTTAACACAAAATACATAAAACTAGTCATGAAAAGATAGACAAATGTATGACACAATGAAAGCAATTCCTTACCTGCATAAAATAACCCGAGATCGATGGAAATGCCGTTAAAATCAATCAATCAATAAATCAATGAATCACTAAATATGTGGGGGGGGGTCTTAGTGTTGTAATGGTTAAAGCACTGGACTGCGGAATCGTAGTAGGCGGGTTCGAACTCCAGTCGCGTTATGTTCAATTTGGGAAAGGTATGAATCCCCTTATCGAGCTATAGGTTAAATAGCATCAGTTCTGTTCTTCTAGAAGGATGGCTTTGACATTAGATAACCCACGAAGATTGATATGCCATTAAACAAAGAAAGCAAAGCTTTAAATATGTGATCCTAGGGATAGAAGGACTTATTGTGCCACAACCCAATCTGCACGCTTTTTTATCTTTTTAAAAGGAACACATAGTTTTGACAGTTGTAATTTGAACTTTGCTCTCCGCTTCAATTTTCTGAGTCAAGAACAACCAATTCATTCGAAACTTTACTTTGTGCAAATAAGTGTATACAACGATAATGCCATAAATTCACACAGTCGAACTAAACAAAGTTATTTTAGTTTTTGGTGTTGTGCCATGTTTTGACACTCGTGGAAAACTTGCGTCTCGGTTAATCAAACGGTTTTATGAATACAGCTGCGAAAAATCTATAAAACTTGGACATCTCCTGTGTATCGTTTTCCCTTGTTCAACTGGAAACATCTTATTCTCTGTTCTACAACTGATCTTGATATTCCTTGGCTTGCCAAACAACCGGGTTGAAATACAATAGATAAGCCATTGTGCCTGCTGACTCATACTGCCACATACCGGCCATTTTATGCAATCAAACGTAAAACAAATTTGGCAATCTTGAAATAAAGTTTAAAGAGACTTACGGTGAAGTTATACTTTAAGCACCAGTAGGCCCCTCGGATGGTGCTATGATTAGCAAACTAGACAAGCAAACCTTCACGATTGAGTTTGAATTTCATTAGGTACCTCATTCCTACCACCTTGGGCCACATCTAAACAAAAAAGCTGAGTAAATTATTACTTTAAGCATCTGTTCTCACTAGAACACGGGAGTTAAGTAGCAATAAATCTCGGCCTATATTTAGATGAGTGACCACTTAGGAATTTCAGGTATTGTAAGAAATCTGCGACCTATGTACCAAACTCGGAAAATTCCATAAAAAGCTTTAACAAAAATAATAGCAACTGTTTTATTTTGGTCTTGTCGTAGTAAATAAAGAAATTAAATCCGGCTGTATGAAGAAAGGTAGAAAAAACAAAATAGTCCAAAATGTGATTGGTTTATTATGAAAGTCGACGTTGAACGATTCGGTTATAATAACCTTCTTCAGGACTTTAAATTTATGAAATGTGTTGTTAAAATAGCGATAGAAGTTTGATGAAATTGCGATTAGAAAAGAAAGTGTGTATAAAAAGAAAGAGTCATAACAGAATATTTAGCATTCTTATTTTTGAAAATGTTATTACGTTGTTGTTACGTGGATTGACATTTGAAATTTGTTGGATTTTGTCATGTGTATTTTAGTTTGGCTTTTTAGTTTTATGGCATATCAACATTCGTGGGTTATTTAATTACCAAAGACATCCTTACAAAGGAACAGTGGTGATACCATTTAACCCACAGCTGGGGAGGGGGGATAAGCACATCTTTCAAGTGTATTAGTAAGAAAGTGAACTTAATGGCACGGTGGGGAGTCGGATTTGAGACCGCAGTCGGGCACTTTAGCCATGACGACATGAAGTCTTCCACCATGCGTATTTTAATTTTGTGGTTCGTCCACCCACCAAAAAAAAAACAAAAAAAAAAAAACAGAGGTTGTAACTGAGTAATACTATTGGGATACAAATAAGTTGAATGATGGGTAATCTTATTTGCGCAAAGAAGGGGCGGGTACAATATAAACCGCGACAAACAAGATGACAAGGCTTTCTTTTGTATTCTCAGCCAAAGAGGAGCATGACGCGTGCTCGGTAAAATCTCATCAATATGGTGGCTTGTCTACGGCAGAGTACGCTGTTGTTCGTTGGTTGGGTTGGTAGGAAAAATTATCTACTTTAAAATGTGCAAAAGGTAAAACTTGCCCATGCTGAAAAAATGGTATATTCACAAACTAGAATCAGTCAGTGAATGAGACGCTTAAAATTTTGTGAGACTTTAAGATGTTAATGGATCACCAAATCCCGGTCAGAATTCTAGATTTTGTGTTGATTAGCAAAAAAAAAAAAAAAAAAAACAGAATTTGTTATCAAGTGCATTTTGCAGCCCAGCGGATCGCCGGGTGAAAATAAGAGAAAGCGAAAAGATAGACAAATTCTAGGATCTTGCTTGAGAGCAGAAAAATATGTGGAACATGAAGATGGTGGTGATACCAGCTATAGTTGGAGCCCTTGTAACGGTCGCGAAAGGCCTAGATTGGGTAAACTGAAGATCAGAGGAACAATCGTGACCATCTAGACCACAGCACTGTTGAAATTAAAATAGTTCTTGAGACCTGAAGAGACTTGCTGTCACTCAGACTTCAGTGAAAATACACCAGTTAGGGCAGTGTGTAAAAATACAATTATAATAATCGTGTGAAAAATGAGAAGAAGAAGAAGAAGAAGAAGAAGAAGAAGAAGAAGAAGAAGAAGAAGAAGAAGAAGAAGAAGAAGAAATGTTAAATGTACAAACCAGAATCCATCCAGGAGAATGAGACGCACAAATGTCTCTTGGATTTTGAGATACAAACAGATCATCAAATCCCGTCTAGAAGACCAAACTTAGTGATAGTTGACAAAAAAAAAAAGAACATTCCGAATTGTGCACTCAGCCATCTCGGCCAACATGAAGGTGACAGTGATACCAACTGTAATTTGTGCACTTAGAACGATCCTCAAAGGCTTAGTAAAAGGACTAGAGGAGTTGGAAACCGGAGGATGAGCGGACTTAACCAAACAACAGCATTTTTGGGATCGGCTAGAATACTGAGAAGAGTCCTGGAAACTTGAAGAGTCTTACTGTCAGTCAGACTCCAGTGAAAGCCCATCAGCAAACGCCGGCGTGAAAAACTCGCAAATTGTAATATAATAATAAAGTAAGTAAAGTTAGTGACTGTAGTTGAGGGTGACTCGAAGGCTCCCTTTTCAACAGCTACTACATCGACGTGTAGGGGAGGGTGCTACTCCTTTCCCTAGATTGCTCCACTTTACACTTTATATGTACTTCATGATACTGAGTGTTAGGCAAGGAGGCATCAAGTACCATTTTTTGAGTCTTTGGAATGATCCAACCAGGAATTGAACGCCGGTCTCCCGGGAGTGGACTTTGACATCCCGGCAAACCATAGAGTGAAAATAAAAGAAAGTGGAAAAAGAGACAAGTATTTCGACTTTGCCAGAGATCTAAAAAAAAAAACCCCAAAAACTATGGAACATGAAAATGACGGTGATAGCAACTGTAATTGCTGCGCTAAGAACTTTACTCAAAGGCTCGGTAAAGGGACTGGAGGTCTTAGAAATCAGAGGACAAGTGGAGATCATCTAGTTTACAGTGTTACTAAGATCGGCTAGGATTCTGGAATCTTATAGAGAGATGCTGTCACTCAGATTCTAGTGAAAGAACATCAGGTAACGTTCGTGTGAAAACTCTCATAGAGTTTGTGTTCACACAAACCTAAGTCATAATAATTTCTCACGGGAGATGACTAGTAAATGTTAATTGTTGGGTACTTCTTATTTATTTAACTAGTTATATGAATTCTATAAATAAGATGAAGCTTCACTGAATGCTTAAGGGTCACCAGATGGGGCGTTTAAGTGAGCATTAATAAGACCAAATAGAAGGAGAAGAACCCATAAACTTTAAACAGTTAATATTATTATATTGGAAAGCACTTTAAAAGCGCCACAGTACATACGAAATATACGAAAAAGAATTGTACCATAGATTTTAATCATTTGAATAAAAAACGTTGGTCTAAATTTGAATATTTTCTGTGAAGAGAAGACTAAAAAAAATAGATGAAAAGCGTACTTTATATACAAAGGAACGAAGTAATAAACCAAGGAAAGGTAGAGAATCTATCTATCTATCTATCTATCTATCTATCTATCTGACCCAGTCGGCCGGGGCCGGTGAATATGTACCGATTGCACATCTTCCTCAATTGGCCTAGTCGGCTGTGGCTGAAGAATACACCGACTGTACCTCTGGAGAGGGGTAAGAATCCCTTCCCCCAACGAGTGTCCTGGTATGACACTAAACAATCTGATAGTAAGATACCACTAATGTTGAAGCTTTGGGGAATGCGGAATATCCCTTCATTGCCATCGCTCCCAGGTCCACTCTGGCCCAGAGTGGTAGCACCTGATAGGGTTCTATCTATGGGTCAAATAGAACGAAATTGTATACTTATACTAAACTGAATTGTTTGAAATTTAATTCGGCGTTAAATGACACGAAAAGGGTTGATACGCTGTAAAACAAAACATCTATCTATCTATCTATCTATCTATCTATCTATC
Source organism: Sepioteuthis lessoniana (assembly GCA_963585895.1). Classification (NCBI taxonomy): domain Eukaryota; kingdom Metazoa; phylum Mollusca; class Cephalopoda; order Myopsida; family Loliginidae; genus Sepioteuthis; species Sepioteuthis lessoniana. The sequence goes on from OY757934.1 coordinate 65,109,947, forward strand.
TATCTATCTATCTATCTATCTATCTCAGTCTGTTTATAATTATTTAGACCTGGAAATGAAATAGATATTATTTATCTCCGATAGATGACACATACACGTATACCTATGTTTATTTGGCTATGCACTCCCGTGTATAAATGTGTGAGTATACGAAATATCATTTTACAGATAATATCAAAGAATATTACCAGCTATGTTACCTGATATCATTTCTCTTGTGTTGAGGTAAATTCCGATTCTTTAAGAATGAAGTTAGGAAACTTACCTACAAAAGAAAAATAGAGCAATAATTAAATTACAAATTTATGATTTTCATAAGATATTTATTTGATATACAAAAAACAAAAATCTTCAACTTTAACACGTAATTAGGTACAGAGAAAGAAAACTTTATATTATAGAATATGTCTGTCCGCGGGATTCCCAAATGTAGGTTTGGGTATATATATATATATATATATATATATATATATATATATATATATATATATATATATATATATATATGTGTGTGTTAGTTGTTGGCGATTGTAGTCGAGGGCGACCAGAAGGCTCATTTTCCAATACCTACTACACCGAGGTGTAGGGGAGGGCGCTACTCTTTTCCCTGGATTTCTCCACTTTACCCTTGATACGTACCTTATATTGCTGAGTATTAAAGTGTTAGGCAAGAAGGTATCAAGTACCATTTTTAAAGTGTTTGGTATGACACGACCTGGACTTTTGAACCTAAGTCTCCCAAACCATTGGCGAACACTCTACCCACTAGACCAATGATATATATATATATATATATATATATATATATATATATATATATATATATATATATATAATGATATTTATAAAATGATGATTATACATGCGCGTATAAATAGATAAACGATTGTCGCTACCAGATATAAATACTCAGAAAAAGATCAAAAATCATTTTGAAGCCCTCTTTTTCTATTGTCTAAAATAAACAACGAATCTAATGTATGTTAATTTTTTTTCAAGATTTCTACAGATTTAGAATTGGCACCATATCTCTTCGAAAAGAAAGATTTCCAATGTCTAAACATCCAAAGCTCCTTTTGCAGTTTAGACGACAGAATTCTTTCAATCAATTGTTTCTACGACAGATTTCTTTGCCGCTCAAGACGTTACGTCAAATTGATTGACACATTAGACAGACTACAAAAGATTTGATTTTTCCGAACTGTAATTTACTTCAGACAAAAAAACCAGAATTGGACGGACATTTTTATTAAACTTGACTGAAGATTCAGATCATTGTTCTCATACAGAGCGTTGGCGAAACGTTTTGATGATTCAAATGGATCGATCAATCTGTTCCCAAAAATCTTCCACGACTCATCGAACGTTTCACGCGTTTATTGAAATCCCACCCCCATGAAATAGTCTATAATTTGGGGGGGGGGTAGGTGGGTGAGTCATTTTAGGGTTCATGTCTCTGAACACGAAGTAATTTACTCTTCAAAAAGATTACCTTCTTCTTGAATAAAGCATGAAACCTGTTCCGTTTAATCCGATACACAAAAACGAGGGATATAGATATTTTTTTCATTGTCAGCTGCTTTTTTTTATTGGAATTTGGGGGGGCTAAATCATCACCCCACCCTTTGCTCAATCACTAACTTTTCTTGCAGTTTGGTTGGGTCTGGTTTCTTTGTTTAATGGCACATCAACCGTCGTGGGTTATTTAATGCCAATGCTATCCGTGTAGAACAGTACTAATAATATCTAACCTAGAGCTGGAGGGAAATGAGGGTTCATGTCTTTTTCAAGCGTGTTAATCCGAAAGTGAACTCACTAGGATTTTGCAGTCCAACACTTTAGCTACTAGACCATAGGGGCTTCATTTTCTTACAATTTTCTGCTGCCTTTTTTATTGTTTATAAACTTACAAATACTCGCAAGAAATTATTACGCCTTTTCAGTAGCTACAGGTTTTTTATACCCTGATCATTGTTCCTATACAAAAAGCATTGGCGAAATGTTTTGATGATTAAAACGGTTGATCAATCTGTTCCTCAAATTGCCGTGTTTAAACGGACATTTCATATATATATTGAAATATCTCTTCAAGAAAATAAAGAACTTTATTTTCTTTAATTTCTAGGAAGCCATTTTGTAGAAATTTCTAATTACATTGGCCCGACAAACAAGGGTCATCTTCTTACATTTTCTTTCATTTTTGACATTTCTAAATTGTAATTTCAGAATTGGTTCATCATGAACAAGAGTTGACGAACTGTAAACCCAAGCAGAAACACAATCAACCAACCAGCCTATTTAAATGCATAAACAAACAAAATTGACCGACGGAAAAACCAACCAACCAACCAACCAACCGATCTAAACGCTTAAACCAACAAAATTGACATGCAGTAAAACCAAGCAAGAAACCAACCAACCAACCTATTTAAATAATAACCCAACAAAATTGATACACAGTAAAACCAACCAACCAACCAACCAACCTATTTGAATACATAAGCCAACAAAACTGACATATTGTAAAACCAACGAATGAACTAACTTATTTAAGTGCATTACCCAACAAAATTGAAATACGGTAAAAACCAACCAACCAACCAACCAACAAAATTGATATACGTTAAAAGTAAGCAAGCACCCAAGCTGCCAACTACTTTAAATGCTTAACCCAACAAAATCTGGCATACGAAAAAACCAACCAACCAACCTATTTTTCTTCTATGAGATGAACAACAGATACCGGAAGCGTCATAAAACCATTGGAAAGAATGAAAATGCACAGAGAATGAGGCTAACTATGTTGGAAAATATTATTTTGTAGCAGAAAACTTGCTCTATCTTACGGTGTTATATGTGGTAGTTTCTCTTGAAATAAATAAGAGGCATTACTTTTGGAGCATTTCACGTATGACCTCTTGTTTATCGTTGGGAAAGATATAAAGCCAATATTGGTGACAGTGAAAAGAAATAGTATTATACACACACACACACACACACACATATATATATATATATATATATATATCATCATCATCATCATATCGTGCTGGCAGCACGGATATCCCTGACCCTCTCTCGCCACTCCTCCCTATCGTTCATCGCCCTAGGTAGGTCTTCAGGACAACAACCTGTATCCTCACATATCTGCTGAATGTACGTTCGTGCTGGTCGTCCTGCTTTTGCGCGGCCATGTGTAGGGATCCATAAGAGTACATCTCTTATGAGTTCATCTCTGCTTCTCCAGCAATGTCCTGCATGTCTGGTTCGCCTAACTTGAATAGTTTTCGTGATAGGGGGCAGGTGGCCGTACAGTTGGTGTCTTGTGGGGTGTTGCTCCTACAATATATATATATATATATATATATATATATATAACACCTAAAGAGTTATTCTAGTTTGTCTCTACATAATCTGCTGAGCAATTTTACGTATGAGCTAATACAGCTCTGTCGGTGCTTTTTCTTTTAGCAAGACATTGCGATGCTAGTTGATTATTTTCAAGCAGTACGGATGTTTTAAGTTGTTTTTTTTTTTTGTTTTTTATGAATTTTTTTTCCAGATATCAGTTTGTGTAATATCTTTTTATATTGAAAAATTGCATCATCTGTTTTTTCCAACGCTGCTAGAGTCTGAGAAAAAGGTTTAGAAATAAAAAAAATAATATAGATATAGATATATGTTTGTGTGTGTGTGTTGAAAAGATAGATTTGTAGTGAATCTGATTGTATGATAGAAATATGTGGAAAATTGGATAAATCAAACACTTAACTCAGATTTAGATGTGTAATATTTCATTTAGGCTTTATTTCAGTGTTTTCTGAGTTTTTCTATTTGAATAAATAAATATAATATCACACATCTAAATTTGAGTTTGATTTATCCAACTTTCCGCATATTTCTATCATATATATATATATATATATATATATATATATATCATTGAGCTCTTTACCAGGAAAATTTAAATGTTCACTGTTTAATGTTTTTTTTTGTCCTGATGGAATTACTTCAAACTCCGGTTTAACTGGACCGAATACTACTATATATATATATATATATATATATATATATATATATATATCAGTAGTAGTTTCTTTAGAAATATATTGGAGGCATTACTTTTGATATGGCACAAATGCTCTTTTTTTATACTTGTTGAAAATCCTCCTCATGATCATGTTCCACTTGTATGGAGTTGACTAAGTCCCTCTCGCAATTCGTCTCTATCATCCATCACTTTCGGCAGGTCTTCTAGACTAAATTCTGAGTCTGTACAGAGCTAGTCGTTCAACACTCGCTCGTCCATGTGAAGGGATCGATTGGAGAACGTCAATTATAAGCTCGTCCTTACTTCTCCAGCAGTGTCCCGCATGCCTTGTTCGTCTTATTTGGATGGTTTTAGAGATGGGAGATAGTTGGCCGTACAGCTGCTGTTTTGTGGGATGTTGCTTCCGGAATTTGTTCAATATAGCTCGTAGCATTCTTGTGTAACTGCCGTCAAGTTTTTCTCCATAGGCTTAGTCAGCATCAACGTGGTGCACCCATATAGTAGTATAGACACGACCGCTGTTTGGAAAAAAATGCTGTTTATTTTTTGGGATAGGTCTGACTTCAATATGACCGATGATCTATGGATAGCTGTCCATGCCTTCGCTAGTCGCATGTTGATGTCATTTTCCGTAGATGAGACGCTGCTTCCGAGGTAGGTGAACTTGTCCACTGGTTTCAGAGAACCGCTATTTAGTGTGGAGATAGAGGTGTTGAAAAATATTAGGGTTAAGGTTAGCTTACTATGTTGTGGTTTTAAGGGAGTTCAGCAAGAGATTCCGCCGGAAGAGACCAGCACTCTTCAAATCGGGTCACTGGCATTTCCACCAGGACAATACACCAGTCCACAACTCCATCCTTGTCACAGACTATTTGAGCAAGATGGGCATCAAGACAATTGCTCACCCTCCCTATAGTCCAGACCTTGTTCCCTGTGACTTTTGGTTATTCTCTAAGCTTAGAGGCTGTCGTTATAAGACAATTGAAGAGATGAAAGAGGCTGTGACGAAGGTCATTGACACGCTCACACAAGAGGACTTCCATGGGGCCTTCCAGAAATTTTTGGAACGGTACAACAAGTGCATTGCAGCCGGAGATTACTTCGAAGGGGACAAGAATTTCATGAGTGTACTATCAATAAAAGTGCCCATACGAAAAAAGTCTGGAAACTTATTTAATGATCCTCGTATATCTTTGCTTAGAAGAAAGGCCTAACTGTTGTTATATACCCAGCTTTGCTTAGATATAATACGCAGGCCACAAATTGCTTACAGTATCAAAATGTTGTTTAATTGTTTTTTTCAGAATTGGCTTCTTGCTGCTTAGCTTCCGTGATCGTTTCACAATCTTCGTAATATCTTGTTGGAAACGTTTACATTCTTTTGCACTTACTGCACCGAGATTCACTTGCGAAAAAACACCAGGTGTGCATGCAAAATAAGAATTTTGTATTTCTTCTACATCTTTTCAACAATGAGCACATTTTCTGGTTTATTTATTATTCCCAAGGAACTTAGTAAAACCACACATTTGAAAGAATTCCAAGCCTTTATTTCAACTTGAGTCAATCTAAAAATGTTTTAGCTAACAGCAGTTTTCTATCGTCTGGACTTACAAAAATACCTTCTTTTTATTTTGCTTCTGTTGAGGGAAATTTTTGCGGAATTTCTCAAAACATTCACCGTTTTTCTTTTTCTTTTCCTTTTTCTAATACGTTATCAAACCATTTTATGAGACCAAATCTTTATAAATCATCATCATCATCATCATCATCATCTCGCGCTGATAGTATGAATACCATTGACTTTTTCTCGACATCGGTCCCTATTAACCAGCTTTCTTGGTAGCTCCACTAGATTGCATCCAGTGTCTACACAGAGCTGATGAATGTAAGTCTTTGCTGGTCTGTCAACACACACACACACACACACACACACACTATTTAAACATTTTTTAGTTAGGTTTGGTTTGGTTTGGTTTTATGGCCCTTCAACCATGGTAGGTTGTTAATGCCAAATCCATTTTTATACATATAAACAGTTTTATTTCAAACAATTCAGTTTAGCATAAGTACACAGTTTCAATGTCGAAAAACAGTTCTATTTCAAACAATTCAGTTTAGCATCAGTACAAAGTTTCACTGTCAAAAAACAGTTCTATTTCAAACATATTTAGCAAAATACACAGTTGAGTTCTATTTGACCCATAGATTCGACCTTATCTGGTACTACCACTCCGGGGTCTGAGTAGACCTGGGAGCGATGGCAATGAAGGGGTACTCCACATTCCCCAAAGCTCCAGCATGAGTGAAACCTCACCATCAGATTGTTTTGTGACATTCCCGGACACTTGTTGGTGGGTGGTCTTACCCCTCTGCAGGGGAGCATTCGGTGTATTATACAGCCCCAGCCGACTGGGCAATAACATTTCTTTGAGATTCTTAGACGACCACTTGCGGTGAAAATTTGAAGGATCACCCCCACCCAAATTTAATAAATCTTTTCCCTCCAAGAATGTTTAAAATATATTTTTAACCAATTAAGATAATAGATAAATCGCGAACTTTTAAATCTAATTTCGAGCCAACCCCAGTCTTATAAATTAATGATAGAAATAATATACCAGCTTCTAGGTTTTACGGATTTATTCTGCAACCAACTCAAAACATTCGTTTTTATTTATTTTGAGTAACAACTAAACATTCCGTTCCTTCAAGTTTGCATTTAAATTCATCATCGCTTAATTATTCTAAACTGAATGAAAATATTGTTTACATGGATTTATTCCTACTGTTATTCAATGTTTTCAATGCTGATGAATATTCTAAACTGCATATGCTTACATTTTTAACGCATAGATATACTTTTTCTCCCTTAAAGTGAAATACTTACACAAAGATCTTTTACACACATAAAATATATCAACTAGTTTCAGGCAATGTAAACTGCTCGAAATACATGAATTTTTCTTTCTTGAAATAAATATTAGATGGTTGCTTTTGTTTTAATGGCATATCAACCTTTGTAGGTTATTTAATGTCAAAGCCATTCTCCGAGAAGAACAGTAGTGGTACTATTTAACCCATAGCTGGGAGGATAAGAGGATTCATAGCTTTCCCAAGGGTATTTGTCCGAAAGTGAACGCAATAGCGCGACTGGAGTACGAACTCGCTTACTACGATTCCGCAATCCATCAGTTTAACCATTACACCACGAGGACTACCCCCCCAATAGATATTACAGAATACTTTTTCGCTAACTAATATTATCTTTTCTTACAAGAAACTTTGTAACTTCTGTTTTTAAAAAAACATTTTGTTTAATTTAAAAAAAATGAAAGTTATTCATTTGTAGATTGGCGTTTTATTTAATCATTTACACATTTATCCACACATACACCCCCCATATATATATATATATATACTGAGTGCGGAAGCAAAGTATGGAATAATTTTAAAACGTCTTCTTTTAGTCTGATTTGTTCAATTTTTGAAAAAAATTCGACATATTTAAATTTTCATGATTAACTCTATTATTCAATCAATTTTAAAAAAAAAATAAAAATTCAGCCCAATATGAGTAAGCAAGAAAAGAAACGGCAAAGAATCTATGATTTGCTTAACGCTGAAACCAAGCCAAAGTTTCTTTGTCTGCCGTATAGGAAGCAAAGAAACATTTTTTACGGAAAAAGAACTTTTTAAGGAAAAGGGGGAGAGGATGATTGAGTAAAAAATGCAAGGAAGGCTTTTTAACTTCTCCCGCGATTAAGAAGAAATCCACAAGGTCAATACGAAAGAACGCTGATAAATTGAAAGTCCACGAGAAAACTGAGAGGACATCAATAAAACAAGATTTAAACCCAGACCGTAACCTCCTTAATTACACTATTTGGAGCGTTTTCGAAAACAATATACATTGGTTCGCTTTAGACTGCTATTGTGGAGGAATAGAAGAAAATGACTGAAGAATTTATTTTTAAGGCATGCAAGTTGTTTCGAAGGCGTGTTGATACGATAATTGAAAAAAAAAAAAAAGAAAAAAAGCGGGCCATATTGAGTAAATTTAGTGTTTTGTGTTTATCTTCTAATGTTGTATATCTTTGAAAATCAAAATTAATCTTGTCTTAAAATAGTCGTTTATTATTATACTAGAATAGTCCTAAATTTGTTTCCGCACCCAGACTACTCGTATTTCACATAACTCTAAGAAACTTGAAATAGTTATACAGTCAGCTATTCTTCCTTCAGCCGTCAGTAAACGCTATGGTAGACTGGTTTCTTTTATTGCAAACGGTCAAGAAAAAAGAAAACTTCGAATTCAAACCTGTCAAAATTCATTTAAAATTCACCTTTTGTCACAACCTTCACATGTGGAGAGGTTAGGTTTAATAATAATAATAATAATAATAATAATAATAATAATAATAAATAGATAAATATTAGACATATATATATATATATATATATATTTAATCCATGAAAAATATTCTGCAACCCTGGGTTTCATGAAGTTTTTTGCAAAATAACAATCATCAGGCAGTTAACTTCTTAACTGTCAGATGATTGTTGTTTTGCAAAAAACTTCATGGAACCTAGGGTTGCAGAATATTTTCCATGGATTAAACATATATATATATCTAATATATATTTATTTATTACTATTATATAATAGCTCTATCCTAGATATTGAGCACTCTTCATATTATATTGCACTTGGTTCGACACAAACCCACAAAATGATTTTGTGACAACCAACACTCTTATATATATATATATATATATATATATATATATATTAGGAGTGTGTGTGGGGGTTTGTGCATTTAGGCAACATATTTCCTTGTTGGCATATTTTATTAAAAATAAAGATTTGGAGTTGATACTTTTATTAGATTTTTTTTGTTCGTGAGTGAAATGTCACAAATGATGACGAAAATGCATCTGACGCAGGTGCTTGGTTCCATAGTCTCAGTGAATTACAGTCATATGATTACCATCCGTGAAATAAATACAATCAAAACAGTAACAACGGAGTGCACGTCCAAATACGACGTCAACTGTACGTAATGAATGTTTTCTTTCAAAATATTCATTGGTCCTATAAAAAAATTTCATAATCTACGAGGTACTCACACCCATATTCTTGGCAAGGAACAGCGAAGATCTAAAGTACATGTACTTGGGTGGTAAGATGCGATTTCGGACAATTAATAACCAGCCTTCTTCCTCATTTGCAATATCTCGTGAACAAGACAAGATAAATAAAATGCTCAACTCCTAATCTATTATCTCTAATGATATATATATATATATATATATATATGTGTGTGTGTGTGTGTGTGTGTGTTGTGTATGCATTCGTGTGTGTGTGTGTGTAGGAAAAAATTGGTAACGGAAAATATATTTTTTGTCGGCATTATATGATATTATGTATTAATACAGATAATTGTTATATCCAACAATCTTGTGGTTTCATGCGATTACATATATGGTGTTACATTTTTCCTTATCATCTTTCGTCTCTTGGTCCCTTTCTGTCATTTTAGGGAAGCTATTACCATAATGAAGTCGTCAATAGGCACGCCATTGTCTCTTTTTGTTATTGTAAATATCGTGCAACCACCAAGGAGAGATGCCATTATTTTCCCTAAACATACAGTTGACACGAAATATTCGGATCATAAAACCAGGCAAACGATATATAAGAAAAGAAAAAGGAAAAGAAAAAACCGAAAGATTTTCCAAAGTTAAATGCTAAAAAACACCCCCAAAACCCAACAACCGATAAAGCTAACATTGTGATTGCGAATAGATATTTGGTTGTTTTCTATGATCTTTTATGCTGTCTGGGTAACGTGTAGAGTAATTTCCCTTTTTTGGCATCTCTTAGGGCTGCCGAAGTTATTTTCAATATTTATCTTCTTCCCCATAATCTTTGTGGCAAGCTTGGATACCAGAAAATTATTTTCATTCTACAAATGGATACGCTACGCTACAAGTTTATTTTGTGCCTAATCGACTCTTTAAAAAAATATCTAAAAACAATTTTTCTCCACAAAAATTTTTCTTCTGACGATGTCTGAAGATCGAAACGAGTTGAGAACAATAAAAAAATATCAAGTAGATATATTTTGTCGTATCACTTTAGATAATCTCTCTCTCTCTCTCTCTCTATATATATATATATATATACAGACACAGACACACACACACACACACACACATATATATATATATATATATATATATACATATATATATATGCGCGTGTGTGTTTCTGCGTGAGTTTACCAACCCCTCCAATTTTTGAGTGGAGTTCAACAAGTTTGAATTCAGAGGTGTCTTTCTCCTAGACTGGTTGCTATACCAGGGTAAAAGAGATAAGTCTGCCCAACTACCTACATCTGGAGAGAGAATAGTTGGACGCATACCTTTCTCAAGGGTATTAGTATTAAGCGAAATGCAAACAGCCTCGACCTGGATTTGAATTCGGGTCACCCAATTCATTTCCAACGACGATAATCATACATATATATATATGCCACTCATTGGTCTAGTGGGTAGAGTGTTCGACAATGCTCTGGAAGACCTGGGTTCAATCCCAGATCACGTCATACCAAAGACTTTAAAAATGTTACTTGATATCTCCTTGCTTGATACTCAGCAATATAAGGTACGTATCAAGCGTAAAGTGGAGAAATCCAGGGAAAGGAGGAGTGCCTTCCCCTACATCTCGGTGTAGTAGCTATTGAAAAGGGAGCCTTCTGGTCGCCCTCGACTACAGTCGCCAACTTTACTTTTTTTTTACTTTATATATATATATATATATATATATATAAACAAAAATATAAAAGTAATTTTCCCATCCTGGCAACTAAAAATATTGTATAGTCATAATGAGTGAAGATACATAGATGAAGAACGACCATAACACTTATTGGCAAACTCGTCTGACGCTCGTTGACGTCTATTTATGGAGGAGGACGAGTCCATTTTGTAAGGAGTATAACAATAACCTTCAATGATTTATATGCCATAAAATCAAACCAAACCATATCTATCTATCTATCTATCTATCTATCTCAATCTACTTAAATCTATCTTTCTACCTATCTATAGACCAATGACACTATAACAAGTATTTATTTTGGAACGAGCAGCAGCAAGCATAGGCCTCTATGTTAATGCACACAAAACGGAATATATGTGCTATAACCAAACGGGGGACATCTCCACTCTAGAAGGAACCCCACTTAAACTAGTAGACAAATTCACGTACCTAGGAAGCAACGTCGAATCAACCGAAAAGGACATCGAAACGAGGCTAACGAAAGCATGGACAGCAATTAATAGGCTATCGATTATATGGAAATCAGACCTAACCGATAAAATAAAACGCAGTTTCTTCCAGGCAGCGGTCACATCGATACTGCTGTATGGATGCACTACATGGACGCTAACAAAACGGCTGGAGAAGAAACTAGATGGCAATTACACAAGAATGCTGCGTGCAATCCTGAACAAATCCTGGCAGCAACACCCCACAAGACACCAACTGTACGGCCACCTGCCCCCTATCACGAAAACTATTCAAGTTAGACGAACCAGACATGCAGGACACTGCTGGAGAAGCAGAGGCGAACTCATAAAAGATGTACTCTTATGGATCCCCGCAAAAGCAGGGCGACCAGCTCGAACGTATATTCAGCAGCTATGTGAGGATACAGGATGTTGTCCTGAAGACCTACCTAAGGCGATGAACGATAGGGAGGAGTGGCGAGAGAGGGTCAGGGATATCCGTGCTGCCAGCACGATATGATGATGATGATGATGATGTCTAAAGTAATTCTTCCATATATGAGGAAGAAGAAATTGCCTAAAGTGGATTTAGAAAAATTTGTTGGAAATTATTTTACTACTAAAATGCATAGTTATTGATTTTAGTATAACTATTGCAAATCATTTTACAATAGAAATGTTGTTAATGTAAATATAAAAACGTATTTCGAATATTTTAAAATTCTACGTACATGTGAAGTAGTTTATTGAACACTTTCTTTTATTGGTGTTTAAACAATGAATACGAAATAGTTTCATCTTAAACGTAATTATTAAATATGCAAAACAAATAACGAAGCAATTTCAATGGTGGGAGTGGCAAAACTGCTTTTGCCGACCGGGCATTGAAGACGCTAGCTATCTGGGTTATAATATTTGTATGAAATGTTCATCACCATCAACCCCTGGATGGGAGAGTACCCCCGGGGTATTCCGTACCGTTCTGGACAGCGATATAGTAATTTTACTGGCTTTCGGGCAGGCCCCCTGGAGGTTGTGTTGGGTGGTTAGAGGTCAATGGAACAAATGGTCTCGGGGGCCGTTATCGAGGATTTTTCAGGGTTGAGGCGACTGCTCGGTGTCTGAGGTGCCCCAATAGAGCAATACAGTCGGGGCTTGGTAATATTTGGACCAGTCGTACATGAGTTTCGATTAGTGCATGGTTTCCACTATAAAATGGCCTTGTGCCGCATTCTGGCTTGATCGGAAGTCAGTTACATACGGACATCGTAATGAACCAGTTCCAACTACAGTATCACTATTACACTCACATTCTGACAAATGCCCTTATAATAAAATCACTTTCAGGGTATTCCTATAATAATTTCCAATGCATTTTTATAATAAAACCCTATATAATGTCTTCCTATTGTAAAATGATATCCCATACATTCTTATAGAAAAAACCATTTCTTAGTGTAAAATTATTTCAAAGGATTTCTATTGTATAACCATTTATAATATATTATTTACAATTCTTTACAATGCATTCTAATTCCAAAATCATTTTTAATTATTTCTTATAGTAAAACCATTTTCAATGTATTCTTATGTTAAAATCATTTTCAGTGCATTCTTATAGTCAAATCCTTTATAATGCATTCTTATAGAAAATCATTTTCAATGTATTCTTATTGTAAAATCATTTGTAATGCATTCTTATATAAATAATCTGTAATGCATTCTTATAGTGAAATCAACCCCAATGCATTCTTATAGTAAAATAATTTGTGATGCATTTTTATGATTAAGCCAGTTCCAATGCATTCTTATAGTAAAATCATTTCCAATGCATTCTTATAGTAAAATCATTTCCAATGCATTCTTATAGTAAAATCATTTCCAATGCATTTTTATAGTAAAATCATTTCCAATGCATTCTTATAGTAAAATCCTTTCCAATGCATTCTTATAGTAAAATCATTTCCAATGCATTCTTATAGTAAAATCCTTTCCAATGCATTCTTATAGTAAAATCCTTTCCAATGCATTCTTATAGTAAAATCATTTCCAATGCATTCTGATAGTAAAATCATTTACAATGCATTCTTATAGTAAAATCCTTTTCAATGCATTCTTATAGTAAAATCCTTTCCAATTCATTTGTATAGTAAAATCCTTTCCAATGCATTTTTATAGTAAAATCATTTCCAATGCATTCTTATAGTAAAATCCTTTCCAATGCATTTTTATAGTAAAATCATTTCCAATGCATTTTTATAGTAAAATCATTTCCAATGCATTCTTATTGTAAAATCCTTTCCAATGCATTTTTATAGTAAAATCATTTCCAATGCATTCTTATTGTAAAATCCTTTCCAATGCATTTTTATAGTAAAATCATTTCCAATGCATTCTTATAGTAAAATCAGTTCCAATGCATTCTTATAGTAAAATCCTTTTCAATGCATGTTTATAGTAAAATCATTTCCAATGCATTCTTATATTAAAATCATTTACAAAGTTGATAGTGTGCTCATGGATAGTTATAATATTGATCTTTTTTTTGCTTTAGTTTAACTTTTTTTCGTATTTAAAATTGAACAGTGATCATTTCCGCTTGTGGACGCACACATCTTGAATGGCATTCCAGCTTGGATAGTTTCCTCAGTACTGAATCAATATTGATCTTCGGGGTATTTACAAAATTTAGCCAAATCTTGCAGAAAGACGCAGGATTGGGGCTTTCCTTGAGGACTGAACCCGCTACACAATCGAATAGTCTAGAGAGACTTATTTGTTAACCGTAAACCTTCACCAGGCGTCAATTAGTGACTATATTATCGATCGATTTTATCGCTGATTGTATTGTTTACTCTTTCTTTGTGCGATCAGCCCAATGAGGGTTATAAAATCGATAGAATCGTTTTGATAAAGTGAGTGCTTTACGCTCTTATTACAGCAGTGTGTTCGAGCTTTATCAGGTGCTCCTAACTTGTGGCCTTGTGCCATATTCAGTTAACAATCTAATCTTATACTATACTACTACTACGATCGAGAGTTCGATCTTCATTGGATGCTTTTTATTTGTGGTCTTATTCAAAATTATGCTAAGCTTGGGCACCTTGCCGCTGGACAATGGTCAGTGAGCTGGTTTCAGAGACCATGACTACTGTAACGAATTTATCCTTATCGGGTGTTCAACATGTGTGGCCATATGAATTATTCCTCTGGTACGCTGTTTAAAAAGGAATGACATTTCATTCTTGATTTCAATATTTGCTAACATACTCAGTGATATTTAACCGTGCTGTAGTTAAAACTTTTTCGGAAGTGTCCGCAGCTGTTGCGATATCTGGCATTGTATATTCCATCAGTTGTTGTTTTTCTTGTTCTTGTTCTTCTTGTTCTTTCGTTCTATTTTTTGCTTCTAGCTTTTTTTTTATTCTATAATCACTTTTCTCCTCTTTTATCAAACTTCTTGCTTATTTTTTTCCATTCTATGTCCTATATTCTCTTCGTTCATCACCCATTCTTCTTCTTCTTCTTCTTCTTCTTCTTCTTCTTCTTCTTCTTCTTCTTCTTCTTCTTCTTCTTCTTCTTCTTCTTCATTGCTTTTTCATTCATTTATTCCACAAGTTTTTATCCCAGAAGTCAAGATGTAACCAATTAATAATTTTCCCCAAGCTGAGCCAATCAAACATCTCAACTTCCGGTCTGTGATTTTATCCGATCAACAAACGTACAAAAAGAACTACAACAAAACAAAACAAAACAAAAAAAAAAAACACCCGTCATAGTCTTCTTCTTATGTCATATTCTCTTTTCTTTGTAACCTTCAACCAGTTAACTCTTTCCCTCTTAGAAATTATTTATTGTCTCAAGTCATCCATATTGGGTGAAGCTGATAAGCCCCAAGCATGCGCAAGAAAGACCAACACTGATTTACTATTCATTTATTCATTTATTCATAGGAATGGCAACTCGTCCCTAGTTTTGCTAATGGCTTCAGGCCAACACCAATCAATGGTCTGATTGAGAATTATAGTGTACAAATGTTGATATTCATAAGCTTACACAATATACACACCCAACTACAAACACCTAACTCCACCAACCATGATCACAGAGAGAGAGAGAGAGAGAGAGAGAGAGAGAGAGAGAGAGAGAGAGAGAGAGAGAGAGAGAGAGTAGATAGTGTTATATATGGATATGATTTATCTTTTATTTAAAAAGATATGTTACACTTTTAAATTAAATTTTGAACACTGAT
Source organism: Sepioteuthis lessoniana (assembly GCA_963585895.1). NCBI lineage: Eukaryota > Metazoa > Mollusca > Cephalopoda > Myopsida > Loliginidae > Sepioteuthis > Sepioteuthis lessoniana. The sequence goes on from OY757934.1 coordinate 65,125,546, forward strand.
TACGTCACACAGTTTTGAAAGTGAACGATACTAACGGAAATAGAATGTTAGAAGCATTCTCATTTTTTCGTTTCATTTAACAAAAAATAAAATTCGATATTATTCAGAAGATATAACATCACATATCAATATTGCCCTGATGATGGTTAAATGTAAAAAAAAAAACAAAAAAAAAACGAAACTAATCCAACGATAGATGAAATCATCCTTTGAATAGTTTGTTTTTTTCTTATTTGCACACTAATACACACACACACACACACACACACACACACACACACACACACACACACACACACACACACACACACACACAAAGGGAGTGTGAGAGAGACAAACACACACACATATATATATATACTTTAGACATTCGACTAGCAAACCTCCACGAGTGAGTTCAAGTTTCATTAGGTGCCCCATTCATCAGGCCTTGTGCTATATCTAAGCAAAAATTGCAAGATGTTCTCAGACGAAAACAACAAGCTGGAAACATACACGTATGTAAGAACGAAATGAATGATTCTTTAAAATATATATATATATTAGTGGACCAATTTATTTTGAAATACGAGGTGCATACAATAAGTTTCCAGACTTTTTTCGTATGGGCATTTAAAATTGTTGTAGACTCTGGAAAATTCAGTATGTTATTGCTATACATCTTATGAGATGACTAACTAATTTTTATGATTTCAGGTCCAAATGAACAGCTACAGCAGCAATTGGAATACACCCTACTAAAGCCTGATTGTCACAGCTGGGGAATTTCAAAAATGCAACCTGGACGTGAGGACACTTTAGAAGAACGATATGTAATAAAATTGTGTTTTAAACATCGAAAAAATCCCATAGAAACGTATGGAATGCTTCAGACTGCTTTTCGACCATCTTGCATGAACCGAGCATCAGTTTTTGAGTGCCATAAAAGATTCAAGGAAGGCAGGGAGTCTGTAAAGGATGATGAGAGGTGTGAGAGGAGTAAGGAAGTCAATACAACACAGTTGATTGGCCAAAGGGTTAGGGTTAGGTTTACTATGTTGAGGTTTTAAGGGGGTTCAGGAAGAGATTCGGTCGGAAGAGGCCAGCATTCTTCAAATCCGGTCACTGGCATTTCCACCAGGACAATACGCCAGTCCACAACTCCATGCTTGTAACAGACTATTTTACCAAGATGGGCATCAAGACAGTTCCTCAGCCTCCCTCTAGTCCAGACCTTGCTCCCTGTGACTTTTGGTTATTCCCTAAGCTCACAGGCTGTCGTTATGATGAAAGAGGCTGTGACAAAGGACATTGACACGCTCACACAAGAGGACTTTCATGGGGCCTTGCCGAAGTTGTTGGGATGGTACAACAAGTGCATTGCAGCCGGAGGAGATTGCTTCGAAGGGACTTGAGTTTCATGTGTGTGCTATCAATAAAAGTGCCAATACGAAAAAAGTCTGGAAACTTATCGTATGCACCTCGTATATATATATATATATATATATATATATATATAAAATTAGTTCGCCTCCTGATGGCAAAAAAGCTCAATTTATTAGACATGTGCAAAAGTTTCCAATGTTCTTTGTATTCAAAACTAGTCATAAAATATTTTTTTCTTTTTATTCGATAACCTATGCCCTACTCGTTTATACTTATGTTTTTGTCTTATGTAGTTCTCTTCTCTTCTCTTCTCTTCTTTTTTGGTATTTGTCTAGCTCCCACCAAGCCACAGTGTGACACAAGGCCTTTTTATGTGGGATCCAATAACGAGCCGAGGCTCAAATACGCGGCGAGTATAAAAATATCTTAGTCCCGTCGGCATCCCCCCAAAACGGGTCGCCTCAGGTTCCCAGGAATGAATCTGACCTTGCAAAGCAGGTGAAAATCAGTCGACGGCCCCCTGAGGCTAAGGGAGTGTCGGTGTCAGGTATGCGACACGAATGCCAGGCAGCTTTCACCGACCGTCAAAGACTACGGAGCGGCCCGCGTACCAAGAACCACAGCCGGTCTCTAAGGCTTTTGCCCTTTCTTCTTCTAGTTTTGAACGTTATATATTTATAGTTTATTTATCCTTTATTACGAAAAAATAGAGTTTGAAAAAAAGGAAATGAATTGCAGAAAGATACATATTCTAAACAGGATGTTATTTTTCTTTGACTTTTTAAAGTTATGTGCTTTATTTAGGGATGTTTAGAAGTTAAAATCTATTTAGAAAATACAGAGTATTTATAGCTGATATTTATTCATATTTACCAATCCCTCCGCTCGGGCAAGATATGACACAAAGTCAATTTTTGAGCGAAGTTTAACAGGTTTTAATTAAGAGTTTTCATTCGCCTAGACTAGTTGCCTCACTAAGGCTGAAGAACTCAGTCTGCCCTACTATTTACCCATAGCTGGAGGGAGAATAATTGGATTCATACCTTTCCCAAGCGTACTAGTGCTATGTGAAATGCAATCAGTCTCGTCCAGGATTTGAACTCGTGTCGCCGTGTCCATTTCCAACGACGATAACCATTACACCACGGGCACCTCCAAATAGCTGATATTTATTTGAATGATTTTTCTTTTCTTTTTTTACTTTCTATTAACGCAGTTTAATATCGAGATGTTCATCATAGAAAATCGACATGCTGATTTGATTTCAAAACCTGAAAGAGGCTGTTTGCATTGTATATCACTCGAATACCTTTTCTTCCTCGCAACAGTAACCGATTAGACCGAGGGAACCTAATGGCATAAGACTTTTTCCGTTTCTAAATCTCTTTTTTATAATGCGACTTTTGGTAAGGCAGCAAAAAATCGCCCCCAGATTATTAATGAAGATTAAAGAGATGATTCGCTTGCAAGAAATATGTTTCGCGCATGACCTGGGTCGAAGTTTTAGAACAGGCTCATTTGAGTTGGAGAACAGTTGAGTCTGTCAGGGAGCGCAAGATTTTCAAGGACTCGCAAGTTCAAGCTGATGATGCTCCCTCTCTACTCAATAAATCAGCTTAGTAAGCTGGGGCTGTAGAATACTCCGACTGCATCTCTATAGAACAGTAAGATCCCCCACTAAGTTTCCTAGATATGATAATAAACCATCTCATAGCGAGTCTCCAGTCCTGGAGCTTTGGGGATATGGAGAGATATATGAGATTACTGCAGCAGAATTATTATTATTATTCATTAGAGTTTTTCACATCAGCGTAAGCTGATGGTTTTCACCGGAGATTGAGTGACAGCAAGTCTCCTCAAGTCTCCAAGACTCTTCTCAGTATTCTGGCAGTTTTCAGTAATGCTGTTGTTTGGATGGTCTCCACTCGGCTGCCAACTTTTAAATCCTCCAGGCCCTTTAATAATTCTTTAGTTACCGTGCCAAAAGCACCAATCACAATTGGTATAATTGTCACCTTCATGTTCCATGGTTTTTTCAATTCTCTAGCAAGGTCAAGGTACTTATCTCTCTTTTCAGATGCTTTCAGTTTTATTCTATGGTCTGCCAGGACAGCAAAGTCGACAACTTTGCAGATTTTCTTTTTTTTTTGTTGTTGATTATTATTATTATTATTATTATTATTATTATTATTATTATTATTATTATTATTATTTCTTGAGAGTTTTTCACATCAACTAACGCTAATGGTTTTTCACTCGAGTTTATCTCGCTGTTCTCAATAATGTAGTAGTTTGTATGGTCTCCATTCATCCTCTTATTTTCAAGTCCTCCCCTCCCTTTATTAATCCCTTAGTGACTGCACCAAAAGTACCAATCACGATTAGTATAATTGTCAGCTACATGTTCTACAGTTTTTTTTCCAATTCTCTAGCAATGTCCTGGTACTTATCCTTCTTTTCACTTTCTTTCAATTTTACTCTGTGGTTAGCTGGGACCGCAAACTCCACAATTTTGCATAACTATGATAATATCATTAATACTAGACAATATAATTTTCCGCTGCCAAATTATTATTATAGACGAGTAAAAAATAAAAATAAAAAAGAACGATGAAAAATGCAACTTTGAAAATATAATTATGATTATAACAAAGTATGATTGGTGGAGTGGCTAAAGTGCTGCACGGCAACATTGTAGTAAGCGGGTTCGAACTCCAGTCGCGCTATTTCGTAACTTTTCGTACTAATACACTCGGGAAAGGTATTGAACCATCTTATCCCTCCCCACAGCTATTTGTTAAATGTCCTTCAACAAAGATGGCTTTGGCATTAAATAACCCACGAAGGTTGATATTCTATTAAACAAAGAAACGGAAACACGAATGATTAAATAAATCGAATTTTGGAATGTGTTTGGCTACTTATTTATAAGATCCACAGTCATTTTAAACAAATACTTTGTACTTAGTTGTAATATCAGATTTATGAGGCAATGTTTTAATGTACATCAAAATCATTTGAATATTATCTCTTTCGTCTTTCGGCCTTCTTTTCGTGTTTTTTGTCGAATTCGGAAGCCTCCACGGAACCGAACCTTTTTATTCAATCCACGGGTTAGATTGTTCTAATTGTGTTAATCTATTGTAAGTATTCCTCGTTAATTACCTGTTGTTAGGATCGAACCTGCAACCTCCAAATGATTTCACTTAGAAGCTATTTAACCAAACGCTTCTATCCGTAATGTAATGCACCCTGCTGAAAATTTCAAAAATTTTCCTCAGAAATTTAGACAAATCGAAAAGCCGAGTATTATTCATGCTACACTACTATGTAACATTAAATAATGCGTGGAAAGTGAAAACAGAAAAATTACGATTTTTCCCTTCGGTTTTTTATTTTCATTCATGTTCTTTTTTTTCATACAAATATTTCTAATCAGATTCTAAATTGAACTATCTAAAATTAGGAAAGGATTTAAAAATTAAAATGCCCCAAAGACCACTCGACGGAAATTGTAATTGATGAAAAATATTTCATTTGTTTGGGTGTTTTTTTTATTAATTTAAAATTTCACTAAGAAAATTTCTTATATGATCCTTTATTTATTTATATTGAGATTTGAAATATAAATATTTTGAGACAATTAACATACAAACTTATAAGTAAAACAAAAAGTAAAAAAAAAAAAAGATGTAAAATTTTCTTTTGATGAATTTCACTTTTATAAAGTACATTTAAAACAGAAAGTAAAAAAAAAAAAAAAGAAAAAACTGTAAAATCTTCTTTTGGAAAATTTCACTTAAAAAATACATCTGTTTGGTTTCTTTGTTTAATGGCATATCAACCTTTGTAGGTTATCTAATGCCAAAGACATCCTTCTAGAAGAAAAGTAGTGATACTATTTAACCCATAGCTGGGAGGATAAGGGGGTTCATACCTTTCCCGAGGATATTTGTCCGAAATGAACATAATAGCGCGACTGGAATTCGAACTGGCTTGCTACGATTCCGCAGTCCATCGCTTTAACTATTACATCACAAGGACACCTTCAAATAAATCAGTATATAATCATCTACTTATTCATTTTGAAATACAAGCTTATTACTAAAACAGAAAGAAAAAAAACGTAAAATTTTCTTTCGACAAAAGTTCTATCAAGCACAAACCTTGTTAATGATTTTATCAACAAAAAATTAATAATTTGGAAAATTAAATAAAAAAGATCGGCGAAATGTCTACGTGAAATTTTTTTCGACAAAACAGGTGCCAACTAAACACCAATTTGACTAAAAGACCCTATCTACAAAATACCCATTTGATAAAAAGTACCTTTCAACAAAACACCCATTCGACAAAAAGACCCTTTCGAGAAAGAAAAAGCAATTTCTACACTAAGTCCGTTCGGCGAAGTGTTTGGCAGCTAAAAATTCTTATTTAGCAAGACTTCCTGTGACCGGGTTTTGTGGTAGTGATGGGGTAGGGCGCTATTCATGTAACGTATCTGGAATAGAATAACTTCGTGTAACCCATCCCTCTCCTGGTCTACAACTGCTTTGAATTCTGAGTTTTCCTTCTCCTAGCCTGGTTACCATACCAAGATTAGACTGACCTTTTATGTACCCATAGATGAAAGGAAAATATTTGAATTCATAACTTTCATTAGAGTATAAGTGAAAACAGCCTCGTTCAGGTTTTAAATTTGGATATCCAAGTCCACCTCCTATGACATGAGCTCTTCTTTTTACTAAAACATAATTCTTTAAACGCTTCTTGCAACATGATTTTAGGCAATATGTTAGGTGAAATTTTTCTGAACGGACAAATCTTTCTTAATTCTTAAAGATCCAGATTTTCATTAAAGAATGGGTACATGATTTCTTAACGGTTTCTCAGAGTAGATTTTTTTTATTATTTCATTCATTAATTCAATTAGTTAAGTATTTTATAAACAACAAAATGTTAAACTATTGTTGAAGGTACCATCACTTAAATATTCTTGTTGATATAATTATTTAATTAGAGTACTGAACTTTCCACCTATGAACGTTTCATTGAACAGAAATGAGGTCGAAATGATGATTTGTCGAAAGAGATTTTCGGCAAAATGTCTTTCATCGAAAGGATTTTTTTTATTAAGCAAATATTTTCTAGAAAGAACGTTTTGTTTACATCTTTATAGGAAAATGATTTGTAGATAGGAAATTTTGACAACAAAAGTTTTACCGTAATTAATTTCTATTATTTTATTCACAAATTAGTTAAGAATTTTTTAATCCATTAAAATGTTTTCTTCACTTTTTCTATCGACTATTTGAAGATTAAAGAAATCAATGAATTCTCTGAAATTCAATTTACGTTTTAGACGAGATTGGAAATATATGAAGGTTTCAACAACGAATATTTTAGTAGGGGTAATTTAAAAAAATATTTTATCCACTAATTTAAGTCATTTATAATCAGTTAAAATGTTAATTTTACTTTGATGATTTGAATATTAAAAAAAAAAATCAATGAATTTTCTCAAATTCATTCGACGTTTTTGACTTTACAGAAAGAGAACAAATATTAAGGAATAAAAAGATTACATAAAGAGAGGAAAAACATATCCTGTTATATAATTACGGAATGATTTTTTTATATTAATCATTTTTCGTTAATTATATTTTGTCATTCAGTTTGGTTGGGCTTTGAACTATTCGGCTTTTAGTTCAAGTGCATTGCATTGGGTACAGTTTTGTGCTCGCGCGCAAAGGATATGACAATCAAAATTGTCATAATAAACCCCAGATAGGAAATGAGGGCTGGAGTGTGAATGACGTCATTCCCGGAGGCGATGGTCACGAGAATTTTGAAAAAGAGTCAGTTTGGAATTGACTGTAGGTCAGGCAGGCAGACAATTTTTGTCTCTGCCATTGAGGCAGATAGTTGAGAAGTTGAGTTCCGAGCATGATGTTGAGAAGTTGAATTAAAACCATGATGTTGAGAAGTTGAAGTCTCACCATGGAGTTCTGCAGATCTCTCCCGACAGAGATCTTAAACACTATGGGATGCGCAACGCGTTTGTGGGGTCAGATAGTACAGTCAGCATAGTAAGAATTGTGTCTCTCTCTCCTCGTGTCGACGAACCGAAGTCAGAAGTTAATAAACGTTCGTTCCTGAACAACGAAGTCACTTGTGTATTTGTATTACAGCTATATCACAATACTTCTGATTGTTTGAAATTTTCATTAATATAAAAATCTTTTTTTTTTCTTGAGAAAATGATTTAACATTTTTTCATAAACACGACCCTTTAAAACTTTCACAAATACATGATTCCATTTTTCTAATTTTCATTAATATATGATCGTATTTTTCTCTCCTAAATTTTCATTGATACAATGTTCAATTTTTCTTGAGAAAACTATTTAACCTTTTCTTGATGATAC